>JAMXBB010000002.1:31515358-32019417 GCA_024138015.1 Lumnitzera littorea
TGTGGTGGGGGGGGGGGGGGGCAAGCTTCCCTTGCAGACATAGAATCTCAATAACTTAATATCACATTCTTTTAATGATGCAAAATTTCAAAATAATTACAATACGCTAGCAGTAACAGAGAACCAGGGATGCACTAATACTATTTTTTGGAAACGCTCAAAGGAGGACTAAAAAATAAAAAGAAAAGAAAAAGGAGGTATTTTCAGTTTTCAGAAAAGTCAAATCATTGCAATTGCCAATAACATATATGCAAATGCTTTTTACTTCTATTTATCTATTCAGTAACTTCAACCTCAGGAAGAGCCATATTATATTCTTGCAACACGTATAGGTTTCATATCTGCAGATAGTTAGAGACAACTCAAGATGCAGGGACCAGCTCCCACATCTTTATCATCCCATCATCGCTTGCTGAGGCAAGTAACCGACCGTCCTGTAAATATTAGTATTTTCAAGTTATTCCACAAAGACAATAAGTGAGATTAACTAAATAGAAGCACCAAACAAAGAGTCTATGGCAGCTCGCAGAAACACAATTTTCTCAGCAGAACCCAATTACAAAGGATTAGGAAATGAATATGAGTGCCCATTACCACCCAAAGTATCAATGGCTAGGAAAGAATGCACTACGTAACAGAAATATAAAGGGGACAAGCAAGTGTAAGACCTGATTCACACAAAGCAGAAGGCTTGTGGGTACAATTGCCTATGAACTTCTTCAAAGTAATAATTACACATAATTTCAAGCCACCTCTAGAGTCTGGAACCAGAAAATAAATGCAGTGTATTTTGTTATAACCCCCACCCCACCCGACCAAAAAATAAAAAATAAAAAATACTTGTCCCTTTTGTATATCCAAGGGGAAAAAAAAAATACTTTTCAAGTATTGAGTATCAAGAAGATAGGTTAGAATTGTTGTGAAAAATATTCCCAACAGACACATGGAAGGAATATAAAATATGTAGTAGTGAATAACCCTATCAGATTTGAAATACAACCCAAAAAAGGGCCACTTCAACGGAATTGCTGCAAGAAGAGTTGCAGGCTATGCAAAAAACATGCTACAGGCTGTTATAGGGAAATCTCACCCCAGGACTCCACTGCACTGAATTTACATCCATGTCATGGGCTTTTTCCTTCCTCAGAATCATTTTGTATGAAGGGCCATCAATCTGCATGATAAACACCAAATAATTTTTTTGTGGGTAAAATAAAACCACAAAAACATTACACAGATTCACCAATTGTTTACTAGCATCTTTCCTCCCAGATTTTCTAAATTATTTTGGCATGTGTAACAAGCATCACAAGTTTTTTGATATGCCAAGTTATGCACCATTAAGCAAGGTTAAGGCTTGAGTGCACAGATTCGTCCCACTAAAATACTACCACCTCTATCTACAGTCCACTTCCTCAATGTAATCAATTGACTTAACAATGCAATTCAATGGCATTTTCTTAGAAAGGGTTGAACATGAAGGTGATAAGGCTACATGGGGGAGGATACCTGTAGAGATCTGGCTGCTTTTGGTTAGCTTCAATTAATATCTAGTTTCATTCAACATATAGAGACAAAACACCAAGGGAGATCATATTCAAAGGATTGATTCAGAGGAACTGAAATATGACACAAGTGTGACACCACCAAGTTGCACAAGTATCTCCTTTGGGTGGTTTGGGGGGGGGGGTGCAGGAGGGCCAGGGCCGGTACAGGATGGAGGGGGGGAACAGTTGTTCCTCATGCTCTCTCACACACAAATCCTATTAAAGTAGGACTGCATGGCAAGGTGATTGCAGTTGGAAATCTCACAAATTCATTCTAAAGTTCACATCAATAGTACATCCTAGATGATTGAAAATAAGGAATATTCAGACGACAATAAATAAGGCCCTCCTAAGACACAACTGACTGCTTCTGCACATCATGATCAATCAATTATTTATTGAAGGGTAATTCAATCAATCAATTAATTCCAACACTTGAAAGGAAAATCAGGATTTAGTCAGCTAGTAACAAAAACCTTTTCCAACTTATGTTATCAAACATAAGGTTGTGCAAACTGATCAAGTGATCGGCTTCTCTTTGTAATATAACCCAAATATGGAAAGAAATATTTGATAGCATCCACTTTATAACCAGTCAATTACAATTAAAATGTTCAAGGACAATAGCATAAACCTCACTGCCAAAGCAACATCAAATGAACCATAGACATGACAAGTATTACTACTTACAGAACCATCTTTGCTCTCCACAAATAACCGGATGGCATCATCTGCAGCACCACTGACTATGATTCCTTCCCTATCAAATCAAACATCAAAACCATAAACTCAGACCAAGTCATGAGAACTGGACTCGACTGACAGAAATTGATGAAGAGAAATGCTGCTTTGAGAATCTCTGAACAGCCTGCATGGTCATGTAGGACTTCTACAGCCATTGTTTGCTTATGATATTGATCTGGAAATGGTAAAAACAATGTGATATGACCCTAGGAGTGTTTGAGTGTATTAATATGTGTTTGGTGTTGTGAAGTACAGCAGTGTGTGTTCTGCTATGTAGTGTCCACTAGTGGTATTGTTGTTATAAGGGTGGCATATCTATAAACATGGCAATGTGGTGTTATAAAGGTGGCATATTTGTAAATACAGCAATGTGGAGTTGATATAAATAGGAATGAGCAGTAAAGGAAGTTGGGAGTCAGAAAAATTAGAGTTAGTAGGCTTGTGCACTCTAGCAGAGAACTTCTGATCCAGAAGTGCCGTCTCTGAACTTGTAAGCTCAGAATCCATAGTCCTGAGGTCAAATATTCTTCTATTAATTCAATTTCATTGTCTTTTGTTCTTTTTGAACTTACGGTTTATATTAATTAGCATCATCTGTAGGAATATTCATCCAGAGCAAGACGAAAATGGAGAATAAAGTAGATCTAAAAGTTGGGACTCTAAAATACAATTTGAAGGATGCGTGTGAGAAATGGAGAGAGAACTTAGCCAAATTACGACAAGAGTATTCTTGGTCATGTTCACGTTTAGCAAATCTAGCAAGTTTGTTAGACAAAATCCAAAATATGCTCCAAGAGAATATGAGTGCTAAAAGCAAGGAAATCTTGATGGAAAAGACTGAGGAGTCAAAAATTCCACAAGAGCCTAATGACAAACAGGTTGTGGGTAGACAAAGTGAAGAATCGATATCATTGCACGGTGGATCTCATTGATCAGAGGTTGATGTCAAAGACCATTGGGTGATTTGTCATGGCAATCAGAGAATGGTATTCGACAGTCAATGGAGAAGTGTGGCGATTGGAATTTGGAAACTGAGGTGCCAGTCACTGGAATCGGCCGTTAGATGGAGAGATTTATTGGACACAGGAGAAATCTCAAATTTTTTATGCCATTGAAGGTGAGAATGGAGATCCAAAAGAGGCGAGTGGATTGGTTTAGTTGGAAAAAGGAAATCAACACACTAATTGTGTTAGTCAGACTTCAAATCGAAGTTTGGAGAAAGAAGAATTGCTGCCACATAACTTAGGGCTTTCGTCTATGGAAAATAGCTGTTGGAGGAGAAAATTGATGGCGATTGTTTTACGTTTGGTACTTGAGATTTTGGTGCTTAAGAGTATTTTTCTGGTGATGGATCCAATAGATGTCTTCCAGGTGTTCGATATAGCGCTTTACTTGAAGAAGTTACCATTAGATCACCTGTCATTGCTTGCAATGAAAAGGAACATCCTAAACCTAGTGATGCTGACTCTTTGGCATGCACAGGAGAAGATGAACTCACAGTTTTGCAAAACAAAACAATGGTGAATGCCTGCTTCTTGGATCTCAAGGCGATAGGTCAGTTGGAGATAGATATGAAGGACGACCTCTTGGGCCTTGTTTGTGTGGAGAAGTGGCAGAAACCTCCACATGTAGGCGACCTACACTTGTTGCTGCCCAACCACAGTGGTCCTCTATGTCATATAATTCTTCTTTGGCCATCTGTGGTGGACTTGCTTTCCTCTTCTCACAACCAGATGGGACGCAACTACGTTTCTCTGACATGCAGTTCTTTATATTATTGAAGGATGATTTCCTTACTCCATTAAACAATGCTGCAGTGAAAATGGATCTAGATATTGCAGAACTGTTCGTGGAGTTTTTGCAGAAATTCATTAATGCCGATTTTGTAGTTATGCTGCCCCGCTGGGTGGTTCTCAATAGTGCTGTTTCTCTTTTGCATGCTGATAAGTTTAACGGTTTTAGTGTGGGATAGCAGGGATTATTTCTCTACTTGGTCCTTGAGAGCAAGGACCTTCTGATATGAACCTAGAAATGTTCCAAATGTATCAATAGTAATGTGTTTGGTGCCCTGAAGTACAGTGGTGTGTTGTGCTATATAATGTCTACTAGTGGTATTGTGGTTATAAGGGTGGCACATCTGTAAATATGGCAATGTGGTGTTATAAAGGTAGCATATTTGTAAATACAGCAATCTGGAGTTGATATAAATAGGAACGAGCAGTAAAGGAAGTGGGGAGTCAGAAATATTAGAAAGTTAGTGGGCTTCTGCCCCCTAGCAGAGAACCTCCGATCTGGAAGTGTCATCTCTGGTCTTGTCAGCTTAGAATCCATATTCCTGAGGTCAAATATTCTTCTGTTAATTCAATTTCATTGTCTTCTGTTCTTGTTGAACCCACAGGTCAAATCACAATGACTTTATATTGGTCGAATTCATCTATTGGGGAGATAGATTCTTTCCAAGTCCACTGGTTTACTATTTCAGACAGACGATAGTCAGTAGGATATCTCAATAATCTCACTAACAAGTCCACAAGCCCAACAGAGAAATAAATGCCAACTGATGTAACAGTGAGATATGGAGATCAAAATCATAGAATGAGAACTCTTTTTATCCAAAGACGAGAGAAAATTTAATCGTATATAACTTGCACAAAGATGCAAGGTTGTAGCAGTAAATGAACATAACTACCTTGACCAATGAACAGAAAATATTGTCCGATCATGATAGCCAGAAAGAGTGCACAAGTGACTCCTGAAATTAACATACAAAATTTTAAATTAAAGTAAAATAAACAAAATTTTTGAGATTTCACCTATTCATTAGATAGGGAATATTAGAAAACATGGAAGAAACTAAAAACTAAATCTCAGAAATTAAAAGATCAACAGAAATAGCAGGTATTAACTATTTTCCAGATAGGGAATATAAGAATTTTTTATTTTTTTATTTTTTGGCTAAGTAAAAGTTGCATTGACAGAAAAATTACAAATCTTACAAAAAACACACCAAATGGTGCAAGCACTGTAACTACAGTACCTGAACCCTATGTGCCTGAAGATGAAACAATGGATATGAGATTATTAAATTACAGAATCTCCATTACATAGGTAGAACATATTTGATGTAATGATCCCAAAACTACTAAATGAGTACTTAATAAATCATTTTAAACATCACATCTCTGCAACTTAACAGAAGCAGCATCATTTTGAACTTATTCATTAATTAAGCAGAAGCTCTTAACTATCCTTGCCACCATTGCAGAATAAAATGCAAAATGAGTTTGCAAAAGATACCTCCAGATCCTCTGCACTCAAAAATTAGGATGAAGAAGAACATGAAGTTTGACTGCATAAGCTTTGAGTAACGGTACTCATGCCAGAGAATTATGAGTGTCAAAACTAAAGCATCTAAAGCAGTAAATTCGCATGAAGGCAGTGAGGAAGTAGCTCCACCATGCTAGCATTCAAACTTATGAGTATTTTGAAGGTCTTCAGTACAGTATATCACTCCTACTAAACATGTCACAATTCTATACTTTTACTTCAATACTCAACTTATCAATGAATACAGTAAGGGCAATGGTCAAAGAAACCCAAAAAAAAAAAAAAAAAAAAAGGATTACAGTAAGGGCAAGCATGCTTCACAGCTTATCCTGTTAAGGTCTCTTTCTTCAGCTTATCCTGTTATCATGTACATTTTGTGAACAAAACTTTTTTGGGTGATTTTTTACATAATACATTGTCTTATCTAGCTGCCCAGCCTAAGCATATCCAGTACTCTGTATGGAAGGACCTAAAGGGTTTGGCTGGGCTGGATCAACTCCTACCAATTGGAAGGCAGGGAGTTTCAGACAACTGAATGCTCATGGTACTGGAGGAAACTGCTAAAAACGAAAACTATCTCCTAAACATTTTAAATGGCAAGTAGAGAATGGGCTGCATATATCACCATGATATGACTGTTGGTTCCAAGTATGTCCCTTAATCGATAGTGTTGATCATTGATCAATAGGGTAGTCCTAAAGGAGAAAAACTGTGTTCTATCATCGAAAGTGGAGATTGGGCACTCCAAGCAACTCTTCTCGAACCCCTCAACATCCCAGTTAGCCTTAGGCCAGAAGCCACCACAGAGGATAGACTTGTGTAGCTTCTAGCCCATAATGTTGACTTCACAATTAAGAATATACTTTATCAAAACAACAGACTAAAACTTCCTGGGAAAGGTGGTTTCCCCAGGCAATCTTTCAGTCTATTGTTGGCTTGGCTTGCCAGGGTATATATGCTTGATGGCAGAGGAGACACATCAGCAGTTGTTCTTTGGTTGTGTATATGCCTCTCAAATTTTTTTTGGGTAAGATCAGATTTTGTATTGATATATATATATATATATAAGATGAAAACAGCTCAGATATACAATAAGAAGCCAAGTTATTTATCCACAAACAACAAAAACAAAAGGTTTGTGGATGGATAACTCTGCTAAACACAATGAAGCTCACTATTTTCTCCTTCACATATGCCTCTCAAATTTGAATGATCAGAAACCTTGTTTGTCCCTATACATTATATATATATTCTCCTACTCGTTGCCCCCCTTGCTTGGCTAGTTGGTCCTTCCTCTAATTGCCAAATTGAAAAAATTAGCTGCTATCATATAGCTTTACTCCAAGTCAAACATAACAAATGGACTAACAGCCCATTCCAATTCCAAGTCTTTATGATTGCGAAATGAAGTTCAGGCCTTACTCCAACAAACCTACTAGATATGGCAAGAGACACTAATAAACTGAATGGCCATAAAAGCTCCTTCAGAATTGTAGCACAATCGCATTTTGTATTATGTTAAACACTAAATCCTAATTAATGACTAAAGATTCTGATTGGGTTTTGAGGGCTCATTAAAAGGAGAGAACCATCCAATCACTTTTAAGACTAAAACTTTGAAATGTTACACTACTAGTCTATTGCTCTTACAAAGTCACTAATGTATAAAAGATCATTTTTCGCTACTTCCTAAATAAAGATAAAGATACATCTAACGATATCTTTCAAAAATATATAAAAATATAAATTTAAATAAAAATAAAAATATCTTATTTCCTATTAACTATTTTTGTACATTACTCTCCCCTTGACTATGAGCTTAACCTTAAAGCATTCTAGACCAAGATCTTGGGAGCATTGTTCTTATTCTTGTTGGTAACAGAGGAATCGCCTAAGTATGACCAACTACCTATAGTACATGAACTACCTAACAAGACCCATGCATCGGTTCAATATAGCTTTCACTAGGTGGGCCGCATTAAGAAGTGTTCTTAATGGGATTTAAACCTAAACCTCTTACAAATTGTCATAAGAGTATCTTAAACCTTAACTACTAGGCCAGTCTCTTGATGATTAAGGTTTTAGGAGTTCCCTTCCTCATCTTCCTCTTCTCTCTCCTTATCATCAACCACCCAGCTAACTAAGCTTCTTACAATGATGCCCTCAACTAAAGGGCTAATGGAAGTTGAAACACAATTATTAGCCCAATTGTAATATCTCTTATATATTAAGTAATGGAACTTTAATCAACAAAACGCCTTTTGGTATAACAACTTAAAGTAAATTGGAAGTCTAAAGTTAAGCATACTTAAACTAGCTCAATCCCCAAATGGACAACTTTTTGGAAAATTGTTGCACCAAAGATAAAACCGTGCAGCGTTCCACATCAAAGCAAATAATACCTCTATGTGAAAAGTTCCAATCAGATCGTTACACCAAAAGTCCATCATTTTTTCTTTAGGTAAAAGGAATTGATTTAACAATTAGCATCAACAAGAGAGCCTACAACTTGTTTCAACTCACCTCCACCATCTCCCTCCTCCTATTAATGACACAACCTCTTGATTTTTTTAGCTTCACAATAAAGCAAATAGCCTGAGACACATGCAAGGCCTAGAATTAGCATTTTCCTTCATAGAAACTGTTTAACTAAACATTGCTAACTCAACAAGCAGGTTGTCGCTACTTGGTAGACTAAATCTTGTACAACAAACTCCTTAGACCTCCCCTATGACAACCCCAATTCTACTTATTCTAGATGATGAAGGCCTTTAATATTAGTTAAAATACGCTAAATCCACCCACTCAATCATGGGTGTGTTTTACTGCTACTCAACCATGAAAGTGGCTTGTTAGTGCACTCGAATGCTCAAAAACCAAGCTTAGAGCTAGGGCTTGAAGGACCCATCACCTTTAACTTGAATTAAAGTTGTCCAACTATTTGTTCACGTGTCCAACTACACCTTCACCTAAAATCACGCGCTTAGTAATATATTAAATATCTTCCATGAAACTCTACCACACTATTGAGACAAATGAGATATGGCTCATTCAACTATAGTGAAGTCATATGAAGTTGCATGGCACGTGCAAACATGACCAGACGAGTGGACCCTTACATCAATCAACTCTATCGCAGCCCTAGAAGCCACGCAACAGATCTTACAAGCTAGAAAAATTCATGTCTAGAATCGGTTACATGTTTATGTCACCACACTCTCTCCTCCTCCTAGACAACAATCTCAACCTTTAACTTCTCTCATTTGTCTTTCACCTTCCTCTTTTGTTTAATCGATGGAATATTATTCTTAAAGCCATAACCTTGTCTTCCTAAACCCTTAATTCACCCATAGCAGTCAATTTAACTACCAAGTTTTTATATGCACCTCTATTAGATCTTGATCGAGTGAATGGAAGATTGACCACAAAGTTTATTATAATTCCTCCCTTATGGTTGGAACCTATAGTGATTGGAGATCGAGGGCTCATCAGAGTGAATCCTCCAATCACCAAAACCTCATTGAGGGGGAAAGGAGAAAAAATCCAATATATTTGAAACTATAACTTTGGGATAACACTCAAGCTTGTATATTATTGATGAACTTATTTAATACAAAATTATCACCCCTACTCCTAAATAAATATAAAGATCAATCTGACAATGTCTTCTAAAAATGTATGAAGATAAAAGATAAAGATAACAAGAAAACTATATTTTATTTCCTAAATAACTAATAATACATAAAGAGAGACTAGCCATCATCTAAAAATCTAGAATCATGTTTGTCACTTTTGTGATTATTCTTGAATTTATCTCAGTAGAAGATTATATCTCCAGACAAATAATTGGAAAATGATGGAACTTTTTGCATATTGAAATTCCAAGTCCAATGTTCCAAACCTAGAGTTCCCAACACTTCTCTCTTGCATTAATACATTTAGATGGCAGTGGAACTAATACATAGCAATAAACAGAAGAAGCCATAATACACAAATCAACCATGAAAATCAAGAGGAAGTGCAATTTAGTCTAGACTTTAAATTGAGCATATAAGACCCTTGACTTTGCAGAATGGCTCAAATAAGACTTATTAATAAGAGCATCAGCTAACCATTGGCAGATTTTATCATAAAATGGAAGTTGTGGGATTTACCTTCTGCTTTTGTACTTAATAGAAGTAGAAATAGTTATCCTTTGCAAGTTTCAGAAAACCCTTCAACTGCCAGTGTTAGAATAAGGGGGGTTAACTCAACTTTTTCCTTTTTTTTTTTTTTAATTTCAAAGGTTTTTATGATGTTGGATGGCCAATTTGTACAACTCAGAATTTAGGGACCTATATGCATTGTCTTCAAATTTTAAGGAACCAACTTGTGTGTTTGGCCAAAAAAGTTAAAAGGTATTAGATTAAGATGCATATTAGAAAAGTTCTAGGAAGAGGTAAAATCTTCATAAATTTCTTCCCCAACAATTTAATTCCCACCATGCACATAAAAAATTTGCATTTGTGGCAGAAATACTAGTCATGTATATCCTTGTCTAACCAACCTGGATGGCTTAAGAGCATCTGTTCTACACAACATAAAGTTTCCTTTTGTCAGTCACTTTGTTCCCTTAAGAATTGCATATAACTTAACGAGTAGTCTGTAACTGTTTACAAGATACAACAGAACACAGTTGCAGTAAAGAAGTATACATTTGATATCAGCATGGACCCAAACTGTAGGCTGCTTTGAAGAAGCAGACTACTTAGTGCTATATAGGCTAAAAAGGATATTAAAAAGACAGAGCATAGACGATTAAGATCAAGAACCATTCCACTAAAAGGATTTTGGGTGAATAGTCCCTTTTAGAAGATTTTTATGTGAATAGGTTCTATTTAAAGGATAAACTATGGTAAAACAGAATATCCCATTGCACCACCAACCCAAAACTCAACTTCATAAGCAGCAGACCTGTTAATAAGAAATTTAAACCATCCTAATCTCAAGTAAATGATTTCTATCTACACATAATTGAATTGTAAGTGATGACATGCATTTCACATTGATAATAAGATTCTCAACATGCTTTAGATTTGTTTTCATTATTTTTATAAGTGAGTTCTCCTCAGAGATAAAAATCTAGAACCTCGACCGAGTGTATAGGTATTCTACCACTATGGACTCAATATGCTTTAGATGGATATTGGGGGTGGGGAGAGAGAGAAGGGGGGTGCCAAAAAAAAAAAATAAAAGTGTAAGTTCACATGTAGTGCCATTCTCTCACCAGGGTGCATAGCCATCACCAGAGTGCAATTTTTCAATGTCCGTTCCCCATACCTTTAGGGTAAGATCATCACTGCAAAACCAAGCAAATATAACTTGAATGCTTTTCCTGTATTGTGAGAGTGCTTTACTAAAAAGAACAACAAAAAAGGAACTGAAGCAACCGTTTCACATGCCTACAGGTAACCATTTTGTCTCCACCAGCATCGAAAGAAAGAGCCCATACAGTAGAAGAATGGCCACTGACAAGATATGAGCTTTTGTTAATGTAAATACAACAAATGTATCAAGCCCAAAAAATGATTCAGTCTTTACTGCAATAATTTCATGCAAATGAAATTGATGTGATCCCTGCCATGTGTAAGAACTATCCCCAAAGGTGTTAGCCTGAAGAAAGGTTCCTTAAGAATGGACAAGAAATATTATACATATGCAGAAAGAGTTTCATGAAAAGTACTTGGTAGCTTCATTTAAGGTTTGCACACAATGCCAGTCATCATCTCCATCCTCTGCCCAAACCTGCAGGATCATTTGATAAAGATAGTTTATACCATTGTCAAATAAGCAGCTCTCAATTATTATTATCATTATTAGTATTTATCAGTAGCTGCAACTCAAAAAGTTCCAAAAAAAGTAGTACCTTTATGGTGTTATCATAACTGCAGGAAAATAATATATCCATAGTTGGGTGCCACTTAACCATCTTGACATCTTGTGTGTGACCTTGCAACACAGAAGCACACTCAAATTCATTTCCTGGCAAGACTTCCCAAATCCATACGGATTTATCTCTGCCACATGTTGCAAGTAAAGATCCTGATGCATTCCAAGATACACTTTTGACTTCATTCTCATGGCCCTGCAGACATAGATGTCATGCATGAGTTTGCAATATAAAGGCATAAAAAACCGCTACTTCAATTTCATGTTATCTATGTACTCAAAAGCTAAATCATCATGCATCCATGGACTAAAGGCATGTGAAAATTGGTGTCAACACAAATAAGGTCGGATATTCTTACTGCAAAACTCTCGTACCTCTAAAGTTGAAACGCATTCAAAGTCACCCCCAACATTTTCCCAAATCGCAGTGGTAGCATCAAAACTTGCAGTGGCTAGCACTTTTCCAGTAGGTGACCATGCACAGGATCTAACCGTTCTTGTGTGTGTTTCTTCCAAGACAGCCTGCATGAGTTTATGTTACTATAATCAGAGAGCACTAACTAAAATCCAGTCACTTAACCAAGGAAATAATGGACATCCATCAGCACCAATACTAAAAGTTCAAGATCAATAACCATAAAGCTTTCAGATGGAGCAATAAAAAGAGCTCACGGAATCAAAAGTCCAGCAAAAGTTTAATTTCCAACAAACTCACCGGATCCAAATACAAAACCAACCCAATGAATCTGGCCAACGATAACAGCATCATTTACACTTTTAAAAAATTTGCTAACTTGAATCATTGGAAGATTTTATCGAATTATTTCATAGGTAGCTCAACCCATGAATATCACAAACATATTAAATAAATAACTATATTAACAAGTCTTAATGAGACTAATAAAATTACAGTTTTTTAGACTAGAATTATAAAAAAACTAATAGAACTGGAAGGGATACTGATAAAACTTCCCTAGCTTCATTCCAACGATGTCTTCTTCAGTAAGATCTTAATCGACTCAAAAAGAAATAATAATAATAATAACAATAAAATAAAAATCATAAAGTTGAAACTTTTGATCAAAACTGCTATGGATTTTGCCAAATAACAAACCTTAAGTTCCTTCCACAGCATTTAACAAAATTCAACTAAAAGTTACTACTCCTCTATATGATATGATCTCACAAACGAAGTCAAAGCCAGAAAGGGAAAAAAAAAAAGTAAATTCGTTCATAAAAGGAAGAAGGAAGGGACCGCGCAATTCCAGGAGGAAGAAGCTGGAGAGTGCTCCCAAATTCGCACAGTTTTATCGCCGCTACAAGAAGCGAACATGGAAGGGATACCGGCAACGCCAGTAACAGGGTTCCAGGCGATGCTCCAAACCCTATCAGTGTGGCCTTCGAGTGTCTGTATCTCTTTCAATTCCAAATCTCCCGAGCTTATCGAATCCATGGAGGATAAAAGCGACTGAGAATTTTAGGGAACGGAAGTTAATGGGGGGAGTAAAAGGAGTGTGGCCGAATCATGTCGAAGTGTGCCACTTGATACTCTGGAGCAAAGGGGAAAGCAGTGGCAACATGGAAAGGAAGAACTTACTACTGTATATACATATATATATATATATATATATATAATTTTGGAAAACCGAAAAAATAGTAGTAATCTAAGGGGAAAAAAGAAAAATAAAATAAAATAAAATTACACAGGAAAATATTCATCTCCGACCTTCCTCCTCCCCATTCTGCAGGTAAGGTTTTTAATTTCCTCCTTCTCTCTCTCTTAAACGATATCCAAACTCTCTTAACTAAATCAATCATTTCTATCCTTTTTTTCTTTCTTTTTACAAATCAATTATAAAATCGAAATAATTATGCCCTATAAATATCTATTATACGCTATTATCATTTTCTCTCTCTCTAGACATCAATTTAGAAAAAGATATCATTTTTTTTTTGTTTTAATCCATTTTAAGTACATATTTTTTAAAAAAATAATGTTATTACTTAATGCATAATAGTATATTATCGTCTACTAAAAATTTTTAGACATTTCAAAACGTTTATATGTTATATAAAATATATATATATTGAATAGTTCTATTCTCCGTTGTTTATAATCTTAGATATTTTTTTGTATAAATTTGTATTCGTTAGTCAATTATATATACGAGCCACTTTTATTTTTGTATGATGTTATGTTTTTTTTTTTTTTTTTGCTCAAAACATTATATTCGTTATTTAGTACAACTTATATATACATGTATGTAAATTTTTCTATGTGTAAATTTATCTTCATTAATGTATTGTATGTATATATGTATATTAAGTAATATGTGTACAAATAATTATTATAGAGGGGCGTAGAGAATGGATTAGCTTGCAAGGCGGTGTAATTTCTTTATTTGCTTTAATTGGAGTAATTATTGATTGTAGTGCCGTTAAGGGATTGCGATAGTAAAATCAAATTAGGTGATGTGCTCATAAAATCGAGTAAAGTGTGTTTATTAGTATAAGGTAGTATTTTTCTACGCAAATGGTGAAATTTATGCAGTTGATGTGACAAACAGGTATATAATAAATAATATTAGATTGGTTTGTTATGTCAGTGGAAGAAAAAGATGGGGTGCAATATAATAGGCGCTTAAGAACAATAGTTAAAGTTCCGTTTGGAGCTACATATCACCAATTAATTGGATTGATATATAATTGGTTTCAAGTTGACATGATGACACATTAAATCGAGTCAATTCACAAACGCTCCCTCGTAAGCGAGACCAAGGACATGTTCTATACTATTCCCATCAATAATGATTATGATGTCCAATAATTGATGGCTTCCTTACTAAGACATGATGGAGTCGGTGGTTCGGCAAAGATATATATTCAAATTTATGAAGTGAACCCACCACCGATAACCCCTCCCATAATTAAGTATGATGTCAAAGGGCACAGCAAGGATGTTAGATTGTAAGTTGAAACCAGGGTGTTCAAATCCCAAGTAGTCCTACCGAGTCATGTATCAAACAACAATCACATGTCCAGTGAACCTAATGTATTGATCACTAGCGAGTCCAATAGAGATACTAATGTAAAGAATGAATTGGCATGCAAAGACATTAATGAAGATTCTGATGATACAGATTATAATGCCGACATTAGTCCAAGTGAATGTTAGTTATAGGGAGTAAAAGAAGCACAAGAGTCACATGGATGAAATGATTGAAGGCATAGGTTAGTCACATGTACGGACATGGTTGGAATGTCAAAACCCATGTCTTTCTACACAGTAAGTGTTGGGGATGGACTAGTGGCATCTAAGGATAGTGTAAGTGATGGTGAATAGAGCTTTTGTAATGAATTAAAGGTGGGCATGCGATTCTAAAATAAAAAACATCTATAGACAGTTGTAAGGCTACATCATGTTATGAACCACCATGACTTCATAATGAAAGAGTCTGAACTTACATTGTGGTCTATCAGATGCGTTGATTGGGAAAAGAGTTGCAAGTGGAGACTTAGAGTTTGTAAGAAGCAACATGCAAGATGCTCTATGATAGCTAGGTTTGTAGGTTCACATACATACCTCAATCTTACTATAAGTTAGGACCACTCGAAATTGGGTTCAAACACCTTATCCTACTTTCTGATTAAAGATATTTAAGAGTCACTAAGCGTTAAGGTAAGATACTTATAGGCAACTATTTGTAAGTAATACGATTATTCTCTACACATCAAGAGAATTATGAAAGTAAAGCATAAAGCGTTTAAACAAGTTTACAGTAAATAGGAGAAATCATATACGGTGTTCCTATATCTACTAAATGCAATCTAAGAGGCTAATCCCGGTACTATGGTAGAATGGACATAGCAAGATAGTGATATTGCTGGACATGTGTTTTTCAATAGAGTCTTCTAAGCATTCGGACTGTACATCGAGGTGTTTATATATTGCAAGCCTATAATTATGATCAATGGAACATTCCTTTATAAGAAGTACATGCATAAACTGCTGATTATGACCAGAGTTAATGCCCAAAATCACATAATCCCACTTGGTTTCGCCCTAGTTAATAAGGAATGTCGGGATAGCTAAAGTTGGTTCTTAAAATGTGTGCTCATACACATTATAAGAGATTATAATGATATATGTTTGATTTTAGACCATCATGCTGAGATCCAGTCTATAGTAGACTGCAAGAATGTAGTTAGCCTTGGAGGTGGTGTATCCAACACATCATCAATAACTTCAACACTCGGGCTAAAAACAAAGACTACAAAGAGTTGATAAAGAAGGTTGCTTACCAGTTGTAACCTTAAAAGTTTCATGCCTACTACGATGAGGCCAAGACTATAAGCCCCTATACTAAAGTTTACTTTAGAGACCTGTATCCTAAAATGTGGACACTAGCATACAACAATGGAGTTTGATTTAGTCATGGAATGACCAACATTGTTAAAAGTTATAACAGTACTTTGCGAAATGCTAAGAACTTACCCGTTGCGACACTACTTAAGAAAACTTTTTAGAAATGTAATGTCTATTTCAACAAATGTACAATTGAGTTAACAAAGCAAATGGGCATTAGCAAAGTATCGACCAAATTTGCAAAAAGAAAGTTTAACATGTGGTACAAAGTGGAAAGTGGTCAGCAATCACCATGTCGTGATTTTTTACTACAATGAGTAAATATTCGAGGTTATCATTATGCCATAATCTACATCACACCGGCATAAAGGAAAGAACAGCCACGTAGTCACACTTAGGATCACATGGTGTACTTGTAATAAGTAGCAAACATACAAAATTCCATATTCTTACGCTATAGCTGTTATGGGAAAAATAAGCATGGATTGTACCGTACATATTGGGTATTGGTACACATTATAGAATCAGTTATGTATATACGTGTTTTCCTTCATGCCCTATGCTAATAAGGCTAAGGTCTTATCTTGACATTTATGTATGGCATCCAGTTTAAACTTCTGATGAGGTTAGGAATCTAAGTAAGCTACAAGAGAAACAATTCTAAAATAAGATGGACATCCAAAAGGGATCGTTGACTTATACGTATGGACTAAACAGTAGGGATGAACATAATAGGAGAAGATATCCATAGTAAAGAAGACAATCAACATCAAATGAATCCACCGATACTTAACTTAGTGAAAATGAAAAAAAACTATGATAATATTAATTGATATAATATATGGAAATGTATTTAAGAAGTTATTTTGCTAATGATTGTTTTTCCTTTATGAGTGTGATGGTAAGCTTACTATTTTTTTTTTTTTCCTTTTTACACTTGCAAGAGCAGATGGATCCAAGACCAGCTAATAGGTTATTGCTTCACTTACAGCTATCTTATAAGTCTAAGCTATTGTTGGGTGGTCAAGTAAGAAATAGCAAATTGAAAACATACTTGTGATTTGTTCAATTTGTATAATGCCTATAACAATAGTTCTTCTTCCTTGGTTATAAGAGAACTATTGGCTCATGTATCATAGATGTGAGGTAATATTTTGGCATCGAGACGGTGAGGAGATCCCAATAGATCCATGCATGATCCCATATCTAAAGTAGTCATGCTTCATTAGTGTGTGACAGGTTCCTTTCATATAGTTGAATTGGCACTTGATTACAGCCTTACCTGAGTGATGGAGGGAGGAGATGCATACGTTTCACTTCCACACGAGCGAGAGGATGATGACCCTATAAGATATATCTCTACTCATTGGTTTATTGGTCGATAGCGATGCAGTTACTAACATGACGGTATCTACTTGGTGATCGAATTATGTCACCGCTTACTAAGAATTCGCTACCAAAGAGTACCATAAAGGGTATGAGATTGAAATTGTCCTGATTGAAGGATAATTTCACTTATTTGCTTTTTCATGCAGATGATGAGATAATGCAGCACTACACGAGGGCGCATATCATGCAGTTGATCGAAGGTATGTTGTTCTCAAACAAGTCTAACAATGTTGTACATCTTTTGTTCCTCCCTCTCCTATCAAACCACACTATGACATGCCTTGCTTCTAGGATGGAAGAAGAGAGATTAGCGGTCAACTAATGATTCTTCAAGTATGGGTACAGGAGCATTCCCACACATCACCCCTTTATATCACTGGATTACATCGGTTGTCAACGGTCGACCACTTATGAGTTGATGAGGGGCAGAGTTTGATGTCACAAAGCTGCCTACGTATGTGGTTAGATAGTATAGAGATGCATTCGATTGCCAATGTCTGGAGCAAGTGCGCATTTAGCAAAACCATCTATTTATTTATTCAGTAACTGTTACTTTTTTTTAACATAATTATTGATCATTACTTTGGGTTGTTTAGATTCTCTATGAGCACAAGGATGTTACTAGACTCCCCGCTTACTATCAGGATGGGAATGATATATGGTTAGGTCGTGTCTCACTTATATGCTTCCATATTGTGGAAATGCATTATCTCGACCAAGTAGCTCACCAGTTTGGTGAGATGTAGGGGATCTCAACCTATCTTGACACCAGACGAGCATTACATGAAATCGACCTAAAAGGCAGGAATAAGATCAATTGGGTGACACGACATGCATATTAAATAGCATATGGGGAAGATCAACGAAACTAGATAGCTCTGGTCCAGCCATCGCCTGGTGTATATCTTAACTATGTCTCCTGGTACCAGCAAGTTACTCGTAGATACATCGATCGGCCAGGAGCCTCCTAAATGTATATGGTGCGTACGATTACTTTTTCAATTACACTTTCATTTTTCTAGTTATATACTACTTAAACTTTTACGTTTGAATTGCAAGCGAACTTCATACATAGAGTGCTACATATGTTATACAAAGACATTATATTTAAGCAGCATTAAGTTGATAAACTCATCTAGGGGATTATTGGGATTCAGCTAGGCGACCCAGCTGTACCTGGTTTTGATGTAGATCAGGACGACTCTCCACCGGACGAGCCATAGAAGGAAAGGGACCATTAGGGATATGGTAGTCATTGAGTGGTGTCACACTCCGAAGCGGCAGAGTCGTAGCAACCCTGCCATGTAAACCATCCTAAGATAGAAGTTAGCCTTACAACCGCTATCTTAGACCTGATCTACACAAGGCGTCCACGACTAACCCACTTTGAAGTAAACAGTTTGTAATTTAAATAAATCATTTACCTATAAAAGTGAGGAATTATATATATATGTTATAATTCAGTTATTGTAGTTAAAGTTTACAATATTTCTCTATAATATATTTCCTAGTTATTACATCATTCGGAAATAACAATAATTCTAAAATAAAAACTTAGACCTTAAAAATATGTGTTTATTCTCCAATGTTTTTCCTCACTCCCCAGGATCCAGCAGTTGCTAGCTTCAGAGTAGTTGTTTACCGCTTCTTAGCCAGCACCTGCACGATGTCTATAGGGATGTGAGCAGCCACAGCTCAGCAAGTTAGGATGGAGAACTTAAAACTATACCAAACACAACAAGGTTTTCAACTTATTAAGTGCAATGCATGTGCAAGCAAATGCCATCGCACGATATTATCCGGCCCGTCGTGAGATTAGAGAAATTACGCCCGCTCTAATCCGGGTTGAGGAGTTGCCGTTAATGCAACAGCTCACGATCAAACCCAGGCTTATAATGGAGACCTTGCTCCTCCCGCGACTACCTTCGAACCACTGTCTTCACCCTCACCGCGACGTCTTCACCCTCACCGCGACGTCTTTACCCTTGCCGCGACCTCTTCTCCTGTCACTTAGTTCGACTGAGGATGAAGAAGGGACCATTTTGCAATCCTGCGCTATCCATTTCGAAGGGGTCGGTATTTGGCCGGTATTACGCCCCGAAGTCGTAGAGCCGCAACAGTCCCGCTGTGTAAACCATTATATGATAGTAACTGGTTTCACAGCGCCTACCATAGACATGATCTACACAAGGCATCGATGACTTCTCGCTTTGAAGTAAACAGTCCGATTAACAATTAAACTAGAATTATGATAAATAGTGCAAATTTCTAATAACATGTATAATTATATATATAAGTCTACAGAGCTCCCCAGGAAGTTTTACATAAACATAACAGTTCACTAGATTACATAATAACTATCAATCTTTCATCCCTAATTACATAGTCACTCTAGTCACACATTATACTAAGTAACTTGATCCTCACACCCCTGGCTTCAAACGGACTAACCTCTGGGTAATTGTAGGGTGGCATAGTACTTGAAGTGTTCAGAAATCAGAACCTGCAAAAGGATCTATAAGGGTATGAGCAACTACAGCTCAGTAAATTGAATTAAAGACTCATAAATACATATAAGTACAAACAGGATTATCAAGCAATTATTTTCATGCAATGCAACAATCAAGTGTCATCGCACAACGTAGTCCAGTCCGTTGTGAAATCAGAGAAATTTCACCTGCTCCAATCCGAGTTGAAGAGTTTCCATGTTATGCAGCAGCTCACAACCAAACCCAGACTTGTGCAATGGAGACCTCGCTCCTCCCGCAACTACCTTCGAACCATTGACTTCACCCTTGCCGCGACCTCCTCTCTTGTCACTTAGTTCAACTAAGGATGAATAAGGGACCATTTTGCAATCCTGCACTATCCCTTTCGAAGGGGTCGGTATTTGGTTAAAGAATCCTATGATCCCCTAACGGGTTACAATGCATGGCATTTTCGGTTATTAGGGTCAAATAAGATTAAATTCCATTTAGGGTGTTCAAACAATTTCATACCAATTCAATCAGTCACAAAATCACTCACATTACAAATTTAGCATGAATTCAGATACGTCAAACACATGCGTAAACTACTTACGATCACAATCATATACAAGCCTTAGTCTCCGAGTACTACAAAATTAGTATTCTATTACAATAAGCAATAACCCAACTTACTTGGAATGGCTTGATCGCTCGATCCCTTAATTGCAAGCTGATGCGTCTCTAGGTATCCTATAATACAAATAGGTCTTTTTAGTACTTATAATTTATGATTTCATATTCTAAGTTATATTTTAACTCATTTTTTCCATGTATACCCATTACGTCATAATGATTCGTTGTACTCTATTTCGGTGTTCGAATCCTAAATGAGATTTTAAATTTTGATTCCTAAGTCTTAAATATGCTCGAATCCTAATGTGAAATTAATCACATTAAGCTCGAGTGTCCAAATATCCTATTGGGTCATAATTTGGTATTCTAAACTATTCGGTACACGTTAACCCTAATTGCAGTATCGGATTTATTCCCGACGTGTGAAAATCTTACATTTTGAGACATTTACTTAAAATTAAATGTTATTTCAGATTTATTATTTTTCTGATTTATATTATAATATTATCTAAATAACCCTATTTTTTTAGATTTATTAATATACAATTTCACATATTACTAATTTCTTATATTAATTACCTAATTTCCTAAATTAACCATACTTAATTCTCCAAAGGCTAGGATTAGGGTTCCACCTCAGAGATTAACATCCCTAAACATCTAATTAATATCTAAATCAGTAATTAACATCTTAATCACCTAATTAACCCCAAATCACCCAATTTTTCCATCATTTTAGGACTAAAAATTAACTTAAAAGTTTTGAAAATTAATTTTAAAAAAAATGGCTTCATAGCACTGTTCTATATCATATGAGCATCCTACAGAAAAAAATTGAGCTCCAAACTATACTCCTAAGCCTATTTATTTTCCGTTATAATCATGCTCGGTTTTGAACAATTTGTTAAGAACCCTATATTTTCAGACGTAATTAAACTAAATAAATATTTTTCTCTGAATCTACATACAATAAAACCTCAGAATAATAAGTTTCATAATTTTCTTGGCAAAATAACTAATTTTACAAAATTATTCAAAATCGGGGTAAATAAGGGACTAACTGGTTCAAAGCTTTCTGGCTGTCCAAACCCGGTCCAAGGTTGTCGGCCGGCCTAGACGGTGGGTCTAGTGTAGGGTGGTGGTGGTAGCTCGGTCCTAGGTGGTGGTGAGATGTGGGTTTCTCTCACTACACGAATTTGCACAGTTTCCTTTTTTTTTTCTGGATTTCTCTCGATTTTTTTAGTTTTCCTATTTTTCCTTAATGCTAAACTGTCCAAATGACTTTTGGAAATTTTTTTCCTATTTATAGATGATTTTTGTAATTATTATGCATTAATTTGATAAGACTTTGCCCATTTTCCTTGATTTTTGGCTTTTATGTTGTCTAATTTTAATTGGTTGATTTTTCTTTTATAGATCTTGACCTGCCACGACCTGATTTAGATCATCTTATCCTCTTCTGATTTTTTTTTATTTTTTCATAATTAATTTATAATTTTCTTTAATTATTTACTTAGTTTTTTGCCAATTTAGGTAATTTCGCGTATTTTTATCTACACGTAAATACATGTGAGGTACATGTGAACATTCCTAATTATTATTTTGATCATTCTAAAATTTTTAGTATACATATAATCTATCTCTAGTAATTTATTAGTTATTAGATTACACTTTTCGCTTTTTCGGTAATTAGCAATTATTATGCTTAAAATTTAAAAATTTTATAGTCTCCTATTTTATTACTTATTTTCTTAAATTTAAGTTTACGGGGTCATTTTTACTAATATTCCTCTCAATAGTTTATAATTTGGGTTTGATCGGATCTTTTAACCAATCGCTCTAAACTTTGTGTTATAAGTTCAAGCCTACGGTTACTTGGCTTAGCTTTAGGGCTTACAGCCGGACAGTCTTAAGTTCCCCTAACGGGTTGCTATGCATGTCTGATTATGATTACTGGTCATATATTTGATTAAGTCCAATTTAGAGTGGTCAATCGTTTCGTACAAAGCATACAATACATGCCAGAGCATCAAACAGAATCATAACATCACTCATATCAAGCACATGCACACATCCAACTATCTAACAAGCTCAATCAAGTATAATCTCAAGCCTCCAAAATACAGCATTGTATTAATCCTAACTTACCTCGACTCCTTACTCATTCATTCGAGGTCCGATTTGCTCAGCCCATCGCCGATCATCCTTATAACACAAACGTGGTTTCAGCTTTTCATATAACTATTATAGGTTCATATTATCCTATAATATTTACTGTTATGTTTTGTTTAGGGTTTAATATGCTTAATTATCTAGGTCTTAAGTCTTTTACAATTATTCTAGGTTTGGGGTTAGATTCAGGTTCGGTTTTCACATCGATTTCTAAATTAGGTTCTAATTCGATTTCTAAGTATTGTTTTATACTAGAAATTAGTTTCAACCCATAATATGAAATTAATCACATTACTTTTCGATCTCCTAAATACCATCATTACCCCTAGTCAGTATTTATTTTACCCGGTACACTTAAATCCATATTAGTGTACCGGATTCATTCCTAATGTGAGAAATTTTTACATTTTTCATATATTTACATAAATTCAAGTTTCCTATCAGATTTATTGTACATTTTTATTATTATCACAATATCAATTTTTATTATAATATTTTCTATTTATTATATTTCCAATAATTACCTTTTATGTATATAATACACTTCTAATATTTCTATCACTCTAATTATCATCTCTAAATATCAATTATTATTTCAAAATGTCTAAATTCATCCTAAATCAGATTTTACTCCTAATTAGCCTAATTTACAAAATTAACTTAAAATATATTATTTTTCCATATTACTTATTTACTATATAATTAACCTAATAATTACATCTAACACCCTAAATGTTACAAGTATCGTTCTCCATCAGATTTCAACATCCTAAAACATCTACTTATTCACTAAGTCAGTAATTAATAATTTAATTGCTTAATTAACCTTAAATTACCCATTTTATGCCTCATTTTAAGGCCTAAAAATTTCGAAAATTAATTTTTGAAAACGGGCTTCATAGCACTATTCTATATCATCTAAGTAATCTACACAAAAATTTTGGGCTCGAAACTATACTCTTAAGGTCATTTATTTCTAAACCGAAATGTGCTCGGTTTTGCACAATTTCTTAAGGACTATATATTATAGGACATGTTTTCATCAAAATAATATTTTTCCTACAAACTACATACAAAAATATCTTAGAATAAAAAAATTCATAATTTTCTAATCATATTTACTATTTTTACAAAATTACACAAGAATTGAGCTGGAAATCGGACTCACCGATCTGGGTGGCTCCGGCCACCGCCAGCCGCCGTGACCTTGTCGGCAGGCTTGGGCGCTGCCACCACTGTGTGGTGGTGGTGGCCGTCTACTTCCAGCTGCTCGTCTAGTGGGGGTTCCCTTTAAAGGCCCTAATTGCACAATTTTTCCTAATTTTTTTCTAACCCGAATTTTTCTCTCAATTTTCACCTCTCTCTATTTTTGTCACTTTCCAAACTGCCCAAATGAGCTCTGTGATTTTTCCTACTATTTATAGGGTTTTAGAGGATTTATTGTGCATTAAATGGAACAAGACAATTACCTTATCCCTTAATTTTTGGCTTTTGTGTTGCCTAATTCTAATTGGTTAATTTTTCTTTTTCAGATTCTGACTTGCCATGACTAGGTTTGGATCATTCCACACCCTTCTGATTTTTCCACAATTAATTTATAATTTTCTTTAATTATTTACTAAGTTTTTGGCCAATTTAGGTAATTTCGCGTATTTTCATCTACACGTAAATACATGTGGGGTACATGTGAACATTCATAATTATTATTTTGGTCATTCTAAAATTTTTAGTATACATATAATCTATCTCTAGTAATTTATTAATTATTAGATTACACTTTTCGCCTTTTCGATAATTAGTAATTATTATGCTTAAAATTTGAAAATTTTATAATCTCCTATTTTATTACTTATTTTCTTAAATTCAAGTTTACGGGGTCATTTTTACTAATATTTCTAGTTTTACTTTATAATTTAGGTTCGATCGAGTCTTTCAACTGATTGAAACCTCGAATGGCTAATTGTGGGGCTTACAACTGGGAGGTTAAGGGTGTAAACCCCATGAAATTTTGATAACCCAAAAACAAAATCGGATGAAGGAGTCCTTGGATAGTCCTTAAAACCATCCCAAACATGATAATAATATCTAAGTAAAGGAATTAAATCTTAAGTGTTTGACTAAAACTTTAATTAAAGTAAACCCTAAAAACCTAGCTAAACGAGCAAGAACCCTAATACTTAAAAAAACCCTAGAACATTATTGAAACCCTAAAATGACTATCTAACCCTAATCAAGTGATCAAATACCTTATTGTCATCAATAAATACTAATAGTAAGGTTAAATCACTTAATACAATTTATCGGTAGTACTAAGCAATTCAAACCCGAACTTTTAAGCTTGTATACGAATCAAATTACCATAAATGAGCACCAAACCCTAGGGGAACCCTAAGCACACATGTAGGGAATTTAGAATATCTAAATTATAGTGTCAAAGTCCAACTAAACCCTAAACATATCCTAATGGCACCTAATTAGCCTAATCACCACTAATTACCCTAATCAAACCCTAATCCTTAACCAACTCCATTACATCTTGATTAGCTACAAGTCAAACATGATTAATGAATAAAAGACAAACTCTTATCCCTTCTTAAAATATCTTGTACTATTTGGAGATAAGATCATATCGAAATTGGCAAAAGGTATATGAACGATACAGTCCCCATTTGGTCTTTGTCCTTGTTTTCCTAAATTACTCTCCACTTGTCCCCCCACCTCTCCTCACTTCCACAACTTGCTATGCCCTTCCCCCTCCCTCATTTTTCATTTTCTCAAACCCTAAAACACATCTAAAAACTCCCTTAAACTTCCTCTCAAAGATCAAGCCTAAACTTCTTCTTCTTCCTCTTCTCAGCCACCACCAACTACCCTAACGCCAACCCCCATAACTTCACCACCACTACTCCAAACCAAGTCCCACGCCTCACATATACATTCCCCTTATTTTTCAACACATTCACACCCCCTTACATACACCAAGGCTTACGGCATACAACCACAAAGGGAGGCTTTCCGAACTTTGCTCCGGTAAGAGCTTAAGTTACGTTTTTCCTCAGATTTCTTGCAAAATAATGATAAATATTAATATTTTCTTTCTTAAAACTTACTCTATAGCAACTCCATACAAGTTCTAAGGTACTTCAAGATAGCCTACAAAGGTAAGTACAAGAAAAACCACCTTCGTTTAGTGTGCATCTTCTAATTTAGCTCTATAAACACTATATTTTGTACAATTTTCTAAAAATACGAACTGAACTCTTCTTGACCTCTCTTAATTTTTTCGAGGAAACTAAGTGTCTAAACTAAACTCAAGCAGGCTATTTTGAATTTATAAGGAGGAGTAGAGGTTGGTTGATAATTTTTCCTATGCCATATGTCCTTAATATCTATCTTTCTCTAAATAACATGTCTCTATCACTACTTTTTCTTTATGCCAAACCACATCCTGTCATGCCTCATTCCAGCAACCTCCAACATTATACATCATTTTTTTAAAATTAATTTTCTTGTATTTATTTAGTATTATTTGATATATTTTAGATATTTTAAGTAATTTTGGGTATTTATGCTTACATGTAAGTATATATATAATATAAATAAATATTCCTAAATGTTATTTAAGCTATTTTATGATTTTTAGTACACATATAATTTATCTTTAATAATTTATTAATTATCGAAACTCGTTTTATATATTTCGAATCAATAACGGATAAAATATGTTTATTCTTTAAATATAATATTTTACTATTTTATTGTTTTATATTTTAAATCCAAACTTATATAGTTATTTCTATTAATATTTTTAATTTCATCTTAAAATTCAAAAATCGATCATCCTAAACTTAATGAATAGTTTTGAAGATGATCAATTATAAATCGATAGCCACTTTTATAACATCTTACACAATACATGTAACGAGCTTAAGGGAGCTGCTTATCCCCAATAATAATAGGTGTCTTGCTCTCCTTCAGTTGGTCCCAGACGGTACTTGGTGCAGATTACCTTCAATCGCTCCTCCCTCAGTCTCATCACTTTTGCTCTCCGTGACGCATAAGCTAATTGTTCATGAACATCAAAAGGATCATCTTATTGCACATACCGAATTAACCAACCAATGACTATATTGTCCTTATAGATATATGTTACTGAGCTTGGTCAGCTTTACCCGGCTAATGTAGAAATCTAGCTCTTGGTTTCATTCCATTGCAACCTATTTATCCTTCTAACCTTTATTAGATAACTCCAACTTATCTAACAGCTTTACTTCTTAGGCATGGAAGTAGCATCAATTTCCAGAGCTCAAAGTCTCCTTAATTTTGTAGGAAAAACAAAATAATTGCATCTTGAAAACAGTAAGGGTATATATAGAAAGCATTTCTCTTATTAGCGCATCCCGGTAGTCATGAGTCCCTTACCGAATGCTCTAGCCCATCAAAAGGGGAGATAAGTAGTGTTACAATCTTTCCACATCCCTCTTGCATTGGCAACTAATCACCCCATCAGGAGTTATGGAACTTGATGTTGGTTCTCTAAACAAAGGGGCAATGGGGGTCTTGCTCTCCTCATCATTTAGTATACATCCACTCTTACTATTGATGAACTTCTCTCTTCCTACAAAGCTAGTGTCATAGTTTCCTAGGGGGTACATATGTTTTTTAGCTTCTCTTCCTAATTAGGGCCAAAAAAAAAAAAAAAAAGGAAGAAGAAGAAGAAGAAGATTTAATGGAATTATCCATCTTACCAGCAACAAATGGAGGGATGATAAGAAGTCCTTCAAAAAAGATTTGAAAAATGTTAATAGAGAACTCATTGAAGAAGACGATAATAGGAATGTTTTAAGACATTTTTTAAAATGCTTACAACGATGTATACACTCCCTTTTACAATGGAGAAAACCCAAGAATTCTAGCAAATATTTGAACAAATGCGGTGGTTATGTCACGAATCCTTAGTTGTACTAGTCATACCATCCACGTATCTTAATGCTTATAATAATAAGGATAAACCAAATTGACTAGAATAAAAATAGTATATGCACATTCATGTACCCATGCCAATTGACACATGTCATTAGCATTAAATGTCCTTATAATGTAAAAGACAAAGCACATTATGTCCCGTCACACAAGTGAGAAAAAATGAATTTCAAATTCAATAAAGCAACAACTGCCATAGGAAGTGTAGATGACATGCTTTACACATATATACTTGGTTTGGGGCATAACGGAATCTTGCAAAACTCTCCCTAAATACTTCGTAGCTTTTGCTCAAAATTAGACCAATAAAGTGAATAAGGCATACCTGTACGTGATGCATAGATGCCTTGAATGGGCATTAAGTAAACCAAACACTTGGTCAATTCCTTTCTCTTTTGTTAAGCATTTAGACCACAACACTAGCTGATAAGGATCAAATTCCTTAGTCCAAATAAATTATTTTGTGGAGACTAAGTATTTTTCTATTGTTTTAGACTATTACAAATTTTGTATGTTAATTTTCCATTTTACTATTTTAAATATTTAATTTTTAGGTTATTTTACTTGACCTTTTACATTTTAATTCTTTTGTTGTTAATTATTTCCTATTTGCCTTAAGGAAGTTAAGGTTTCTAAAATGGGATGAAGTTGTGCAACTAATAAAAATTGGATCTTTACGATTTAAAATAAAGAAAAGAAGTATTTTTATGGTTTTTTTTTTTTTTTTTACGATTTAAGGAACAAAAAAAGTAAAAGGATATGAACAATCTACCATTCAATATGACTCACGAACACTATAATGAATTGGTTGTGATTAGATCCTATGATTGATCTCACATAGTAAGAAATAATTGACATTAGAGAAATTCTGATAACATATGATAATTTTAATAACGAAAGGTTAACTAAATTATTGATATTATATACAACCAATTTTTAGATAACAAAGTGGAACACTATAATTCTTTTAGAGAATTGACAAATTCATGGGAAAGAGCATAATAGTTCGTGACAATTTTGTCAATAATTCATTCTCAAAACTCACTACCAAATAAAAGCATTTCTAATGATCCAGAACAACCTTAAGGGTCATTTCAATTAATTTTTATAATCTCATTGTAAACTTTGACCCAATCGATTGATAGTGACGAACTCTCTAATTTTAGGTGCTACAACTCTAATTGCTAATTTTTAAGGTCTAACTCCTAAAGTTAAAGAAAAGTAATTGACTATTGTTCTACTTTAATCCTAAATCTTTTCTTTTTCTTTTCCTTCCTTCCTTACTTCCTTTTTCTTTTTTTAGCATTTGAGTCCCCAATTTTTATGTAGCTTTTCCATTGCAAAATGACATAGAGTGAACTCTAATTGGCCTGAATAATTAATTTAATTAAATTATATTTACATAAATTAATCAAGTAAATTGAAAAAATAAAAAAAAATAAAAAGGAATAATAACAGAAAAAAGGAAAAAATGAAAAATTATTTTTGGCCATCCAACAGCTAGAAGGTGGGTAACAGTTACCTTAAGTGGATGATAGCTAAAAAGGCCATCTTCTTGAAAGTAGAGTGTGATTGCGCAATCCTTTTATGTCACGCTTGGTATGAAAAAATAGTTTCGAATAGAACAGATCGGATTGAAATTAAAATTAGAACCATAAGTCCATTCTTATATTTAGAAATGTCTAAGGAATAAAATAGCATTTGTTTGTCAAAGATACCCTTAATTATTAGATGTCATAATTAAATTGAAGATTAAATAAGTAATTTTAATTAATAATATTTAATAAAAGCAAAATCAGATTCTTCTTAAAGTTGAAATTGTTGGTTCCATTAAATTGCAATTGTAACTCCTAAATGCATTTTAAACATGGGAAAAGGAATAAAACTTGGAATTGCAATTTCACTTTCATTAATTGTAATTCTATGAAGTTGAAATCATCGATTTTATGAAATTGTAATTTTACAACATTGAAAAAAAAATGAAATTTGGAATTGCGATTTCATTTTGATTTATTCCTTTGTACCAAATGTACCATTAGGGTTGTGAGGGGATATTCCACCACCACTAGTAGGTCAAATGACCTACTTCTTTGAGTGGGTCATGCCTTACTTTCTAGCTAATCCTTCAATTTGGGGTAGTTGAAAAGGTTTTCTTTTTTCTTTTTTAACTTTCTCTATTTTTTATGTTCAAACTTCTATATTTTTCACAATTTAATTTATTAATATTATAATATTTATTTAAATTTATTATGTTGATGAATCAAACACTACCATGTGTCGGAGTTAATAGAAAGACTAATAATATTAATAAATGTCCAATTTTGTACATTTTTTAAATGTTAATGACTCAAATGCTAAAAAAAAAAAAAGAAAAGAAAAAGAGTTTGCCACTGAAGTAGAAAAATCGTTAAACATTAATGACCAAAAATATAAATTTGTTCCTCCTTTGATTGTATATTGTTACAAATGGAGAATTTTTTATCAACCTTACACACTTTATTCTTTTCTCTATTAGTACATGATAGTTCATTATACATTAAAGGCAAGATTATGGAAATATCAACGAAAACCATATAGAATACATGCTAACTCAATGGTGTTTTTGCATGTGTTATTTGCAAATGACATCATGCTATTTATAGAAGCATTTCCACACATGGTTAATGTTATTAGGAACATCTTTTATCAATTTTAGGCACTGTCTAGGTTATAAGTTAATTATAACAAGTCTATAGTTTTCTCATCTCCAAATACAAATTTGTGAATAAGGGAGTCTATAATTAATTATAACAAGTCCATAGTTTTCCTCTCTTTAATTACGAATGTATGAATTAGGGAGTCTATATCACTTCAATTGGGAAATAAGGAGGGGTTTGCTTTGGGTAAGTATTTAGGTTACCTAATTGGCAAGGGCTTAAAGCTAAAGCAATCAAATTTTCAGTTTTTAATTGACAAGCTAAATGCTAAGTTGAATGGTTGGAGAGGTAAGTTCTTAAGCTTTGTAAGTCGAATAATACTAGCAAATTCAATGCCTAATGCAATTGCAAATCATCAATTCCAATTGGCAATAAGGGACTTTGTGTGGTGGGGCACTAACACTCACAAAGTTGTGCATTGGACAAATTGGCAATTGTTGACTAAGCCTACAAAACAAGGGGTTTTAAGCTTACAAACTTATATTTGCGAAATGAAACCTATGTGCTTAGGCGTATGTTTCAGTTTTATCAAGGAAAAGCATTATGGGTGGAACTTTGTAGACAAGTACAAACATAGAGTTCGAGGATTTCAATTATTTGGGACACTATTTCACCTTTATGGAAAGAGCTTGTAGTTGCTTCCAAAAACATTAAAAATGTAAGAGTTACATTGTTGGGAGATGGGACCATTGTTAGTTTTTTGTTTGATTCTTGGCAAGGTAATAAACCTCTAAGGCAGATTGTGTAAGGACCATTAAGTGTTGAAGCAATAAATCTTACAATCATGGAAGCTAATGAGTATGATTTAGAGTAGACAAATGAAACAATTAGTTTCCCAATAACTGAAATATTGAAGACTTCTATTGGTACTATATATCTTAGACATAGAGTAGCATATATACCTATTCTATCTCATCATTTATGTGCTTTACCTTTTATTAAGGAAATTTATAAGTGGTTGCAGGCTTTACAAGAAGTTAAATACTCTTAGAAATGGTTGAGGTTTGCATATTATCCCCAAAAGTGAAAGTTTTCATATGACATGTATTATAGGACGGACAGCCAATTTACGTTGAGATGTATAATATAATTGATGAGGTATCCATCTTTTTACCTTAGAGGATGTAGTCGCGTTGAAACAATAAAGTATGCTTTGCATCTTTGTCCTATGATATAACATGTTTGAAGTGAATTGGGGCTTTTAAATAGGATCTAAAGTTTGCATGATATATCTTTTCATGATTGGATACAAAAGCTAGTCCTGCAATCACAAAAAGAATGCTATCAAATTAAACCTCCTGCTTTAGTGTTGTGTAACTTTACATTGTGGCCATTATCGTATGAAAGAAACTTAGATTGTTATATACATAGTACCGAATAATCAACAATTGTCCAACTATATCCGAGCATCTGTTGGAGAATTTTGAGCATATCATCACAAAGCGTTTTAGTTGAAAAGATATATTCCTCGCTTTATTAAACAACTTGCTCCAGCTAAGGGCTGGATCAAATTAAATTTAGATGTTTCTATTCATGCTCACTCCCTTTAAGCTACTATGGCTAGTTTTTTTTAGGACAAAGTAGGGAATTAGGTCTTTGGATATGCTAAGAAAATTGGGTCATCGTGGCAGCAAAACTTTGGGCTGTATTTTATGGATTGCAATATGTATTTGTTTGCATATATCTAAGCTTGTTCTAAACATTAGCTTATGTATAACAACCTCATTTTTCAAAAACTGCGATTTTAATTGTTAATACTTGATTCTTGCTTGAATTAAGGCTCAATAAGTGAAGCTTACCATAAGGAGCACTGAGTGGGACTTAAACAAACAATGAGCTAACATGTTATGCTGGGAGCCTTTCGTAAAGCCATGAGCTTACACCAACGAAGAGTGTGAATTAATGGCGAGCATTTCCTCCACTTCGCAACCTATCAGGCGAGCTAAATAACAACTGTTCAAGCTAGTTAACCTCGACCATCGAGCTAGCATTCATTCATTACTTGATGTAAGTTTGGGCCTTGACTTGCCCTTATCGAGCATTAACTAATTCCTTAATCTTTTAGTTTGATTTTTGTCTTTAGTGCCTATATTCCATTGTTGCTCATTAATGAGTGCCTAACATCCGAGCACGGTCGGCACACCTAGCACCCTTGATCCTACTAGATCACTAAGCTGCAAATTTAGTGATTTGGTTGGCCATGACATGCTGCCCATAGTGAAGCTCAACTCCTATCATAGGACGTACTGTTTGCTAGTAGCCAGTACGAGCGAATTTTTCATCGCTACGTGTCTAGATAACCCATATAAAAGGCACCAAGCGCCAAGCGAACAAGTAAGACAGTTCTCTCTCTCTCTCACACACACTTTTAGAAACTTTTTCTTCTCTCTCTCTTTAAAGAGTTGAAGTGGAACCCCTATTACATGTGCATACACATACTAAGTGAGCATGGTCCCTTAAGTTTTTAGTGCTCGTCTCTTCTTTTTTCGGAAATTTTTTACCGACTTAAGCATTGAAGGATCCTATGACCTTTTCCACAGGAGTTTTTTTTAAGGTATCGAGAAGTAGGAAACAAAGTTTAAACCTATTTGACTCCCTATATCCTCGTTAATCTCTACACAATCAATATTAATCATTTACGATGGAAATATCATATTTTTATATTTGCTTGTGGGGAACTATCGGCTCGCTTTGAAGAGCTACATATTGGCCCTATCCAAAGGGAAGCAAATCAAGTTGCAGATCCTCAGCCAAAATTTGGCTACTCCGTAGAGTCTCCAAAGCTCCGTGCTTTTGTGCCACCGGATAGTTTGTTAAATGTTCTTAAAGAGGATATTAGCCCTTTAGTACACTGTCGGGAGATATTAGAACGTTGTTAGTTTTGGATGTATTTGTCCACAAATGCTGTTAGCTTGGTTTGCTACTTTTGTTTGATGCTTGTAAATATTTTGCTCTGTCACGGAAACATCATTTGCCATGAAAAATCTCTATTTATTAACAAATGCAACAACGGTGTACATTTACTGGTATAACAGTCATCGTAAATTTACATCACTTTAAATTTAATCATGAAGGTGTTCACGTCAAATCGTCAAAATAAGCTGCTGGGCCAAATCCAAAAAGCCCAAGTACCGGTTTTATCGGGTCAAAAGAAAACCGGTTCGAACCTTTTTCAAGACCCAATCAGATGACTCCACAATCTGGCCGTTCCCATCCCATTTCTTCTTCCAGAGATCTCTGCAAACCCTAACCTCAAGTCCTCTAAAAAGCCATATACGCAGAGACAGAGTTTCTCAAAAGACCGATCGACATGGATTCAGCAACTCGCAGAAGCGGAGGCGGCCTCCTTGAAGGTATATATAGACTGGTCATGCGCCGTACTCCCGTCTATGCCACCTTCCTTATCGCCGGCGCCTTTTTTGGTGAACGGGTAAATCACTTACAATCAACTTGTCGTTTCGGATTTTGATTTAGTGCCGCTTTAAGCGGTACGTGTTTTTACTTTATTATTCTTTGGAATGCGTTCGTGTGTTAGAATTTAGATGGAAGATGGAGAATTGGTTGGGGTTCGCGTTGACGCGGTATAAAGTGCTAGCATTTCCGACTACGAGGGGTGCCGGTTTATGTGTTCTTGGTGAAAATGATTAGATGACTGTAAAATGTGAATGCTATTTAAGTGATTGCTGATCGAGTGGAATTCGATTGGTTGGTTCATTTCGTCTGATTTGGTGTTCTAATATTTTTGGATATGTCATTACACATTGAAATTTGTTGGGGGAGGATTAGAAAATTCATTTGCATAGACATAGATTCGTTGGACCTGCAGCTCACCTTTTGCCTTCTCTGTTCCCTTCCTGCAGGCTGTGGATTATGGAATTCATAAGCTTTGGGAATACAACAATGTTGGGGTAATACATCTAATTTCTCATGCTTTTCTTGGAACACTTGCACACCATCATTCTTCTTTGTGCAAAAGAACAGGAGGAATAGGTTGTTTGATTTCACATTGACTGATTTCTGGAAGACTTCTTGTATTAATATGTTTGTGGCGTTAGTGTTATTGAATGTGTCCTAAAAACTTTGTCCAACTCAAAATAACAATTTAGTTTATGGCTTGTATATGTTGACCTGCATCTTTTCTTCCATGCCTTAGAAATGTTGACCTGCATCAAAACCATCCATTCCCCCCCTCTCCCTCTTTTCTTCCCTTTCTTCCTCCCCTCTCTATCTCTCTCTCTCTCTCTCTCTCTCTCTTCCCCTCTCCCTTCGCTATATAGCCCAGATTTGATTGAATACAAATATTGATGCAACAGTTGTTGATCTTTTGGCACATAGAAAAAGGGGACCACAAGTGGGCCATTCACATTTTATTATTGATTTGGGCTTGACTTTCATGATATTTTCATTGACTAACTTGTGGGCTTAAACAATTGGAAACAATATTATATTAATAAAAGAGCTTTTTCTTTTTTAAATATTTATTTGGATGATTGAGCTTAATGAGCTTAATTGAGTTGAGCTTGAGCTCATTGAATACCACTTTTGGTTGAGCTTAAGTTGAGTATTGTGTCGTCTTTACTTTTGACTCATTTACATGCCTTAGATATGTTGACCTGCATCTTAGGAAATTGTTCGGGGGCAATGGATGGTTTTGATGTACCACTTAAATTTGGAGTTTGTGCATTAGATAGTCATGTAATTACTTGTTCATAATTTAATTTTGAAAAACAATAATTAGTTTTTATGTTATTATGTCATTTCTCATCATAAAATATTTAAAAAACAAGAATAACTTTATGACTTTATTATAGAATTCTTTTATATTTTTAAGGCACTGTTATCATGTTATATAGGTGCATCATGTTCTTATCTTTTTTATCAACAATTTTCACATGTAGCAAAGGCGCATCATTGGGTAGTCTTTTACTATAATTATCGTGAAAATGGTGATTGGGGAATAGAAGTTGGAAAATGAAACTTCAGGAGAGTTGGAATATAAGCGTGCTCTAGATTTACAGGGATTTATAGGTACTTTGTTTCTAGTAAGGAATAAATATGTAATTATACTTTTAATCATCCGATTAGCATGGTACCAAAAACATATATATAAAAAGTAGATGGAAACAAACGGGGTCCTTAAAAGAATCCTCTTTCAATGAGGAGCAACCCCCAGTGTTGAGAGCTTTAATATAAGAATGCTGTTTTAACAAGGAGTTCGAAGCATGCATTCGGTTGACCCTTGTTTTCATTTATATTACAGAAAAGGTATGAAGACATTCCAGTTTTGGGTCAAAGGCCAGCAGAGGAATGAATGTTTGATCTCTTCTTATATCCTCTTTCAAGCTGTATGCCTCTGGGCTTTTTGGAGTGCGCATTTATGTGACAAGCTTTCATTCTTGAAATAAGTGTAATAGTTGTACTTGTTCAAACTTACTATTTGCTCATAGTTCCACAAATGGCTGTTTTAAGATTTGGCGTAATTCATTTATAGGGCAAGTCTCTTGTCCCGTGACCAATTAGCTTTCATTTTTGCTTAATCTTCTAAATATCCAGTACATTTCTTTTTGCCGTTTAAGGTAGTCTGTTTGAGTCCGTTCCCCCCTTTCCCGGTGTGCTTGGCTGATTGGTATCTGTCCGCTGATTAGCGCAGCAGGACTATGTTTTGGGAAAATGATGGCTGGGTTATATGCAGCCTTGCGACGAGCTACCGTCAATCGATATGGTACAGTACAAGATACCGATGCATTGATTTGTTTTTGTCAAGAGGTAGCTCGTAACAATCGATCAAATTCCATACCACAGAACATCTTGTTGGGGAATGGTCTACCTCAATGATACTGGAAAATCGATTTTAACTCTCAGTAGTAAAAGATATTGGTCGAGGTGCGGTTAAGATTTCTTAAATTCGAGAAAGATGATGCTCGGTAGGCAAGTTATTCTGAGGGGTCGTCAAATGTGGGCTTTGAACTCGGCTTACATTCAATTTTCAAGTCCTTGAAAATTAATTTCCTTCCGTCATCATTCATCAAGATTCTAAGAAGTTAGGAGCCAAATAGTTATGCTTTTATATTCTTCCTTGTATTCGATTCGATGTCTTAATGGGGGAAACAAATGCAAAATAATTAGTATGGACTCCGTTGAATTGGTGATTACTCGGAAAGTCTCTTTATATTGCCAGTTTGTTGCCTCGTTAAATAGATGATGAGATTACGGATCCAGGCAAGGCCTATGTGAGCTATGTGTTCTCTAGTTGAATGGGTGATGAACTTCTTTACTTCGCCGTTATCGTCAAATTAATGGAACTCCTAGAATGGAAGTAATCCTAAGAAACTCAATTCAGAATCCTAAATCCTACGTTATCTTTATTTCTAAGGCCTTTTCCTTGACATTTTTAAAAAACATTCAAACGGTTAAAATGTCTACATCTTAAAGAAATTTGATCTTTTTGGCACTCACCCCTTTGCCTTTATCTCTAAGGCCTTTCATAAAAGCTGCTTAATATTTTTAAAAATTTTTATGTACGCCAATACAAACATTCAAGCAGTTAAAACTACTTCAAAAAGAAAAGGAGAAAGACCTTCATGTTTCTTTGACGAGGAAAGATTCTTGCGGATGAACGGATGTCATCGGTTAAGGAACATCTGATACATCCCTTCGGCATTGAAAATCAGGATTAAGTAACTCCCGACGATTTTAAGCAGTGTTTGATTGAAAGGATGGGATAGAAAAAATATAAAAAAAACTGGATAGATAAGTATAAAAAGGATTTAATAGTATAAATTTATTGTATCATATTTGCTTTATACAGTATTGTATACAAAATTTATGATATTCTTTATTTGGTTTACATAAGTATTGAACTCATTATATTTTAATATTTATACCCTTAGCATAGTCTAATATATTTTTTAATTATATTTCTATATTATTTAAAATATGATTTAAACGGATTATTATATTCATATAATTAAACAAATTATATATAATGTTAAATAAAAGCCATAGATTTACTAGTTATTAAAAAATTAATTATTTATATTATAAATAAATAATTTTTTAATAATATTTAATAAAAATAATATTAATTAAACCAATATTATAATATGAAAAGATATTTTTTAGAATGTAATATATTTTTGTTTTTACCCACTAAAATTTATTTTTATACTATGATATAGATGGAATAAAATATGAGCTTTTTATCTAGTCTATTAATCTAATTTTTTTTGTCTAATTACTAAGTATAGGATAAAATTTTTTATTTAGTTTAATATCATATAAATTATACAATCAAATGTTACCATAAAGCTTAACTTATATCTTAAACCAATAGGTCTGAAAGGGGTCCATTTAAAAAATTGCCTATCAAGCATTCAATTCAAAAAATAAGAAGTTAAGCATGCATAAAGTGAATAAGATATATTTGAAATTTGCCTAAAAGATGTTAATGAAAAATGAGTAAATATTTTCTTTTTCTAATGAAAATTATTTTCTTCATTTTCCATTGAAATATTTCTGTCACTTTGTCTTTCCTTTTTTTTCTTTTTTTTTGGGTAACTTCTGTCACTTTGTCGTTATCGTCGCCTCCACAAAATGTTTGTGATAACGGATACTAATTATACAGTCCGTGGCGGATGTTATGATTGCATTTGACCTTTTGAATGTTTCTATTATATCGTACTGATATATGCTGCACCCATAAATATGAAGTTGAAATAATATACGACTATTGAAATAATATCAGAATAGAGAGAGTAAGAATGAAGTTTTTCCATTTAGATGGGGGGAAAAAAATGGAAACCAATAGCTAAAGTAAATTTGATGTGAAGGGAGGAGCAAGAGAAAGGGGTTAAAATTTATTCTGTATCATATATTATATATAAAAATATAGTTTCATTAATACATTACATTGATATTTAAATAATTTTTAAAGGAAAAAATTAGACTTAAACTTTGATTTAATGCTTAATTTACTACCTGAACTTTCAACTTGCCAAATTTAATATCTAATTGAAGTATTTTGTATCATCATTATTACTACTTAGTTTAGTGACTAATCAAAATAAGGTATATGTTGTGTATATATATATATATATATATATATGTGTGTGTAGCGGACAGTAATGATGACATGAATAATTTTATTTGGTTATCAAATTTGACAAGTTGAAAATTCATATAGTAAATTGAGTTTCTATCATACTTTAGGTAACATTTATGGCATTCTGCTAAATAATTTTATGGTATTCTGCTAAATAATTTTAGGAAGACCACCTTAAGTTGTATTATATTAACAGATGCTAAAATTAGCTTGGGAACTTTTTTTATTTTCAAAAAGAATTAGGAGAAAAACTACATTATTAACCATATTATCAACTTTTATTTACCCCTCCACTATTGTCGTATATAAATCATCTTACGAACAAAAAATGTTGAATTCATTGTGTATAAAATGGATTCAACCAGAATGTTTTAGAAATGTTCGAGCCTCAATTAAATAGGGAAGTTAAAAAAAAAAACTATATTAAATATTGAAAAACCGAAAGAAGAACATAAAAGGTAAATTGAATATGTTGGAATATTTAAGAATAAGGACCATATCTAGCTACAAATGTTGAAAAAGGGTATTTAAAATATTTATCATTAGCCAAAGATCAAAAGAAAAAGAAGAGACAAAAATGTACAATTATACTAAAATTATCCAATTTGTCAAAACTAATATATGATATGGATGCATGTAAGTCAGGATTAAACTGTACCTATTCTGCATCCAACACATATTTGTTATGTACCTTCGATCTTTTACTTTCTTAGTACCTTTTTATTCAAATATCAGGTTTCAAATTGATACCAAAACGACATCAAGGAAATGTCAAAAAGGTTGAGCCAAAAATCCCAAGAGCAGCTGCTATAGAGTAAGCATGTAAGCGAGTAAATGAGAAAACTGTTCAAAGAGTTGCACTCGTCAGAAAAGAGCCCTTTGCAGTGGGTACAGTTTAATCTACTATTCTATTCATTGGATGATTTATTCTTTTTTAAGTGTATCTCTGGATTGAATCTTTGTCTGTTAATTATTTCTCAAATAGAATGAATCTTCCTCATAAAACCACTATACAGAAGCATCTCCAAGACATGGTTCCTGAAAATACATCTGTTGCTCGAGGCTCAAGCATCTGGATAAGGTCAGCAGATGCAAGTAAAGTAGAAAACCAGTATGAAAAGGGAAGGATATATATATAAATATATATGAGACCAGCCATAGGCAAAAATACTTTTTGCTACATGCCCCTCTGCTGCATTTGCATTCTCAAGAAGAAAGTGAGGAGGAAGAACTCTGCAAATTTTCCCACAGTAAAGTTCTTTTTTGCCAGGAGTTCGTGTTAGTTTTAGCCTGACAAAAAAGAGAGTCTTCTTTTGCCTCATTCGTTGTTTTTTTTTTCTTTTGTCTCTATCAATCATATATATATATATTTTTTTTTCATAAATCTCTATCAATCATATATTTTCATACTAAGATAAACAAAAAGGTCAATAATAAGATCTATATTAGATAATCGTGTACATAACAATATGAATAGGTCTCAAAATAGGACAGAAAAATCTTATCTGACAAAATGATCCCCCTAGCTTGCGTAGCATTTTTAACTAATAAGACCTGAAATGGAAAGGGAAAAACCCCATACTTATTCTTGTCCGATTAGACAAAATCTCCATTCTCTTTGACCAATCAGAACAGGAAATAGATAACAAGCAATCAACATTTCACTTCACAGCAAATCCTCAAGAGGAATTTCTCCACATGTACGATTCCAAGACAAGGACAAGTCTACAACATACATATGCAAAGAAATTGTAGGCAAACTTCCTTAAATTCCAAGAGAAAATATGGATATATCAAGAACTTACAACACATGGAGAAGATATAGAAGCTTTTCAGAGATCACAGAGTTTGATCAATAACATTGAACATTCCGTTCCTATAGCAAATGCTCTTGGGAAAAATTTTGAACTATGCCACAAATTGAAAGGTCAATGTAAATAGCCACATGCTGGCTTCCTACATAAGTTTTTAAGAAAAGAATGGGAAAAAAAAAATTCTTAGATAAAATACCTAACCATCTGGATTTCTTTTTGCTTGAAGCCACACTTCTCATAGAATGCTCTATTCTCCACCTTGCAATCCAAAATCACCTTATAGCATCCTACTGAATGAGCATGATCAGTGAGAAACTCAATTATCTTTTTCCCTAATTGCGTTCCTCTAGCATCATGATCCACCACAACATCTTCAATATGCCCAACCTTCCCACAATTCCTCAAGAACTTCCTCTCGATAAATACACTACCAGCGGCAATAATCTTCCCACTATGACCATCTTCAATCACACCAATGACATGGTCTTCACCAAGAGCACTAAGCTCCTGAAACCGAGCTTTGAATTCCTTATCAGATACAGAATCGCAAACAGACAGTTGTTGCAAGAGCTCTATGAAACCTTTTCCTTTGTCAGACAGATCTAGTTTACGGACTTGAAATGACTGCGATTCTCCTGTTGCATTACCACTCTGCATTTTTCTGTATAAGATGTTTAAAATGTCTATCTTTTAAATCAGATAATCAATTTATCCAAATTAACAAAAAGATTATGGTAAACCAGTCAAAAGAAAAGAATCTGCAAGTAAAAGGATGATCTAATATAACAATGAAATGATCCAACATCATACAATCAATATGGTGATGGGTCATTCCATCATGTGACTGACCCTATCAAGATTCATGACCAACCATTCTACTTCCATGCATTCAAAGAATGAACTTCAACACTGACAGTTGACAAAAGTCGAAATTTGCTTCTTTCTTTATGTCTTTATGCCTCCCCATATCCTATGATAGCACCTGTTGGCTCATTGGGCGTTGAATAGAAAAACTAGAAACTCACTAAAATCTTCACAATACATTCCCTAAAGGAAAAAGCAAAGATTTTTGCAGCATTTTCTGTGCGCCAGCTGGCCCCATTCAAATCCATTCTTCCATATAAGCGCAAACCCTTAAAAATTAGTAATAGCACCTAGAACACACACAGCTAGATTCATATCAGACTCCAAGTGATGCATCACAACCCGAACACAATGACCCCAGCAAAAACAATGACAGCAATGGCGGACACAAGGAAGGCGTGTCCCCACTTGCACCGCCCGCCCGTAGCTTCAAAATTTATGAAATGTAAAATTTTGCTTTAAAAAATCGTAGGTTATTATAGTTTCGCCCAACCTCGAAATTAAAATTTACAGCTTCTCCTCTAGAGTAAAATGCTGGGTCTGCCCCTGAATTTTAGAAAACAATGTAACAATCAAGAGCTCATTTCAATATAATTCTGAGCAGTTACTAGCATTTCCTAAATCATAGATATCAGAGACAAGTATGACGTCATGATGAAAGTAATTATAGAAATCCCAACAACGTAATCAACTGGTCAAAATTTTAAGACACAATGAGGGCCCTAAATTTGGATAAAGAAATAGTAGGTTTAGGGTTCCAGAAAAGAAAAAGGAATGATGAAGGAATACCTGAAATTGCCGCAGTTTCCTTTTGTGATACGTTTTGTTCTCCTCTCCCTCTTGTTTTGCTTTCTTCTTTTCAGTTGTTTTACTGTACTTTGTTTTGTTTCGCTGTTTATTTTATTTATTTAATTGTTATTATTCTTGTTTGCTCGATCCGGCGTTAGGACTCTGGAGTAAAAGGAGGATCCGTGATCAATCAAATTAATAGTTTTTTCATTAAAAAATTAATTTGCAATAAGCAATTATACGTAATATTTATTTGAGATTTTTTCGTTCAGAGAAAAATCATATACCTTATATTTTCTCAATAGCTTAATTTTCCATTGAGTTTTAATTAGCAATATTAATTAGGATTTTATTTTTGCAAATATTTCATATTTTATTTGGTTAGTCTAAAAATGTATTCTTTTGTTTTATTTTATGCGTGAGTGTATATTTGCTACTAATTTAAAAAAAAAAAACATTAAATCGATTAAAGTGACTACTTATTCCTGAAGCTGAAGAGGAAAAAATAATTACATGAACAAGTTATGCGGCCAACATTCATAATTAGAAATTTTAAAAAATAACAATGGATGTGATCATATTTTTCATGTAATTTCTAATATACCTTCAATTACATAATTATTTTATCTCTATTACGGGTTTGTTGAATATTCACATATTTATGAGAAAACGTGTAACTAAGTAATTCACAATAATATTATACTAGATAAATATAAATGAAATTACGTGATTAAAATTTAGTTAGAAATAGTTGTTACATTTTATTTTAATAATACATTATAATATCTATACTTATTTATTTACAACAACAGAAAATGGCCATGCTTATTATATACACATATATTCATATAATTCATGTAAGTTTGTGGGACTAGACAATAGATATTTCACACATAATGCATGTAATATATAAGAAAAGATTCTATAGAGATGTATTAGACTAATCGTATACATATTATATATAGTTTCTACCAAATTGCTTATTTTCTAACTAACTATTAGTATTTGACTATTTTTTAATGTTTCTTAACTAAATTTTTAATATATTCTTCTAATTTTCTCCATACTTTCTCCTCAAGGTTTAAGAAAAAAAAGTTAAATAATACAATTTGAGAAAAATAAAATTTCATAAAATTTTTATTCTTTATTATGCATTCGAAATTGTTGCTCTCTCTTATAATCATAATGAATAAGTTGTCCCTCAATGGAGCGAAAAACATCATTAAAACAAGCAATATACCTCATCCAATTTTTAAAGTAAAAATTGATGGTTATTGATAATAAGATATTATTATTGTTTTATCATTATCTTTGATTGATCTTCACCACAACTAATACTTGATCATCATCTAATGATACCATTGATACCAAAGTTTTTTGCATTAGTCATGGTTGTCATGTTTGTATAATAGCGTACATTTACAGTTGTCACGTTTTCTTTTGCATTTTCTTCTACAACTTTTTCATTGATGATTTTGTAAGTAATTCTATAGTTATATACAATGATTTTTATTTTTCATTTAACCTCCATTTGAATAGATAAGTCTAGGTGATTGTCATCAAAAGTAATACTTTGATTCCTTTTGATTTTATCTAATTGAGTATGAAGAGATGATACTTGAATTTCAAAGTTTTATTGAAATGAGATGCATTTTTGTGAAAGAGATTGTAATTCTTTTCAACTCTTCCAATCAATCATTGATGGAGATATCCTTCATCAATTGGACTCAAGATATGGGAGCATAAGATTTTTATGGTTGGTAAGAGATGATATCTAATAGAGCTTCTTAAAGAAGTGTTTGAACATTTGATTGTTAAACGAATACCTTCTTCTACAATAAGGGCCTTAACTTCTTACTTTTTAACTAACTACCTATATTTTCTAACTAATTACTAGTGTCTAACTATTTTCAAATATTTTCTAACTAGTTCTTTAATTTTTTCTATCTAAATTTTTAATATTTTCTACTTATTGTCACTCTTTAAAAAGAATTATGATTAAAGGACAACATTTTGAAGGCCTCTAAAATATTCTTGTTACTGCATGGTCGTGCAACCCTTCTCTCATTTGAGAATAGGAAAAGTGTTGACATTAGTTATATTAATAGTACTTGCTGTAGACTTTTTATACTTATGCTCCCATCATTAGGCCTAAGTTGCATTGCATTTGTCTTATTTCTTTTAAGCTCTAACCTTTTCCCTGGTTCTTTCTTTTGTGGAGTATAGTTGTCCTTTGCTTTAATCTCTAAACCCCTTCAATTTCGTCCAAAGAACTTTGTTTAAAGGTTAAAATATAGAAAACTAAATCTAGTTCTAAGCTTTGAGCTCAATAATTAAAATAGATTTGACTTCTTAACCTAAGGTGACAATGTCCCAAGAATTAAGCCCATGGATGCATTAGATGATAAAGGTAGATTTGGCATAATAAAATTATAGTGAGGCCCATTAGATTAGTTTGCTCAATACATCATTTCTTTATTTGGCTCATACATCAAATAAGAGAATCTTACAAATACCTATCCCAAATTCGCTACTCAAAAATCAAACACTTAATCCTTTGATAACATATTACTGTATTTATCACCCATAATGGAGTTTGATACTATACAACTCTTCCACTTATTATAATTTGTGTTAGAGCACATTAAGATCACTGACTTCTCCTTCATACCACTTATCACATGATCATCCCACAAGTATCAATCAAGGAGTTCCTTTAATCACATGTAGCATTATACTTACAGTCCTTTTTGCCTTCATAAAAACTTTCTATTTATTGCATGCAATATGCACATGACATTAGCATCTAAACCCTTACACCCATACTATTTTTTTTGTGATATGTATGTGTGTGTATATGTACATGTATCTATTATATATCTTCAAAAGGAATCTAAGTTATGGCAGAAAAAACTTACAGTAAAATATCTTTTTGTGGAGATTTTTCTTTTCTTAAATTAATGAGTTAATCGTTGCAAAAGATTATATAAATTGTTTTTTTTTTTATAGTGCAATAATATTTTGTTGCATAAAGACATACATTTTGTCGCATGAATTAAAATTAAAAAAAAAAAAGCATTGTTCATAAATAAAAGGTATTAACATTAATAAGTTATACATAATAATTAAATAATCATAAATTGTCAAAAGTTATTACTAATAGAAAGTTGATAGCAAAATGTCATCCTAATAAGGGAAAAAATAATTTAGACTCTTTTTCTAGTGACTAACTTTCCTTATAATAATGCTTTTTTTTTTCCCTTTTTTTACTTAATTGCTGAAGCTTGTGGTAGTTCATACTTGAAATTGTAAATTCATGCTGCATATTAATTATATATATATATATATATATATAAAAGACAACAGATATGACCATATAACATTATAATTGCCTTTAGAGCCTCATATGCTTAATAGAATAAAAAAAAAATCAAATACAATCTCTATTGTACAAATTTTAATTAAATACAGTTTCAGAAAAGTATTTAAAAAAATTGATTCACTGTATAGATTTACAACATTAATTCTAAAACAGAAACAATTTTAATATATCTCATAAATTCATGTTGCAAATTAATGATATATAGAACACAATAGGTAGATGATATATCATTTTTCCTTTGTCCTTCCTTTTCTTTTTTCTTTTTAAATTTATTTTCAAATTTTAATAATGTTGACCATACCACCTTATTAGTTGAATATGTGATAAATCACAAAGAAATGAAAAAAGTTTCTTTTTTTTTTTTGAAAAAAAAGTAGTTTTCTCCCAAAGTAAAGACTATAGATAAAACGCAATTGTAAGTTATAAAATAGAAATGGATATCTTAGAGCATGCGACTTATGATATGTATGCGTGTGTATATATATACATATGTATGTTTCTATTATATTTCTCTAAAAGAAATCTAACTTATGATAATAAGGTATTGTAATAAAATATCTTTTTGTGGAGATTTATCTTTTCCTAAAGTGATGAGTTAATCATTGCCAAAAAGCATGTACATTGTTAATTGTTTACTATTGTAACAACATTTTGTTGCATAGAAACGTACATTTTATTATTTGAATAAAAAATTATAAAAAAAAATTGTTTATAACTAAAAGGTATTAACAATTAAGAGTTTTATATGACAAATAAATAATCATAAATTATAAAAAAATAACACTAACAACTTGTTCACTTTATTGACTGAAGTAGGAGAAAAATAGAATTACTCATTACATTGTTTACTTAAATGAAAAGCTTACTAAGGAGTAGTGAATAGACGTGTAATAGAAATAAAAATACATTATTACCCTTCTATTTTTTTTTCCTATCACATGTCTTCTTCTTCCCATCTAACTACATCACACATCGAAATTAACCATTCTCTCTTACTAATCTCACTTTACTATTTGCTTTTATTAACCTCAACAACCTTTTTTGGGATTTCTCACTCTCCTTTTTGTCTTCTTCTATTCTCTCTCTCTCCTATATCATGAAACTCCCTAACATTAGAAGAGCAACGACAACAGCGTTTCAATCTCATACCATTTTGTCCCATTACCCTCTTTTGATTTCTCAAGAAAAACCAGCTAAAGTTCTTAACTTTAATACAAGTGTTTTAGTTTCTCATGCTTTGGTAACAAAGATTTCATGTAGACCTGTGACTAGTAGATGTAGTAATGAATTAGGGGTTGCATCAGGCTTCAATGTTTGGGGGGTGGTAGATGATAATGATGTTTAGTGGTGGTGGATGATGTTGTTGTGCTATGCTTGAAGGAAAAATAAGGTTAGTGATAGTCATTTTCACACAGAATCCCAATTCTTAAGTTTCATCAAGGAATCCCAATTCCTTATTTTTAAGGAATTAGGATTATTAGAAATTGCAACTTAAGTAAAGTGAACATTATAACAAAGAGAGGTGACGAGTAAGGGGAGAATGTAATTGTCATTCCCCCAAAGTGAATAAGCAGTAATAAAATATAATAGGAGAAAAAATAATTTAGATCTCTTTTTCCATTGGCTAACTCGTTACATTTGAAAAACAAAATCAACTTATTTTGTTGGGATATTTTATTACCAAAGCTTTAATTTCTTTTAGTGCATAAAGTTTGTAGGGGGCTAAATTCGATTATGAGTTTTAAGCCAATTGATTAAGATGGATTTGACTCTTTACTATTTAGATTAAGATGATAGGGCCTAAGGAGTCAAGGTTATGAAATTTGGGATGATTAAGAGAGATTTAGTAAGTGGATTTTAAGTAGGGCTTGTTAGATCAACCCACCTCAATCCAACATTTCTCAATTTAGTTCACACAAAGAAAATAATGCCACTATTAAGCACAAACCCATTAAATACCACCCATTTGAGGTCCATAAAAGGAGGATTTAATCTTAACCATTGATCATGATCTCAATCTAATAGATGAGATCAAAGACCATTCTCCATAAATGCCTCTCCTCTTTCCTCATTTTGATACAAGAAATTCCCAATCAATGCTTATATTCTGTCGGACTCCACTCTCAAATACGCACAGCATTCTTCTTGATACTTATTGTACATGTTTGATGTTATCAGTCTCGCTCGCTTATCATTGTATATGTTAAAACCTCACTAAGATTGCTTACTCCTCCTTCCTTTCACTTCTTTACCTTGATCACTATTCGAGTCAAATCATTTCCCTTAGTCGCGTGTATAGCGTGTTTTGTCATGCATTATGCATGTGATCCTCACAATCGAACTCTTACACCCATAAAGTCAAACCAACTAACATCAACATTTTTCCTATTCTCAAATGAGAGAAGGGGTTACACTGCCATGTGATAACAAGAATGTTTTGAAAGCCTTGAAAATACTGTCCTTTGATGAATTTCTAATTTTGTTTATCAAAATTAGTTAATCATTGATTTGTTTTGATTTATAAGTTCTTTTCAAGAAGTGATGAAATGTAAGAATCAGTAAAAAATATTAAAAATTTAGTTTGAAAAAAATTAGAGAACTAGTTAAGAAACATTAGAAAATAGTTAAATACTAATAATTAGTTAGAAAATATAAGTGGTTAATTAGAAAATATAAGTAGTTAGTTAGAAAATAAGAAGTTTATGAGTATAATAAATAACCGTTGTTGTAGAAGAAAGGTATTTATTTAACAATCAAATGAATAAATTACAAGTACTTCTTTAAGAAGCTCTATTAGAGACCATCTCTTTAGAATTTAGACAAACCATTTGTTTTGAATTCATAGAGGATCGATGATCCATTGGAAGAGTTGAAAAGATTGATAGTTTGATTTCACAAAAATGCATCTCTTTTCAATAAAATTTTGAAATTCAAGTATTATATATTTAGATAAAATCGAAGGGAATCACAGTGCTGCTCTTGATGGCAATTATGCTGACTTATCCAATAAAATGGAGGTTAAAGGGATGACTTAATTCCTCTCTACACTTGATGATAAGAATGCGATGGTAAAGAATCAAGATCTTGAACACAAAACCCTTAATGCTAATCCTAATGATTCTACCATTGTATACGATCTTTGGCCAAAAAGGGAAAAACAAAATTGTCTATGGCTATAATTATAGAAATATGCTATTATATAGAAATGATAACCATAATTAGTGTGGGAAAGTGTAGTATCACAGCAACTCATTGGATAATGATCAAGCATTACTTGTGGTGAAAGATCAAAACAAGAAGTTGATTTTATTATTGATAACCATGAACCTTTGCTAAAAATTTAGAAGAGGTATATTGGTCATTTTAATGATGTCTTTCACTCGATTGGGGAACAACTTATTCACGATGATCATAGGAGTGCAACGATCTTGAAGGTGTAAGAAATAATAGAGAAACTTTATAATATTTTATTTTTCTTAAATTGCATTAGTTAATTTTTGTTTTGTTTTTCTTTTTTCTTTTTAACCTTGAGGACAAAGTTAGGGTATAACACATGCCATTTTTCCATGGTACGAAAGTGTCAAGCATTGTCATTAATCTTTCGGAGGATCTTAAAGTGTCTATCAGCTCTAGGAGATAGTTTACTCTTCCTCTTGTTTGGAAACTTTTCCTCGCTAAAGTGTCGCCACACTTAGTCATCGAATTGAATCTGCTTAGTCTTCCTTCCCCACTTAGGCTTAAAGGCAAAATAAGGGACCTAATAAAGAATGTTCAAAAAAGGGATATTTAGTAAAACATTACCTAAAATTAAAAAAGGAAAGGACATCCTCTATGATTACTACCCTATTAAGATGATACAAGTATCAATTTGTAAGCATCAATCCTTATACTTTCACCTATGTGTAAGAAAAAAAAAACACTTAAATTAATTTTTTGATGCAGCCCTTGACCAAGCAAACTTATGAAACATCTCTGACTAATGTGACTTGGATTTGTTCGAACATGACATGACTTGAGTAGATAAGAAATAGAAGACTCAATCAAAAAGACTTCACCACTAGCACTACCACCATCACTACCACCATACAAATTGAGATTTTACTCAATTAAGTATCATTTTTCTTAAAATAACCCAAAATTTCAAGGAAAATCACTAAAAATCACTATATTAAATATATTCAATTAAGAGCTTATATCTTATCTCTAAGTACACATGTAATTCTCTTCAATTATATCAAAATCTCATTACATATGTGATTTCTCAATCATCATGCATAATATCATAAATTCAAAAATTAAGATTAATAAACTTGAGAAAGTTATTGACTTTATTATACAATTCTCCTAATAAATGAAATTAGATATTGAATTAGATTATCTTGTATAGAAGTTGTATTTATAATTATAAGCATGTTACAATTGTGACATATGTATCATCATAAAATCGCATCCACAAGATACTAGTGTTGCTTTTTGTAAGTGTGACATTAATGTACTGAAGCAAAATCATATCTTTAAGATGTGATTTTTGATTTTGCTAAGATACACCTTTGTCGCAAAATCAATTGTGGCAAAACCAATGTCATATTTATCAAATGCGACATTCGTATACTGTCACAAAATCTCATTTTCAAAATGTGATTTTACGACGGAATTTATGTCATTTTTTTATATTGATTATATTTGTGTATTTTTTTTTGAAAGGTTGGTAAACATATAAAAAACTCCTTAGAACTAGTTAAGAAATATTAAAAAATAGTTAGATACTAATAATTAGTTAGAAAATAAGCAATTTGTTAGGTACTATACATAATATGTATATGATTTGTCTAATATATCTCTAGATAATCTTTTCTTGTTTATGTTACAAGAATCGTGTGAGCCAAATTTATTGTGTAGTCCCCTAAACTTACATGAATTATACGAATATATGTGCATATAGTATATATGTTCTTTTCCAGTTGTTGTAAATAAATAAGTGTAGATATTATAATGTATTATTGAAATAAAATGTAAATTTTAATCATTCAATTTCATTTATATTTATCTAGTATAATATTATTGTCAATTACCGTATAGACATTCTATTTTTGCTCCCCACAGTTTTAGAAATTTTTAGAATAGGAAAAAATGGTCCTAATTCAAAAAATACAAAAAACAAAAATTTATAAAAATAAAAAAAAAATTGAAAAATACCAAATTTTTTTAGCACAAAAGAGAGAGAGAGAGAGAGAGAGAGAGAGAGAGAGAGAAGGAAATAAGAAAAGAATAAAACTACATAGTATAAAAATAGGTCTTTTAGTGTTAATAATATTTTAATAATTTTTAGGTGCTTATTTAAGGCAAGATAGATTGTTTTGTTTTAATTAAGCTTAGATAAATAGGTTTAAATATATTTTACCTGGAAAAAAGAATAGGATATGGGCCAACTCCCTCTACCCCCACCCCCTACCTTAACCCCTAAAATAGATGCTATTTAAATGTCTTGATATTGGAAATGAGTCATGGGTCTTCGATTTGATTCTATCTAAATGCACAAAGTGCATTTTTACTTTTGCTTCACATCTACGCCACATGTCATAATGTGATAGGATTAGATGTCTATTGTGCTACATGGCAACCAGCTACTAGTCTACGTATGCCACATCAACGTCTCCCACCATATTGAGTTGTGAAGAACAACTATGGTGCTCTAACTTACCACACCTGGAAGCTCTAATTTTCATCTTTTTTCCAATACGTGGGATCAAAGTAAAGTTGAATAATTGATGAGGAAGAAATCAAGATGCGGAATACTAATGAATCCATCCTTTTTTGCATCCATAATCATTCATTTAATTGGTCAATTTTGAGTCCAAAAGTTGGGAAAAATCATTTCCATAACCCAAGTACCTTGTTGATTAAGCATAATTGGAAGCTTAGTATTGATTTTCGAAGCTTCTTTTCATCATGAATGGCAAAATCAAGCTCTAATAAACAACTTTTGACTAGCAATTACATAGATTTTCTGTTTTTATTGCGCATTGAAGTAGGTCAAAGGTAATATTTTTATTTTTGAATTCATGACCATTCTTGACTTTCTCTCTTTGATTTGAGCTCCAACATTATAAATTGGAGCTCGAGTAAGTCTTCTGGATAGCAATCAAATCATTCGCAAACATACAGAAATGGCAACTCAAGATTTGTCTCTCTTTAAGCTAGTTAGGGTACTCTCTCTCTCTCTATACAAAATTAAAGAAGCTTAAAGCTTCCACTCTATCTCACAACTGTGCTCTCTAACTCAGTAGACGCAATCGTTACCTACAAACCTTAACCACCTCTCTGAAACCCATTCAAAACTATTCATTCACCACTCCCATTTTGAAATAACACAACCAATAGATTCTCCATCCCTAAAAACATAAGACCTGAGCTCCATCTCATCTCTAGTAACCACCATTGTGACTACCCAACAACAGTTGCCGACTACCACATTCAACAATTGGCCAAACCACTACCACACTTCATCATACCACCACTAAAACCCCTTTTACCAATAAAAGTCTCACAAATGTGCTCTCATCCACTCATTTTGGTGCCAAAAGTTGCTCCAATCATGCCTTTCAAGTTGTTGTTGTCATCTTCCCACTCGACCTGGATTTGCCTACATAATCCAATTCGCTGACTTAACCGACTTAACCAACCTAATCCAATCTGGCTACTCTTAACCTATGTATTATTTTGGTCTAACCCTCTATTTGTGGTTTATTTTATTGAAACACCCTAGTTAAATTAGTAATTTAATTAAATCGTAAAATTCTTTAAGTTCATATTATTAGAAATTGCTTCTTAATAGATAATTACTCGATTTAGTAAACTTTCAATAATTCCAGATTCATTCTAAGCGTTTCCGTTAGTAAAGAAGTTTAAATTGAGGTTTTGATAATATTTTTCTAAAATTTTTATTTAACGTAAGCATTAAATAAATTAAATTTTATTTTACGTATAAAGATTAGATATTTTATTAGTACAATATATATATTACGATATTTTTATATATGGCTTAGTTTCATAAATACAATATATTCTTATCTTAAGTAATCTTTTTAATTTTCTATTTTAAATATAAATCCATCCTACATCTTAAACAGTTCTAGAATAATTTATCCTAAAACCTTACCCTAAACCTTATTCTATTTTTCTTTTCCCAACCGTACTTTTTTTTTTTTCCCTCTCGGCTTACTCTCTCTCTCCCCTCGTCATTAAATTCTCTCTCTCTCTTGCCTGAACTGCAATCCTCTCGTCCCTTGTTTCTTTTATTTATTTATTTATTTTTATTTCCCTTCCGCTCCATTTCCATCTGTCTCTCGCCCCACTTCATTTTCTCCCCCCTGCCTGACATTCACCGTCCCCTGTCCCTTTTCCGTCCCCTCACCCCTTAACTAAACTATTCTATCGGCAGCAACCGAACCCACTCCATCCTTTTCCCAATCCAATTTCGCACACCCCCTGCAATTTCTCTCTCACCTAATCCTAAGTTCTAACGCTGGAAGCCCCACCCCATCATTGTCCAATCCCTGACGTGTGGCTTCAATTTCTAATTTCCAAACATATTCAAGCTTATATGAGCTCTTGGCCTCCCTGCTAATTTGGCTTTATTCTCGTTTTCTACGCGTTCTGATTTAATTTGGTAAACATTATTAATTAATTATTTAAGTATATTATTTTATAAAATATAATTTCTATATTATTGTTTATGTTAGGTTCTCATTTAACATCAAATCGCGACCATCCAATGATTTCATCTCAATTTCATTTCACAAGCCACTTTGACTTCTTAGTTGATATCATGTAAGTAAGGTATTATTTTTATTTTATTTTCCATTATTATTGTGAAAATAACTAAGTATTAGTATCTGATTCCTATTAATAAATTATTCGATTATCATGTTTTATAGTATTATTTTATATAAAAGTTACCGTTAAATATTTTATTGTAATTCGGACTAATGGTTATAGATATATACATGTTTGGAGCCAAATTTTTGCTTTTTGTTGTATTAAAGTTGGGTCACTATTTTTTGTCTAATTATAGAGTTATATTAATACTCGTATTTTATACGTAAGTTTCGAGTGTCAATTTGGTGTACGGCGATACTATTTTATTTTTAGTATGTCTTATTATTAATATTGATGGCATTGTAATCTAAGTATTTTTATCACGAAAATATCATGATTGTATAGTATATTGTATTATTTGTATAGTATGTTCGTTTTATATGTCGATTATTGTTATGTCATTCTTTATGAAAGTTTATGAATCATAATATTATCCGATTAAATATGTATTATTTTATTACCATATCGATTCGATAATTTATATATTTTGATACCCTAATCATGTACCATCTTATATTTTCTTTTATATATATGTACATATAAAATAAATTTACAATTTACAATAAATAAGTAATCTTATATAGTTATATCAGCTTTTTGCTTAATCGTATTACATTCTTCTATTCTAACTTATTATTTGATTTAACTATTTTCTTTCGAGACCTTGATTAGATAAATTATAGGTTCATATATAACTTCTATATAGAACTTAGTTGTAGGGTGCTTGAAAGTTAACGTGATTGTTTGTTTCATTTAGATATGTGCTGGTTATCGAGTTCATTCCTTACTGGGTGGTTGGAGCTTTTTGTACGGGATTTTAAGTTACGAATTCCAATTAATTGTTGGGTTGTTAGATTTGGGTTTTGTGGTTGGTTTGGACTTATTTGGTTGAGATTCAACTTTCCAGGCACGTGGTGCGTGTTTATATGGATGTGCCTATTAGGACGTAGAATATAATTGGACTAATCTATATTTGGCTTAATTAACCTTGATTGCTAGTTGTAATTGACTCGCTTGCTTTAGGGCTCATAATAGCAATCCCCTAGATGAGTAACTGCTGATCATATGTGAGGATTTTTTAATTGACTGGTATATAGGATGATACAGCTAGAATATTAGGTTTCTGAACTCTAGACATAAAGGACTTAAAGGAAAACTTATATTATATCAACTTATGTATGTAAATAAAGGTCAACGTGTGACGGGGTTATGAGTACCTCTATGTTGTATGTTGGCTTAAGTTAAAGGTAATTAAATATTGTTTTCTTATATGTTGATACAATTGCATAATAGGCATGTATATGTTTTAGGCTCAGTATTTGTGTGTGTTTATACACTTGTATTGGGCTTTGGCTCATTCCTTTATTTTTTACAACTGTAGGTTAACTTGATAAGTTTGCGGCAAGTATAGAAATTGTTATCATTGGGTTTAGAAAAAGTGACCATTAGTTTTGTATATTATAGAAGATTAAGATCTAGTTATTTAATATATTTATAGCCGAAGTAACTTGTTTATGAGTTACTCGATTTGATATATTTGGAGAATTGTTGTTTAGCATATGATGAGGGATTATTATAAGTGATTATGAAGATTGTTGTTGGTTTTAAAGTCTTAACGTGTTCTTAAAAGGTGGGGACACTTGGTAAGTTATGGCGCTCTTAGATTTTAGGGCATTATATTTGTATTGTATTTTACGGTTTTTTGTAATTCTATTGTAATAAAAACCTATAAGGAAAAATAATGAAAAAAAAAAAACGAAAAAGAAAAAGAAGAGAGATAAGAAAGCTTAGATATTTTCTTTTTTTTTTTTCTTTTCTTCAATCAAAATAGGAAAAAAAATATAATATATATAACATGTTTCATCACTTAGAAAATATTTTTTTTTTCAAATAAATAAAAATTAATGAACCCTTTTTGAAATTAGGGTCTCTTAAAATTTTTCAAGAAAATTAAATTGTTAAAAATTAGGACCCTTTTAAAAACTTTTCTTAAAAAAAATTAAATGGATAAAAAATTAAAAATCGACCATTTTCCCAAAATAAAAGAGACTAACAAATTAAAGTTTTATAATAAACTAATTACGAAAGTTTGATTCCAAATAATGAGCATATAGGCAACCGTACATAATTATGGGGTGACTTAAAATATGGAAAAAATAATTTTTCCACTTTTGTAAATAATTTTTCAATTTCTCATCTTTTTTGTAGATTCAATTTTATTTATTTACTTATGAATATATATTATTTTTAGAAGGGTATTTTGAAAAATAAACTTAAATGTGAAAGGTTAAAGTAGTACCTATTTAAGGTTTAATATTTAGCCTCCAAACTCACGATATTTGGTTTCTTGAAATTTTTTCAAAAATTTTTTAAAATCGCAGGTTAGTGGCTAAATTAGAATCGATCCACCTAATTAGTTTTAATTTAATCACTCTTCCCGGTTCTATTAGGTGATAACTACAAAATTTTTCAAAGACAAAGAAACCAAGTTTTCTTTAAGTTAAGTCAAGAGTTTAAACTAACTAGGCATAGGATTTAGTTTAAATCAAGTTAAGGAAAGCGAAAAATAAAAAATTTCAAGCTTGATAGCTTGGTATCTCTATTGAGAATTGTCAGTAGGGCTAGCCACCTAAACTTTTCAAAGTTAGATTTATTTTTCAAATTACTAAGTTCATATTGTAATTTATCCATGTATTTTTTTTTTTAAGTGTAAATAGCTGTACTAACCCATTTATTGCAGCTAACTTGTAGGGTTTATTGAGGGGTTTTAAATACTTGAATCATGAAATATGTGGTAGATATGGTTAAAACTAGGTTGTCTTAGGACTCTAAGAGGAGGCTCATTGTATAAGCTTTGGATATTGTAGATAATTACCTTCCAAGGTTGATCAAGCTACCCCACTTAAGTTTCGATGTGGCTAAGGAACTGTTTCTTTGAAAACTTGTGAGGCTTCAGAATTTGAGAACCTTTAGAACTCACCCTTCCACATACATGAAACCTCTTTTCAAAGTTTGGCAAGAACTTGTAATGTGACAAACCCAACAAAAAACCTTGCAACTGTGGAATCGTAATTTTCTTATATTTTTCCTTTGTAATTCTTATCGTAACATGTTTATTGTAAATTTCCTTGCAAAGATTGTATGTAAAAATTAGAATAGGGTTTTGATGTAACATTTTCTTTTGTAGAATTGACTAGCTCAATCCAAGATACTTTTAAGGAGATTTATTTCCACCTGCCCCATGAGCATTGGAACTTATTGGAGATTTGGCTGCAATTGTTCAGCCTAGATAAGTAAGAATTCATCAGGAGCAAGGTTGGACCTATCCTATCCTTATAGAGTATTACTCCGAATATCACTTTGATACAGGCCTTAGTGCATTTTTAGGAGCCTAAAAAACGTTGCCTTCTATTTTGGCCCATACTGGCTAAGCCCATCCATTGAAGAATACTCCCAATTACTTTGGGCTCTACTTATCATTGATGATATTTATGTACCAGATCTTGAGGTTATTGCACAAAATTTTTTTTAGTGAACTACTGGGGATAAGGAAAACAGAAATAAACTAGGTTCTAGTGAAAGAGAAAGCCCTTAGGATGAATGATATTATTATGTAGTTTTCTACTGAACTAAAATATTAGGAGAAACAAGGCATCTTTTGTACGGATCTAGAAACTTGGCACTAGCATTGGGTGAATGCTTATATCTTAGTGATATTTAGTGTCATTTTATTCCTTGATGGAGCACGTCGTATTCACTTTAGGGTAGCCGAATTGGTATCTCAATTCCTGGAAGAAAAGTCTTACATACCTAATGGCTAGATGGAATTCAAATGATCAGATGATTAAAAGGTACAAGGGCTTTAAAGTTGTTCCTCTAATTGGGTTCAACACTTGCATTGGGTACCATCCGGCTAGAGTAATTTAGTAGGTTGGGCTCTTGATGCATCTTTGGGGTCATATGTACGGAGGCCATACCACAATGATAGGGAATGAAAGAAAACAAAAGGAAGATTAGCAAATCCGTAAGTTACCTAGCTGGATATGACATACCAACAAGATCCTACATGGTTTACAATTCGCTGGATATGACTCACTGATTCGAATTATAGGGTTACTTGCCATTACTCTTTGCTAAAGGGAATAGATAAGAGTTAAGAGATAAATGAGAACATTAAGGTTACTTAAGAAAGGAAACTTGTAATAAGCAATAATGCAACAATATGTTGTCTATATATAAGTAAATAAGGTTTATATAGTAACCCCACTAGGATTACAAGGCATATATGGAAAAGACAAAAGGCTAATTTACAAATGGAATACATGAAACATACTAAAAAGAGAAAAAAGGGATAGAGTATTATATATTGAAAGAGTAAGGAATCCTTCTGGAATGTTGTTCTAGAAGATATATGTCAAGGGGCGATTGGAAGCTTATTGTGCAGTTGGCTAAGCTGTAACAAATTCTAAGGTCGCTTGGTAGATGTTGGATCCTGCTTAAATGAGGTTAAAAGAGAGTTAGCAATCAAAGCTGACTTAGTCTAGTTTAGGTTAGAGCTCGAGTGTTGAAGGGTGTTCTAATCCTCTCTAGGTCGAGTATCTTAGCAGCTCGGCTCAATCTGACGTCTGAAGTTGATTGACTTGAATGCTATCTGGATCACGGTAAGAGCTTGGTAATAGTCATGATTGCTCAGTAGGTTGGCATGACTATTTAGAAGCTTAGAAACTGTATTGGCATTTATAAGAGCCCGGTATTTAGGTCGGTAATAATGTAAAAGATGGAGATAGGAATAGGAATCTTCGTCATGAATGAGTTGAAAGCTAATAATCTTCTTTGTGAGTCCTTGCAATCCTCTAGATTAGTTGCGTGTGATTGGTCTGAAGAGTTGATTCCCATAAGCATTTTAGGCTTTAGTTAAAAAACCAACACTTGATTCTATCATGATTAATTTCCATGAGCCCCATATCCTTATAGTTGATAAAGTGGCCCAACTCTTGAGCATAAAACCTCTTTGGGGTTGAAGAGTGATCGCCCCTATCATCAAATGGATGCCTAACAAATCTCAAATAACCAAGGAATTCATCTATCACTAACTTTAGAAATTAAGGGAAGAGGCAAAAATGGAGAAAGAAGAAAATCAAGTTATAGCCACACTAAAGAAGCTTAGAGAAGGAATGCAGAATTTAAAGGCCTAATGTAAAGAATATCAACAAAAGACAAAAGCCCTAAAAGCACAACTTAAGAAGGCTAGGGACAAAATTCAAGAGTTAAAGTCCCCCAAAATTCAGAAGAGGAAGAAGGAGGAAGCTAAGCCAAGTCATTGCCAAGAGAAGAGAGTTTAGGCCTTAGGAATTTTCTTTTTTTTTTTTATGTAATAAAATGACAAATAATGTAAGCCCTATAAATTGTTAGAATTAATAAAAGTGAAATATTTTGCCTAATTACGAGTTTCTTGCCAACTTAAAATTCTTTACATCCGTATGCCATGCATTCTTACATTTGTAAGTTTATTTCTTTTAAAAAAAAAAAATATTCATGCTAACTTGTTAATAAGTGTTCTTATCCTAAGTTGCAAAGATAGCTCACAAACGTCAAACCTTCCAATGAAGTCTAATCTAAACCCATTCTCAAACTAGAATGACCAACTAAGGAAATGACAATATCAACACCAAGGATGACAACCCCGAAATCATTGATAAGTAAAGTCACAGATCAGTTGAGTTTCCTTACTAACAGTATTGCTTTACTCAAAGCCACAGCACCATCAAATGAAGAAAGCTCTAAGGCCCATTATGAGAAGAATGTTGAAGCTCTACCTCTTGAAGTAGAAGAGAGCTATCCTAAAGTTAATTGCTTTACTTAGAACCACAGCGCCATCAAATGAAGAAAGCTCCAAGGCTTGTTATGGGAAGAATGTTGAAGCTTCGCCTCTCTAAGCAGAAGAGAGCTATCCTAAAGTTAATCTGACTTTTTAGACTTTTGAATTAGAAGGGGTCTATCCAAAGGTCACCAACTTTTGAACCTAACACATAATCATTCCCAATTAACACGAAGCCAGTTAAGTCGGGGGCTAACTAGGATGGTTTTAAAGAATTAGAAAGAAAGTGGACCCAATAGATTACTGAAAAGATGAAGACGCTTGAAAGCTACGATGGTTTTCAGCAAGGTGGTATCACAGATTTTTCTATGTATGATTATGGGAGTTATCTTGAAAAGTTTAAGGTATCAGAATTTGAAAAGTACAATGGGACTAGATGCTCCAAGTTGTACACCAGGTTGCACGCGCAAAAGATGGGTAAGTACATGCAATACGACAAGCTTATGGTACAAACCTTTCAAGATAGCTTAATAGGTTTGACTTTGATCTAGTACACCCAACTTGACCTGAATCAAGTAAACACATGGGAGAAGCTTGCTAGAGCATTCTATGAACAATACAAGTTTAATATTAAAGTGGCACTAATCATGATGGACTTGGTTGCCCTATGAAAAAAGAATAATGAATCATTTAAGGAGTACGCACGAAGATGTAGATCCCTAATTGCAAGGGCATCTATCTTCATGACCAAAAAGGAGTTGATTGTAATCTTCACAATCAATTATTCGAGGCTCAATTCATAAAATTTAGGGCAGTTAGGTAAATTGTTCGATCGAGCTCAAATTTTACGACGAAATTAGTCGTGAGTTTGGATTTAGGAAAAATAAATAAATAAAAATTAATTATTATAATATTGAATTATATGTATATTATTCGTTATTTATCGGAAATGCGTAAAATGAGTTCTGATAACTAACAAATCAATAAAAATAAATCATATGCACACTAAAAATAAAAAAATAACTTAAATAATATTTAAAAGTATTTATTTGTACCATTATGTATTTACATGTAAGTAAAAATATGCGAAATTATCTAAAATACTTGAAATATGCTAAAATAATGCTAATTAGTTAAAGGAAATTCATAAAAAATTAAGAAAATTATAAAAACATGTGGACTCATCTAGAAATGGGTTGTGGCAAGTTAAAAATTAAAGAAGAAAATCAACCAATAATAATTAACCAAATAGAAAGTGAAAATGGAAGCGAATGAGGAACACTTGGCCATCTAAAAATCAAATGTAAGCCCTAAACCTCTTCTATAAATACCTAAACCCTTTCTAAAATTTAGTTTGGACCCTTAGTGTATCAAAAAAAAAAAAAAATTGAGAGAGACAAGAAAGAGAAGAGAGAATTAATTAAAAAAAAAATGAAAAATCGTGTACAATTAGGGTTTATAAGGTGAACTTACGTTTAACAACCACTTGGAGAGGAATAGCCACCACCACTTGACAGTACCCCACTACCTAGGGTTACCGACATAGGTGGAGCTACCATTGGTGGTTGGAAATCGATCAAACGGTGAGTTCTATTTTCCTTTCCAATTTTTTTTTTAAATTGTTAAAAATATCAAATATATCTACAAAATTATGAAATTTGTTCTTCTAAGGTTTTTAAGTATATAGATTTAAGGAAAAACATTGATTTGATGAATTTAGATTTAGAAATATATAGTGATTAAGAAATCCCGCAAACCCAAACTTATTTCAATTTAGAAATAAATAGTCTTAATAGTATAGTTTTGAGCTTAAAAATTTTGTATAGACTATTTAGGATATATATAATAATGCTACGAAAATTTTTCTTGAAAATTTATTTTTTAAAATTTTATTTAATTTTTAGGTCCTAAAATCATGCATAAAAGGTAATTTATGGGCTTAATTTGATAATTTAATGTTAATTTAGTGAAAAGACTAATTTAGTATGTAATTAGGTATCTTAGGATGTTAACTATTGATATAGGATGATATTTGTAATGTTTGAGGTGTTAGATGTAAGTATTATTTGTATTATGTGTATTACGTAGTAAAATTGTATATTTTAAGTTAATTTTGTAATTTAGGATTAATTAGGCATAAATTCTGATTTATGATATAATTACACATTTTTATATGTTATTGGATGATACATGTAGTGTTAGAAATGTTAGGTAGGTGATATAAGTATATAATATGTAATAATACATAATATATGTATATAGAAATTAAATGGATAGAAAATATTAGGTAAAAATTAATTGTATTATAATATTATAAATATAATATAAATTTGATTTAGAAGGTGAATTTACTACATTATATGAAAAATGTAAGTTATTCTCATATCGAGAGCTAATACGGTAGTTAAATTAGGAATATAGTGTACCATATGAATCAAAATACTAGTTAAGGGCTAAATACAAGATTTAGGATACCTAAGTGTAATGTGATTAATTTGACATAATGGTTAGGAATAAATTCTTAGGGTTTACATATAAAACTCGTAATCGAGAATTGAATTAGAACCTAACTTAGAAAACAATTTGGAAACTAAATCAAAACTTAGCCTAAATTAAGAATAATTCTAAGAGACTTAAAAACTGAAATAATTAGGTATAATAAAACCTTAAACGGATGATGACAATAAGAATTACATAATAAAACCTATCTATGGCAGTTATGTGGAAACTAAAACAATATTTATATTATAGGAATTATTAGTGATGGCTTGTGCGTATTGCACCATGAGTGAGCAAGTAGGAAGTTTGAGTAAGTTAGGATCGGTATTTGATTGTATTTTAGACTATTGTTTTATAGCAGTTAGATAGTTGACTGTACGCATGTCTGTGTGTATGTGTTTTTGGATTTGATTACACAATTCTGGTTTAATGTTTTGGATTGAAAGTTGTGTGTTTTGTAAGAAATGCTTGAACACTTTAAACCAGATCTAACTAAATATATGACTTATAAGTTTAAGATGGACTTTCATAGCAACTCATTAAGAAAAACGTTTAGGGTTCTCCGGCTAAATACTAACCCCTTTGAAAGGACTAGTGTTGGATAACATAATGAGTCCCTTCTTTATTCTTAGTTGAACTAAGTGATAGGAGAGGAGGTCACGGCAAGAGTGAAGTCAATGGTTTGAAGGTAGTCGTAGGAGGAGTGGTGTCTCCATTGTATAAGCCTAGGTTTGGTCATGAGATGTTGAAACGTGCACTAAGCTCTTCAACCTAAATTAGAGTGGGTGAAATTTTTATAATCTCACGACAGACCAGATAATGTTGTGAGATGGCATTTGTTTGTCATGTATTGCATCTAACTAATTTAGTTGATAACTCTATTTGTGTTTGATGCATAGTTTTAAGTCTCTATCCCAACTTATTGAGCAGTTCGTTGTTCACATCTCTATAGATGTTGTTGCAGGTGTTAGTTAAGAAGCGATGGTATAAACATCTTAAAGCTAGTAATTGCTGGATCTTGGGGAGTAAGGATATAAAACTGAGGATTAATTATACTCTCAAGTTTAAATTTTATCCTTAAAGCTTTTAGTATTAATTTATGTATTAAGCTACTAAATCTTGTAACATTACTCGAATTATTTAAATCTTAATAAGTAATTTTTCATATTTTCATAGGTAATTAACTTGTTTAATTTATGAATTGTTTACTTCAAAGTGGGTTAGTTGTGGACACCCAGTATAAATCAAGTCTAAGATAGTGATTGTAATATCAGTTTCTATCCTTGAATGGTTTGTACAGTGGGACCGTTACGACTCTGCTGCTTTGGCAAATAACATTGACCTTAGCTTTCATTAATACTTTGGAAAAGCCTTACTTCTCCCACTTGATTGGGTAAGCTTCCTCCAACTTTGCGGAAGTAATAGCGGTAGGGTATCGAATTAAAAGTGTTGTCTCTTCCAGCAAACTCCAAGAGCCATCAAATAGAACACCATCATCTGTGAAGCCAGCTATAAGTAACCCAAAAAAGCCACTATTAATATGGTAAATTTGAACACCAAACCCAATACTTAGATCTCTTTCAAAACAAATCCTCCATAAGTTCAACAACAGTTTCGAAGTCGGCGTCAGGCCAGTAAGGCCCCAAGATAGTTTACCAGAATACAAGTTCCCCTAAGCCAGGTCTATGAAAAGTTAAAGAAGGTTAAATTGATTTAGTTTGAGCTTCCTAGTGAAAGATATAGGCCAAGTGTTTTTTATCCTAATGCGAAGTGTCAATATCATTTAGGGTAGGTGAGTCATTCGACCGATACATGTTGGAGGCTAAAAAATAAAATTGAGGATTTAATTGATGAGGGTTCGATCTAATTGGACTTTGTAGAAGCTTTAGTTCCAAATGTCAACAATAACCTTCTTCCTAACCATGGCCCTATATCAATATGATTTTTGACGATTTAGATCTCACCATCAACATGATTGGTTCTAACCAGAAACCTAGGGTCTTTGAGTTTTACAATTAGAAGAGAAGTAAGCTTCAAAAACTAAGAGGTACACTTTTCATGTACCGTAGCCCTTGAGAATTATAAGGCTACCATATTCAACTACTAGGCAATTAATGAGGAGCAATTAAGTTCTCTCATGGGTGGGATTACCCATTCCAGCAGTATTTATGACCCAAAAGAAGACCTCAAAAAGAAGAATTTATTAGAGGAAACAAGTGATAAACTAGCTGAATATGAGGAAGGGTTGTTTGCCTTCACTAAAATGATTAAGTTAAGCAAATACAAGATAACGAATTAGCTTACCAAGACTCCAGCATAGATATCACTTATAGGTTTGTTGATGGCATTCGAACCACATCGAGAAGCTCTATTTCGAACTCTGAGGGAGGTTAAGGTCCCTCATGAAATGGCGATTGAAAGGATGGGGCAAGTTACCTACTTTATACTTATCATGGATCAAATCTCTTTTTTTATTGAAGAATTGGGTGAGGAGGGTAACTAGAACACTAAACTACTTTTTATAGTAGTGAGAAGCAATGATATAATCATAACTAGAGTTCTTATTGATAATGGATCATCATTAAATGTCTACCCTCTTGCTACCTTGGATTTGTTAAGTGTTGAAATGACTATGATCAAGCTAAGTTCTACAACAGTTAAGGCTTTTGATGGATCCAAAAGAGAAACTATAGGGGAGATTGACTTGCCAGTTAACATTGACCCTCAAACTTTCAACATTCAGTTCTTGGTTCTAAACATCCCAAGGTCCTGTAACCTCCTCCTAGGAAGACCTTGGATTTATGCAGCGGAGCCTATACCTTCGAGTTTACATCAAAAGGTCAACTTTATCTCAAATGGCCAAGTGATAACAATTTTGGGGGATCAAGATTATGAAATCTGCAAGAAAACGGCTATACCTTAAATTGGCGTTAAGGAGTAAGAGGATTTTAGGCTCTAAATTTTTTACGAAGTGTACATGGTTACTAGTCTTAGGGAAAAGAAAGACAAGAGATTGAAGTTTAAAGAAGGCCAAATTGGCACTTATGACCTTAGCAATTGTCATGCCCCTAAACTAAGGAGTCATAATAGCTCCACCATGTAAATCAACATAAGCTAAAAGCTAGCCACTTTAGCTTATAACTGCTAACGTCAGTATGGCTTACACTAGGCATTTATCACTCCATATCTTTAAGTCATCTAATTCAGTACCTATTTGGTATCAACATATAGTGCAATTTTCTGAAATATTTTTTGAAAGAGATTTTATGGTATAAAAGCTCGAGAAGGAAACAAGTTTTATAAATAACTTCAAAAAAATGACATAATAAGGATTTGTAAAAGTCCATAGGTTTATAGAACATAGTACAGGTAACCATAATTGAAAATTAGAGGGTCACCTGAAGAAACCCAATTAGTTTTTCTTAGAGGTTAGCAAAGTTAATAAATAAAATAGAAATCTAATCAATTGGTCTTAAATCTCACTCTTCGACCTTGTTCTTTACACTTTTGGAACTTAGAGTAATATCGGTGTATTTACTAGGAAACTTGCAAACCAACTATAGGGGAATGAGTGACAACTTGTTTAGTAAGTGGAATGGATACAACAGCACATATCTAACATTCAGCAACCGGGGTTTTCAAGTAAGGTTAATTAGATGCAATGTATATTTAAGCAAATGCCATTACATAATGTTGACCGATTATTGTCAAATCAGAGAAATTGTGCATACTGTAATCTAGGTTTTGAGGAGTTTGATACCGTGTACTTGCAAATTAGAAATACACTTCGTAGGAGACTTCACTTCGAACTACAGTCCCTAATGTTATCGTGACCTCCTCTTTTGTCACTTAGTTCGACTAAAGGTAAAGAAATAACCGTTTCTACTATCCTCATTGAAGGGTCCATGTTTGGCTTGAGAAACCTAATTGTTTCCCTTAGTGGGTTGTTATGTAAGTCCAGTTAGAAGTTAGGCCAAGCTTTAGTTAGATTGCTTTTTAGGGTGATTAAGCAATTTTAAACAATTCAATCCAACAACATCATAAAGTAACCAATACATAAAATCCAACACTCCAAATAGCAAAACATTATTCAAGCACATACGTTGCATACGCATAGGTAACAAGTTACAATCATAACTAAGACATATACTAAGGCTTCCAAGTATCCTTAAATTATACCTTAAAGTGCGATGAAGTGCTAATCCCACTTACCTGGACATGTGATACTCGACGGTCTTGATGGTCGATCTTGTCTACTTTAATTGTTTCTTAAATAATCAATATAATCATTTTAGTTTTACTAAATATAAATTTAAATAAGTTCATTTTAATAATTTAAGTATGGTTATGACTTATCTTTAACAAGTGGTGTAAGCTTTGTAATGAGTTCCAATTTACTGCTAAAGTCTTTGAATAAAGTTTTGAAAGCTCGCTTAATACTAAGTTTTGATTTTAGATCTTGTTGATAAAGTCTTTAAGATTATCCTAGTAATACCCTTACTCTAGTTTACTCTCTGAACAAGACTTTGAAGTCATTTCCACTAAGCTTTCATGCCAACCAATCCTCAAATCAAGTCTCGAAGCCATTTTGACCACGTTTCCCTTACCACATACTTCCCAAATAAGTTTATGATGTGGGTATAGTTATGTCTCTCTTACTATCCAACTTTCTGATTAACTATTTAAACTATAGATCAAGTCCCCTCTTTATAGACCAACCTTCTAAAGATGTCTCTGAAGTGATTTCATCCAAGCCTTTTTAATCAACCAATGCTCTAGTTAATTCCCTAAAATCAATACAATCATCCTTCTTTTGCTAAGCAACTCTTTAAATGAGGCTCCAACATATTTAAAGTCAAAGTCCTTTCATCCACCAACCTTCTGAACATATCTCTAAAATTATTACAACCATGCTTCTTTTACCAAACATCGTCTTAATGAAGACTTTGACATGGTCATAATCAAGATTCTTGCACTAACTAACCTTCTAGTCGAGTATTTGAATAAAGAATTTAAGTTATTCTTTTACCAAATCAACCATTTGAAGAACTCTCTAAAAGACAATTAATTTGCATGTTCGCTCTAAGTGATTTGCTCCATTACCTTTTTTTAGATTACAAGCATGATAACTCATAATCATATAACAAGTTTATCAGATCTATGATCACCACATTACTCAAACTCTACAAATCCTTATATTTTCACCTTAATGCATATAGTCTAAAATTAATGATTTATGTATATCTCAAATTCCATTCAATCCAATCAACTCTAGATCACTCTCCCCAATAATATATAACACCAATAAGCTCTAGAACCGATACAAATAGGTTTCTTTAGATTTAATTACACAACATGTTTGAAAATAGCTTTTTTTTAATCAAATTTAGAGGCTTAATAATTACGAAAAATTATAGAAAATATTTTTGGCTGAAAACTTTTCATAGGATTCATACATATAGTATAGGGAAGTTTTAGAAAAAATTTGGTTTCAAAAAAACAATACTAGGGTTATTTAAAACAACTTTGAAAATTGATTGATTTTGTATTATTTGTTAAGGAGGTCATAAATGCACTTAAAATTTTTACAATTTAATATTTTTTCCTAAAAGTACATGTTTTTCGAAATTGATTTGGTATTTTTTGAAAATAAAAAAAAATTAGGTAAATTTTTGGACTTATCGAAGCTTGTCCGTCTAGTCACCTCATTGTTGGTAGCATTAGGCATTGCCACCACTATTAGGTGATGGTGGTGGTGGTTGGTGCCTAAATTCCTTGTAAGCTCTTACTGTACCATCATGCTTGGTTTATGCCTTTTCCATACTAATTTGTCTAGAATTTTTCTCTAAACTTTTTTTTCTCCTTTCTAAATCTTTCCAGCTTCCTTCTTAATTCAAGAACTCTAGAGAGTAGTTGGTTATTTTTCCTATGTTGTACAATGTTAAGTGGGGATTTTTCTGTCTCTTCAAGGGTTATATACCCTCTATTTCCCCCTTGCTATGTGTCCTATGTTAAATTTCTAATCCAACAACTGTCCATGCATGTGCTATACGCAAATCCACTACAATTTGTTAGTTCCATAATTTTTTAATAAATTTTAGGATTTTTCTTACTAATTTTTAGTTAATTATATGGATTTTTGGATATTTAAATCATTTTCGGGTATATAATTATTTATAATAATCACACCCGAGGTACACGTACTATTTTTATATGTTATTTTATATCATTTTATAATTTTAGTGTCTAAATAATTTATCTCTAAAGTTACTTAATTTCCGTTACCTAATTTATGCATTTATGACAAATAAATTACAATATAATATAATTTAGAAAAATGATCTATTTTTAGTTATAATAATATTATTTTATTATATTTCTATATTTTTTACTCATGACGTGTTATTATCTAACTCCTAAAATTCGCACATGAAATTTTATCTCGATTGGCTTACTTTTGCATACGCCCTAAATTAGTAGCTCATAATAACTATGTGAAATTACATGACTCATACCTATATCCCAACTCTGATGAAAGAGTTGCAAAATAAGCAAGTAAAGGGCAAAAGAGGTGATAGATTGTATCATGCCCTAATGACCTTTCTACCATTGACAAAGACATTTTTTCATGTTGATGTTTAGACTTAGAATCTGGAAAAAAAGATACCCCCAACAAAGATGAATTGGCAAGCCTATCCCGTAAGCTCTACATCCACCTGAATAATTGGTTCTCTATACTTGTGAATGGCAATAGGTCTTCTTTAGGTTAAAGGATGAATTGTAGTATAGTATTTTCTTGATTTTTGTAATAATTATCTTTATTCTAAATAATATACCTGTGGGAACTTTTGATTCCAATTAATAAATGATCGGTTCCCTTCTTTTCATTATGCCTCACTTCTCCTTTGCTTACACTCTTTCCTTTACACACTTTTTGCCCATATCTAATGCTCTGAATGAAAGTCAAGGATACCTGTCGTAGGTAGATGATGAAAATATTGGTATTGTTTCGGACCTTACTGAGTTAGTCATCGAAAGTGATGTCAATGACCATAGTGAAATACAAGAGAGTTAGCAAAAACATGAGATGGGTAGAATTTCCATTAATAAGTTGATTGAGACGATTAATATTGGGGCCGATGATATCCTAAAGAATTTGAAGATTTAAGGGAACTTCAAAGAAGAGAAGAAGGTAGAAATAACCATGCTGTTATTTGAGTATCGAGATGTGTTTCTGTGGTGTTATGAGGATATGCCCGGGTTAGATCCATGAATTGTAGTCTACCTCCTGGCCACACAAGAAGACATCAAACCTAAGAAGTAAAAGTTAAGAAGATTCCGACTAGATATCTTATTGAAGATCAAAGAAGAAGTCAAGAAAGTTACTTGGGGTTGGTTTCATCGAAATATGTGATTATCCTAAATGGGTGGCTAATGTTATGCCGGTAATAAAGAAGAATGTGAAAGTTAGAGTGTGCATGGATTTTCGAGACCTTAATTAGGCAACACCTGAAAATAACTTTCTTTTGCCCTATATCGACACCTTGGTAGATAATACAATCAAAAACCATCTCTTCTCACTCATGGATGGCTTCTCCCAGTACAATCAAATTAGAATGTTCAAAGAAGATAAGACTAAGACAACTTTCATCACAACTTGGGGCGTGTTTTGCTATAAAGTAATACCTTTTGAACTAAAAAATGTTGAGGCAACTTACTAAAGAGTAATGATCGCAATCTTTCATAACATGATGCATAAAGAAGAAGAAGTATATGTTGTCGATATGATTATGAAATCTATAGAAAGGGGAAATCAAATGGATAATTTGAGGAAGTTATTTAGCAAGTTCAAGAAGTTTCAGTTGAAACTAAACCCAGAGAAGTATACTTTTGGAGTGACATAAGGGAAATTGTTAGATTTCATAATTGGCTAAAGGAGCATTGAAGTGGATTATGATAAAGTCAAAGCAATACTCATCATGCCCTCTCCATACACACTTAAAGAAGTTAGGGGCTTATTGGGTCGTTTGAACTACATAGCTTGGTTCATATCTTAACTTACAAACAAGTGCCACCCTTTATTCAAGCTACTAAAGAAGAATGCTGATATAAGATGGGATGAAGAGTGTAAAGAAGCATTCACAACAATTAAGGAATACCTTATGAACCCTCTAGTTTTGGTAACTCCAAAACTTGGGAAACCGTTGTTTCTGTACCTCACTATATTACTAGAGTCCATAGGATGTATGCTTGGCTAGAAAGATGAGGAAGGAAAATAGTGGGTTGTATACTACTTGAGTAAGAAGTTTATAGAGGAAGAACATAAGTATTATGAGATCGAAAGATCATGTTGTACATTAGTTTGGATCATGCATCAACTCATACATGATGTACTCTATTTCCAAATTGAGTTGCTAACAGAACATCATCCTTTGAAATTCTTAGCAGAGAAGCCAACCCTGATTGGAAAAATCTTGAAGTGGCAAATTTTATTGTTAGAATTTGATATCACCTATATGAATTAACATTCAATCAGGGGGTAAGCCTTGGCAGATCAACTAGCAGACAATCTCCTAAGAGATACTCCCTAAGAAGTGCAAGTTAGATCCCTCGACGAAGATATCTTAATGGCTAAAGAAAATTATAATAGTTTCACGAATGAGAAGCTCCCAAAATAGAAGATGTTCCTTGATGGAGTTGCCAATATGTCTAGATGTAGGATTGGGGCAATATTGATATTGCAGAAAGGTACGTAATTCCCAATGGCTATAAGACTCATTTTCTCATACACCAACAATATTGTTGAATATGAGGTGTGCATTATGGGACTCAAAATGGCCTTGGAAAAAGAGATTCGAGAATTATAAGTATATAAGGATTCTTTACTCATTATTGGCCAGGCTCAAGGAGAATATAAAATGAAGGATCTTAAACTGGTACTTTACTACCAGCACTTAACTGAATTAGTAGAGATGTTTGAATAAATTACGTTCACGTATGTTCTAAGGACTCATAACCAATTTGTTGATGTATTGGCCACTTTGGCATCCATGATCCAAATATCCAGTGAGGTTAAAATTCAGCCACTCAAAATTGAAGTTAAAGAGAGGCTTGATTTCTGTTTGGCAATCGAAGGTATATATGAAGAAAAGCCTTGGTACCATGACATCAAAATGTTCTTACAACAAGGCACATATTTCGATAAGACTTAGAAAAAGGACAAAAAGACGATCAGGAGGTTGGCCATCCAGTTCTTAATAAGTAAATCCACCATGTATCAACGATCATTTGATGGTACAATTCTAAGGTGTGTAGATGATAGAGAAGCTAAAGTTTTGATGAAGGAATTACACGAGGGAGCACATCGAGCAGTTGAATTTGATTGATGAAAAAAGATTGATAGCCTTGTGTCACATCAATGCTATCAACAAAGAGTAGCTCAAGCTTTTAACAGGAAGGTACGACTTCAAGAATTCAAAGAGGGTGATATAATGTTGAGAAAGGCATTCCCCAATGTATAAGACCTTAGAGCAAAGTTTACTATAAATTGCAAAGGTCTTTATATTGCGAAGCGAATGTTACCTAGAGGGGCTTTAATTTAATCACAAATGGATGGTCTGTATTTAAGGGACTCTGTAAATGCTGATGAAGTAAAGTTGTACTACTCATGAAAATCAATAGAAATTCTTACTTAAAACACAAAATGTTAGCAATCTTAAATATTACTATAGTTTAATTTTCATTCTCTACAAGCAAAATTGGTATCCCTTGCGGTTATTGGCGTTGGAATGACATCCATCACTTTTCTTGCTTCATCAAAAGGTCTTATTCTCTTACCCTACTCAAATTCCCATACATTGTAAATACAAGATAAGATGAAAGCAAGTTATAGAACAACGATAATTAATAAAACTCTTTAAAATACTCTATTATGAATTCATCATCCTTAGTAGAGAGATTTGTTGTCTATTTTTTGGGGCAAGGCTAAATCTAGATGAGCAAACACCTTATAGTAGATGGTTATTACTCGGTCAAGGATAAAGGCCTAGGTTTGGCTAGAAGAATATGAAAGGTAGTTCATTTGAAACCTTAAGCATTGATAAGTGGGGCTAGAAATAAGAGGCATTGGCTTTTTCTACTCAAAGAAGATAGCAATTCACGTGTTGGGTTGCTTTCCATAATTCTTCAATAATGAGGTCACTGATAAGGCCTTATGTGCTCCATGCCAAGATTAGTTGGGTTGAAAATAGAAAATTTGATATCTTTAAGAGGTTTGAATTCATTTCAAAGATTGAATTAGATGGTTTTGATTAGACTTTCTAAGAAAAGGCTTGACTATTTGGATGTTATCGACAAAGCTAGGTAAGCACTTTCATACATTTTAGCATAAAGTTAAATTGGTTTTCAATTATGGCATTTGCATGGTAGTTAGCATATAGGAAACTTTCCCCTTCTTCAAATTACCTTTTTAGGGTTCTAGCTAGCTCATACAATGCTGTCCTAACTCCATTTCTCTCTTAGGGTTTTAGTAAGCCTATAAGACAATTTCTTTTCAATCTCTCTTTAGGGTTTTAGCTAGCTTTTAGGGCATTTCCCTTTCACTAATCTCTTTTAAGGTCATAGTGAGCCCATAAGGCACTTTTCCCCATTCCAACCAACTTTGAGGATTTAGTAAGCTCAAAGAGCGCTCCCACCTAGATTAGTCAACTTAGAGAAGCACAACTAGGTTTTATTAATTTCTCATTTAAGGCTGCTAGTCCCTTAATGATGTAGACTGTGACTAAGAACAGACAAGGTCAGTTGCAGGGATGGGTCTAAGCTTACAGAAAGCTTGAAAAGTGTAGTGGGGGATGGCACAAAAGGACAAATGACGAATGAAGAGTAAGCAAAATCCCACGGACAGCTCTAGAAGGTATGATGTACCAATGGAACTTTTGAGGACTTACAGCACAATTTGATATGACGCATGAATTAGTCCGATAAGGTTACTTGTTACCTAACTTATTTAAGCATTAGGATAAGAGTGATGCCGAGAGTAAACAATCAGTGTTTATACAAGGAAGGAAAAATACTTAAGTGTATTAATGATAATAAGTTTGATCCTTTACAGTTACTAATATAAGGGGTATTTATACCTGAGAATTTAGGGCAACAGGCCTAAAAGAATATTGACATAAAGGGTATTATCCTATAGAAGTAATGTACAAGAATACAAAATGGTAAAAATGAATATTCTAAAAGAGCAATGATTAGTTTAACGAATTCTACACATGATTTTGTACACGTAGCGATGTTGTATTGGTCAGGTTGTTGGAAGATGTGGATAAAAGTACGGTCAGCTAACTTATCCGAGCAGGGTTAGCTTAGTTAATTCGAGGTCTCTCTCTTGGCATATCAACAGGGGTGAAGCCGAGTAAGTAATTGGTTAGGCAAGAGTGCGAGTGAGGATTGGTTGTTGTCTCGGCCTTCCGCTTCTCGGTACATTATCTAAGAGAAATAGGGAGTCATTTGGCTTAGCAAGCAGAACGAGTTGGCAAGGAGATACTCAGCCTTAACATGAGTTAGTTGGAGTAGGAGAATCCGTTGTGCCAGGCCTTCCAGTCTTCGGGCTTAGCTGTAGATCAATGGTTTAGTAGCTTGATTCCCATCACTCAGAGACGCTCTTGCTCAAGTCAGTTAGCTTAGAAGAGCACTACTAGATTTTCAAATTGATTCTCATTTAGGATTGTTAGCCTTTCAGTGATGCTCCCACTTAGGTTAGTCAGCTTAAAGGAGTACTATTAGGTTTTCAAATCGATTCTCATCTAAGGTTGTTAGCCTTTCAATGATTCTCTTGCCTAGAATAGTCAGCTTAGAAGGGTATTATTGGGTTTTAAGCCAATTTCCCTAGCCAACTTATAGAGCACTGTCAATTTATGGTTCTTACTAACTTATAGAGGCACTACTCTCCATTCAATATCTTTTAGGGTTTTGGCTAGCCCATAGGGGCATTACCCTCCATTTAGTATCTTTTAGAGTTTTAGCTAAACCATAGGGGTGTTACCCTTCACTCAACATCATTATAGGGTTCTTGCTAGCCCACAGGAGTGTTACCTCTATCTACTACCATTTTAGGGTTCTTGCTAGCCTATAAGGATGTTACATACTATCTAGTAACTTTTAAGGTAGTAGTAAGCTCTTAGAGCGCTATACCTTTTTGAAAAACCCACTCTTGTGTTTTAATTAGCTCTTAGAGTGCCTTCTTTCAAAATATCTTTCACCATTCACCAAATCCTTAGTAGGTTGAACCTAGGATAGCTAATTTTTTGTAGCACTTCTTAGGGAAAGTGTATTCTCAAGGGCAAAAATGGTGTCTCCTTTTGTTTTTGTATCAAAGTTTTACTTAAACTTCATTACAAAGAGGGGTAGTTTTAAATACCCAATTTTTGTCTTCTTATAGTTTTAGGAATTTTTAGAATAAGGAAAAAGAATCCTAATTCAAAAAATACAAAAAACGAAAGAAGAAAATTTAGAAAAATATAAAAAAAAATTGAAAAATTCACAAAATACCAAATTTGTTTTAGTACAAAAAGAAAGAGAGAGAGAGAGAGAGAGAGAGAGGGAACGAAATAAGAAAAAATAAAAATACAAAGTATAGAAATAAGTTTTCTAGTGTTAATAATATTTTAGTAATTTTTAAGTGCTTATTTTAGGAAAGATAGGTTGTTTTGTTTTAATTAGGCTTAGATGGATAGGTTTAAATACATTTTTTCTGCAAAAAATAATAGGGTATGGATCAACTGGCCCATTGGTTTAGAGCTTAGTCTTAATATTGGAAGGGAGTCACTAGTCTTATGTTCGATTTTGACTAAAGCATAAAGTGCATTTTTACTTTTGCTTCACATTCATGCCACATGTCATGAGGTGATAGGACCAAATGTTTATCATGCTAAGTGGTAAGTAGCTACTAGCCTATGTGGTTGATGTAGTGCCTACATGGTGCTACGTTAGCGTCTCTCAACATACTGTGCTATGAAGGATAGCTATGGTGCTCAGACTTACTATACCTAGAAGCTCTTATTCCAATCTTTTTTCCACCATGTTGGATCTAAGTCGAGCTAAATAATTGATGAGGGAGAAATCAAGATGCGAAATACTAATGAATCCATCCTTTTTTGCTTCTATAATCACCCATTTAATTGGTTAAATTTGAGTCCAAAAGTCGAGAAAAATCATTTCCATAACACAAGCACCTTGTTGACTGAGCATAATTGGAAGCTTAGGATTGATCTTCGAAGCTTCTTTTCATCATGAATGGCAAGATCAAGCTCTAATAAACAACTTTTGACTATCAATTACATAGATTTTCTATTTTAATTATAAATTAAAGTAGGTCAAAGGTGGTGCTTTTATTTTCGAATTCATGGTCATTCTTGACTTTCTTTCTTTGATTTGAGCTCTAACATTATAAATTGGAGCTTGAATAAGTCTTCTGGACAATAATCAACTCATTCTTAAACACATAGAAATAGCAATTTAAGATCTCTCTCTCTCTCTCTACAAAATTGAAGACGCTCAATGCTTTTTGAGAAATCTAACCACATATCTAGCATCCTTAAGCCCTAAGCTCTCCATTGCCACCACTCTTGCTCACAACCGTGTTCTTTAACTGATGTGTAATCACACAGCAGTCTCTGATGCTAATGGGGTTCGAATGGGAATAAGGAACAGGAAGTGAGAATAGGGTTTTGATTGTGAATGTATATGGATATCACATACTAAGGCACAAACATAATTAGGAGTTGAGCTTAAAATAGGGTTCGATACAACTTACAAACACTAAATGTCACTCAGGTTTCAAATGAGAGATTAGAGGTGACTTGCTAACTACCTTAAATGAATGTTTCACTACAATCTTAAAGGCAAGATTAATAAGAACACGAGAGATTAAGGAGTACAACATACTCAATAATTTGAAGCGCTAGCTCAAAGGGCTTAAGAATGTCTTTACTTCGAAAAGGAACGTTCAAGTGTAAATTCATTGTATGAATATTCTTCACTGTTTATGTCTCTTGATAATTACAAATGTTGTTATTTATAGCAAGTCCTAAAACCCTAGTGGCAAAACTGTAAATAATATATAAGGCCTTAAAACCTAAAGAATGGGCCATAATCGAAATAAAGAAAATATTTACAAAGTATACAAAATTGTGCACTTCAGAGTGGTCAGCATGCAGTCATCCAAGCTGTCTGTAGACCCGAATAGGGGTCGGTTGGCAATTGGGTGTTTGAATAGGGGTGGGAAGCTTGGAAGTCTTATTGTGCTTGGCCGAGCTCCCAATGAGGTCGGCCCACAGTTGTTGTACTTGTGGATTGCTTGGTGGAACTCTCCTATGCTGTGTCGAGCTATTCTTTGGCCTCGAGTGCTCGACCGTGTGGCTTCTTGGCAGACGATAGACTTGAGGCCGAGTAACTCTTTTTCTTCCCCTCAGTTTTCTAGTATTAGCTTGGCCTCGGCAAAAGCTATTCAGCCTTGCCTTTGAATAATTTGGCCTCGGCTTTAGCTTCTGACAGGTCGACTTTAGCTTCTAGCAAGTCGACATTAGCTTAGGACAGGTTAGCCTCAGCTTAGAGATCATCGTGGATTGATTCCTATCACTAACTCACCAAACATAACCGCCACCTACAAATCTTAACCACCACTCTCAAACCCTGTTCGAAACCCTTCCTCTACCGTTCCCATTTTAAAGTAACACCACCATTAGATTCTCCACCCCCTAAAAACATAAGACTCGAGCCCCATCTCATCTCCAACAACCACCATTACAATCACCCAACAACCGTTGCTAACCACTACATTCAACAACCGCTTAAACCACCACCATACTTCATTACACCACTACTAATGGCCCTTTTACCAATAAAAGTCTCACAAATCTGCTCTCACCTACTCATTTTGGTGTCAAAAGCCGCTCCAATTACACCCTTCAAGCTATTGTTGTCGTCTTCCCACTCAACTTGGATTCACATGCATAACCTGATTCACTAATCGAACTAGCCTGCTCCAATTCGTCTGCTCCTAACCTATGTATTATTCTAGTCTACCCCTTATTTGTTGTTTGTTTTGTATTGTATTTTACTTTTATTTTTAAATTCTATTGTAATAAAAACCCATAAAGAAAAAAAAAGAAAAAGAAAAAGAAGAGAGATAGGGAATCTTAGATATTTTCTTTTTTCTTTCTTTCTTTTTTTCTTTGCTTCAATCAAAATAGGAAAAAATATATAATATAATAAAATATATGTGTATATATAACAGGTTTCATCACTTAGAAAATTATTTTTTTTTTCAAATAAATTAAAATAAATGAATCCTTTTTGAAATTAAGGTCTCTTAGAATTTTTCAAGAAAATAAAATAGTAAAAAATTACAACACTTGTAGAAACTATTCTCAAACAAAAATCAAATGGATAAAAAATGTAAAATCAATCGTTTTCCTAAAATAAAAAGAGACTAACATAGTAAAGTTTTATAAAAAACAAACTACAGAAGTTTGATTCCGAATAGCCTATATATAGGCACTTGAACACAATTATGAGGCGACTTAAAATATGGAAAAGTTTATTTTTCCACTTTTGTAAATAATTGTTCAATTTCTAATCTTTTTTGTAGATTCAGTTTTATTTATTTATTTATTTACTTGTGAATAGATATTATTTTTAGAAGGGTATTTTGAAAAATAAACTTAAATTTGGAAGGTCAAAGTGGTACCTGTTTAAGGTTTAATAGGTTAGCTCTCAAACTCATAATATCTAGTTTCTTGAAATCTTTTCAAAATTGTAGGTTAGTGGCTAAATTAGAACCAATCTACCTAATTGGTTCTAATTTAATCACCTTTCCTAATTCTATCGGGTTGTGACTTCAAAATTTTTCAAAAACAAAGAAACTAAGTTTTCTTTAACTTAAGTTGAAGGTTTAAACTAAATGGGCATAGGATTTAGTTTTGCTAGATATCTATGATGAATTTTGCTGATAATAAAAAGAGAGGAGTGCTAATGTACTAATAAGTGTACAGGTATTCAGATAGTTTTTCAGATTGTTTAAATTGTAAATTAAGTTTTATTTGAAGACTTATTCAAAAGGTTTGAATCACTTGAAAAAGAAACAAGTTTGGGAAGTATTCGAGAATGTTTTAGAAGCTCATATAAGAAGAATCAATACAGTTTTTCAAAAAGCACTCCGGAGACATTGGAAATACATAAATTGAGAAATTTTCATAAGGTTATTAAGATAGTCGATTTGGAAGAGTAATTCTAAAAAATAACACGACATTAGATTCGAAGTAAACAAAGTTTAACTCCACTAGATTGAGTATATTAGGAAAATACACTTAATCTTGTTTCACTTAAGTTAAAATTAAGATCCACGGGGATTATCTTTAAGAGATTTAATTTTTGAAAATAATTAAATCATACGGAAATATTTAAGATTGGATAAGGATAAGGATGATTTTGTATATTATGAGATATCAAATTCAAAATTCAAGGTTATCTAAAGTTGACAATCAAAGTATATCCATTAAGGAGATCTAACTAAGATAAGATTAGATTAAAATTCAAACTTTAAGATTTTCTCCAAATATCTATGGATCATTTTTAAATGTTAGGATTGAATAAACTTGTAGTAGAGATAATCATCGACATTTTAGCTGTCAGAAGACTTTAGTATAAAAGAAGAGACAATTCAAAACAAAAACAACAATTTTGAGAAGAAAAAACATATACATTACACTCTAATAGTGATCTTAGTCTACTATGTAAAAAAGCATAGAACATATCTCAAAGACTTATTTAGAGAGTTGAATTGAAGCAGCATTTACAATAATCTTTATTTATGTTTATGTGCTAATCTATTTGAGATTTATATTGTTGTTCTCATTTTTCATTTGTAAAAATTATCTATTGTTTGAGAGAAGTTTGATTGTATTATGTAAATCTATAATTAACCTAGATTATATGGAGGCTAGATAAGTAGAGTAGAGAATTGTGAAGGTCGAGTGGAGTAGATATTTGTAAACTTCTCTTAATTTGTTTTAATATAGTGGCTCAAGTGAAGCAGCACCAATAAGGTAGACCAAGTCCCCAGTAGTGGAGTTGGAAGAAAGCAGTAGGTAGAAAACCGAAGCTCTTTAAAATCTTGAGCCTAATTTTTTCCTCTCTACTCCTTTTACTTTGAGTTATTTATTTGTGTTGTTAATCGTATGTTGAATTATTAAAGTATCAATGATCACCAATTTAAGCTATTGAGAGGGGCAATTTTGATTTACATCGAAAAAGTTTTAAAATTTTTTTAAAGATATCAATTCACCTCCTTTCTTGATATCTTATACGAGATCAATAAGTTTAAATCAAGTTAAAAAAAGTGAAAAATGGAAAATTTCAGGCTTAACACCTAATATCACGACCCAACAGTATTATTATTGTAGTAGATTGCTGTATACCATACAGAGATCTACAATCAACCCCCTTCTAGATCATAGGCCTTTTATACAATACTCAAGGCTCCTTCCACTCTATGTTACTATTAGGTTTGTAGACATGTAATATTAAGCATATTAGTTGAAACTATTAGTTAATTATGGAAAGTAATGGAGTTAAAGCATTGACCTTATAATTCCACGACAAAATATTATAGTACATAGTAAGTCCATAAGAGTTTGCCATAAGTCTGTCTAAGTACATAAATGAGCTAATTGAAAGAAATGAACAACTACTGGCCATATTATGAACTTCTCTCTTCGCTCTCTTAATCTCATAGCCTCGTCAACTTCTCTCTTCGCTCTCTTAATCACATAGCTTCGTCTCAGAAAAAGCCTCACCTCGGGCATTCCTCGACCTCGATTGATGAAGAGGTGGTCTTGCATAAAAAGAAATCTATGGGGGTATAAGCTTAAACTTAGTGAGTTAATCCCTTTGTTATGCCACACAACAATTTATTTAAATACACAAACATATGAATGCACGAAACACTCAGAATGCCAAATAATACATTTAACGACCTAGGAACTACATGTAACTCAGAATTTCGCCCCCTGTAGTCGAGATTGGAGATAATTAACCGACATAAACTATCAACTGGATTCTAGCACTTGGGTTTTTATTCCACTTCCACCGACGTACTCAAAACAACTTAAACATATACATAATATAAACAACTTTATTTTTCATATGGAAAATATACTTTCCATTTCAAAAAAATCAAAATCAAGTCAAACTTCTAGGTCTAGTAGTGTGGTAGCCTCTGTAATCCACATTATACACCTTAAGTGGAAGTCACAAGACATAGCTCTTTACTAATGGTTAGCGTCTCTTGGCACCTAGTAAGCCTGAAAGCTAAGATAGAGATTGAATAATATATAAATGGAATAACCGTTGCCTAATCCCTGTAGGAGCCCTCACTCCTGTAAATCCCTTCCCACTTTCCGTGTGAGGTGGCAATCAGTATAGTTATAATGCAAACTTAAGAAATGCATGACTTGTTGAATTCCTTAATCGAATAATTATTTAATCTAATTTTCATTGTGATCAAACAATTTCATTCTGTAACAACTATACAAATCTATCATCTCAAATAACTTAGTTTATTATCTGATTAGCAAATTATGGAGTTTAATCCCACATGCATTCAAGTTCATTATAGAAATTTAAGTGCAACTATACTATAAACAAAACCAAGCTTGAGGTCATCAGGAATCACTCACTTGGCCATAGCTGATCAATCGTAATAGTCTGGGAGTAGGTTTTCTCTAACGGTAAGGTCCCCTGAACACTACAAATACGATATTATAAGAATTCGAAAAGAAATAATAAGGCTAACCCAAAATCTTTTAAGTTATATTTTTAATTTAGTTCTTATATTTCTCCCGATTGTACTAAAACTTCAATCGCGTATAACTTTCTTATTTTAAATCCGATTTTTATGATCTTATAGTCGATTTTCATTGTTTTCGAGTGTACCTTAATGTGGTATTGTTAGATTTTTGAGATGAGATTCGAAATTCTGTCTACGGGTCAGAAGAGTAGTGCTCCTCATGGTTTGGTTTTCTCTTAGGCTTAATTTAGTTGTTGGGCTCTTTGTTATCTTGTGTAATCTTTTGGACTTGGGTTTAGAACTTTGTTCTAGGCTTAAGAAATCTATCAAGGTCAGATTATTATGCCTCATTCATGACCTTGGTGCTATCTAAATTTCTTGGGTTCATAAGTGGGCTTATGAGATCAAAATGGGCTTGTTTTTGCTTGAACTAAAGTTAGTGACATTGCTGGGCTTAGGGAGTTTTATGTGGACTCCTTATGGGTCTCAAAACAACTTTTCTTAGATGATTAAGGTGATAGTTTGAATTTTTATGAAGTCTCAACAAGAAGTTCTAAGCTTATTTTGAGCGTTTTAAGTGTTTTATGTTCGATTTTAAGTTTTAAGCCTTTAACACTTATCATACTTGCCTTGATTGGTCTTTTCACTTTATTTTATTGTATTTTTAAGTGGGTTTTCTTGTGGTTCCAAATCTAGTCGGTTTGGGTTTAGTGGCTTCTAACTTGGTTTCTCCAATTGTTTCATCATTTCCTTAAGTTTAAGTGATAAATGAAGAGCCTACACTACTTATATTGTAACTCCAACTAAACTTTTTCTCCATAAGAAAATTATTTAGCTAAAATACTAAGTAAATTTTATAGATCACATACTTATCATAGGTGCTACACTTTAGTTTAAGTCTTTAAGAGTTGATTTCCACATCAAAATATCATGTAATGGTTTTTCCTTCACCTAAAGCTAGTTTTGAGCATATGAAACCAAATAGAAGTAAAAGTGACACTTAAATACCCTTCAAATGTGCCATGTCCAACATGTTTGTCCATCATTCATGTACTTATTTCATGATTTTCTCAAGTCATAAACTTCCATTCTAAGTGATAAGCAAGTATCTTACATAATACTACATCTAGCATACTTGTATTCCAATATTTATGTGGAAGATTCATAAGCTTAACATCTAATGTAAACTAACTATAATATCACCTTATATGGATGTTAATATCCTCAGGAAAACATATAACCTCCTAGGTATGGCATTCTAAATGTACTCAAATTTAGAAACTTACTTTTCTAAGTGAGTATGGAAGGTAGATTTTGTGCCTAAGTGTCCTCCTTTGCTCTTTGCTTTCTCCTTCCTTTTTGTGAGCTCCTTAAGTTGTTAAGCCTAAGTACTTAAGGGTGGATTTTGGGGTGTCCTAAAGTTCCCTAAGGTGATGGTGTGGATAAAGTAAAGGCAACAAAAGTGAGCTTTTTGTGCCATGTGTATGTGTGTTGTGGCGGTGGAAATGGAAGAAGAAAGTGGGGCTTTGTCTTGCTTTGGTTTGTAAGTTGAATGTGTTTGAAAAGTGAGTGAAAATGAGAGGATTTGTAGGGTGTGAATGGCTAGTTATGGGAGTGTGCTATGCATCTCAAACAAAGTCTCTTTTGTTGCTTCTAAACTAATAAGGTAATGATCGAATGATGTAAGCAATATGGGTCAATAGTGTTTGTGAAAGACAAATGAATTGATGGTTAAATGACATGGAATGGTCTCCACTGCTTCCTTTTTCCAACCGGCCATAGACTTGTCTTTTAAGGGTATGGGTTTGTCACATCACTTGTTTTAAAATTAAATAGATAAGGTAATTATATAGTTTATCCATGTATAGCATAACTTATGGTGAGATAAAAAAATTGTCTTATCATAAGCTTTTGAAAGGTTATCAAATGATATGTAAATCCAACTCTCATTTGATAGGTTATTTAATGTGATTAGTTAATTTGCCTATCCATAAGTGACATAGCTTATAAGGAAATAGGGAAATTGTCTTATACATGTGATTCTTTTAGGGTTCGGTTCTTATATCAATTCGTATGTTATGATTTGCTTCCTGAAGAATTTATAGTTTTCTAGAGTTGAATAAAATTGTTTAAGTTAAATTTTCAATTATTCACTTAGGGTCTGAAAATTCTTAAATAGAGCTTTCGAGTTTTAGAATTTGTAAACCTATATTCTATCCTTAACTTGGTTCAAGTATATTTATCATTTTATAGCATAGATGAGTATAGGGTCATCTCCACTAGGAATGGATACAAGCACTAGTACAAATAAATCTTCCTATGATCTAGCAACCAAATTTATTAAGTGATGAAAAGATTAAAATATCTAATTTATTAGCTAAACTACACTAATCTACAACAATTTTTATCTAGCACAAATGCTATAGAAACCATTAACACTACCATGATTAATATACAGACTTGCTTCACTACTTAATATGATACTACCAATATACTTTTTTTTTTTGTCCTAATACTTGTCATCTAAGGGAAATTACAGGTATGCAAGCATTCTTTTCGGAATTACTTATTTCTAATCCTAATTGTGTCTATTAGAATCTCTTCTAATTTAACAGCTGTAGACACCTAATTTTTGCCTCTCTATAGTCCTAATTTTTAACTTTTACAATAAGGGTCCTAATTAAAAAAAAATCAAAAAAACAAAAAACAATTAATTAAAAGATAATAATAATAAAAATTAACAAATAATTAAAATACCAAAAAAAATAAGAAAAGGAAAAATTATAAAGATTTCGTAGATTTTTAGGAAGTAATTTATATTAGAAATAATTAGTTTTAATGTTAGTGTTAGTATTAGTTTAGTTAAAAATTTTAGTTTAGGGATTCAGATAGTTTAAATATAATTTAATGGTAATGAATATTAAAAAACAGGTCAATGGCCTAACGGATAAGCAGCGGAGTACTTGGGTGGATTTAATTAGAGGTCACGTATTCGAGTCTCAGCAGGCACCTGTATCTTTATTTTTCTATCTTTGCAAAAGTGAGGTTTAAAATCGGATTCATATCTAATTAAATCATATGAGTTTAGCTAAATCAAATTTGAATAAAATTTGAATCTAGTTTAATCAGATACAATATATATGATAGGATTCGATTTGGGCTTTATAAAAGAAAAACAACAACGGGAATCTACTGGATCCACAATCCCTACCCTCTAACAGAAACAGTAGAATCTGAACGCCACATACATCTCCTCGTCCAGAATCCGAGCTTCGCAATTTGACCGCACACAACCCGACGGATACAGCACCAATCTGAACGTCACAAACATCTCCTCATCCAGAATCCGATGCATCTCCTCGTCCAGAATCCGAACTTCGCAATTTGACTACGCCTCATAATCCAATCTCTGCGTTCCCCTTCAGCAATCCAATACGCCACAATTTGAACTGCCTAGAAACAAACTGAATGAAGCCACTGACGCAATCCGAAGACACGCTGACCCCTGACAATCATAAGCTGAAGCTCACCGTAGAATACATAAGTCCACCAACGTTTGACCAAAAGATACGTCGCACCTTGCCATGATTCCTCTCAATCCATAAATCCAACACGCCATGTTCCAATAACTCCACACAATCAAAATCCAACACATTGAACAAACCAATCTTCGTCGCATGAACACAGGCAACTTCACGATCCGCGCCAACACGACGTCTAGTCCTCAACGTTAGGTTCGGTTTCTTTAGATTTTTATTATTATTATTGTTATTATTATTATTATTATATTATACTATATTAGTATTTTATCCTGTCTTTAGATGTTTAGCATTGTATATATATATGTGTGTGTATATATAAGTATATGGCATTTCTTTTAACATTAGTTTTCTCTATTATATAGATTAGATAATGATTTAAGTGAATGGTTATTTCATAATAGTTATATGAGTATAAATGTATATATGTATTACTTTAAGGGTCGTTAAGATTACTTTTTATTTATGTATATACACATTATTATATTTTCTTAGTTAACATAATATATAATATGACTTTAGGAGTTTTGGTATTAGTTCTTATATAAAGCGCATTACATGGAATTATTTTATTTTGGTAGATAGTTATATATATTAGTTTAGTAGTTGTTAGAATTAGTTATTTTTTAGATTTGGCTTTACTTAAGGTTTTTATCACATGGAAGTTTTTTTTTTTAATAAAAATTAATAAAAGGCCCTTTTAAAAATAGGACTTTTAGAGTATTTTTTATAAAACAATAACATTCAAGAGTTAGGACCCCGTTAAATTTTTTTTTTAAAATAAACCGAATAACTTAAAACGTAAACTCGGTTAGTTTTCATAAATTAAAATAAATCAACACACTAAAGATTTTTCAAAAGAACTATGATCGTCTGATCCCGGCTAGCGGGTACGTAGGCACCTTTGGGGTGACGATAAAATATGTAGAGACTTAGGTTTTTTTTTTCTTTTGATTTTTTATTTACTTTTAAAAATATTATAATTAGAAAAATGATCCTAATTTCGGCAAATAAATAGTGATACCCGTTAGGGTTTAATAGGTTAGCCCCCGAATTTGGAATCCTCTAGTTCTTTGTTAAAATTGAAATCAAAGACCGGTAGCTAAATCGTAATCAATCCACTCAATTGATTACGGTTTCTTTTTCTTTTCCCGACTTCGGTCGAGTGGCGACTCAAAAAATTATTTTTAATAAAAAATCAGAATTTCTCAATTTCTTTAGTCGAGGATTAATATTAAATGGGTAAGGGTTTAGTATTAATCGGAAATGGGAAATTAATTTTAAATAATTGGAAAACCGAAAAATTAGACTTGACAACAACCAACTCGGATCGTATTAATATCATGTTAATTTATCGATTTTCCTAAGAATGCAATAACTTTCCTAATAATATCTCTACTATTAGGAGTAAGGTATTTTAATGAATTAGATATAGTTAATAGAATTGTCTTTCAAGATATTCTATTGAAATTTAGCCTAAGTCAGTGCCGTGCACTACATTGTACTTAAATTAGTTACATTCAACTCATCAAGAATAATAAACATCAGGAAACTACTATTTCATGCACTCAATCACACTAAGTAGATGTACCAAGTTCTAACGTATTACTCATGCATGATAAAACAATAGTATAAACTAACAAAAATCATAATTAAAAAGAAATAGAAAAAGGAATCATGAAAAACCTCTTTTTATTCCACTGTAGAAGTCTCATGAATGCATTAACAACGAAGTCCTGTTGGCTCTCTCACGTAATTCTGGGAAGAATACGATTTACACTAATAATTGTACTGAAAAACAATTGAACGAAGCATAAAATGGTACAAGATGAATGAATAGGTGTATTGTAGGTTGGTGATGTGATGTTCTTGATGATATTGATTATGATGATGTTGGTTCTTATGTAATTCTCTCCCTCTTTGTCTAAAATTTGTGGCATATTTATACTTGAATCGTCAAAAGACTCGAGTTATACCACTTCAAGACATTGACTGATGTTAAGACATGTTCCACATATTAGTCCGTGTGAAAAAGTTAAAAAAGAACAATCATGTCCACTCCCATCATGCCCATGATATAAGGTGTGATAGTCTCAGAAAATAAGAATCTACACTAATTACGGCCGTGACCATGGACATGAACTCTTTGTTGCTTCATTACATCTCATCATGCTCGTAATAGAGGGAATGATCACCCTCTTGCTATATAATTACGAACGTAACTAACAAGGGAATCAACATAACTTCCTCAATCACGCTCGTGATGAAGGGCATGATTAATGCTGGTTATTTAAATCCTTCATTATCATACCTATGAAGAAGTGTATCTTGGTTTTACTTTAGGGTTGTCTTCTCCTTACAGTCGTGATTACCTTAAAATTCATTTTCTTATGTAAACTTCATTTTGTTACTCTTGATTCGTCTGAAATCAATACATTACACAATTAAGTACCACAAACTTATGAAATGAACACAATTATGGTCAATTTATGCTTAAATATGTCTTGAAAGTGTAGAGTAATTTACCCTTATCAAAGTACGTGGGACAGCTGTTATGCTAGCCATCATTGCATCATAGGGTCTATTAAGTACCAATGGTATGACGTCCCTTAGATGTCTGACCCTTGACATGCATCAGTCATCTATGCTTAACTGCCTAATCAACACTTGTACCCTCGTTCCCATTAGCTATGTGTTAGAATTTTGAGAAGGGAGATTATTAACCACACGTATATGAAAAGCTTTTTTCATTCTAATTATCATTAATGAAAAGCACGGTTTTCTTGCATGTGCTTTTCATTAATTCAACATCAACAAGTATGGTTCAAAATGTCATCTATCCTCTTATCTCTTCAAATTCCAAAGTGACTCTTTCTAAGGCTTCTTCTTCCCCCAAAAGAAAGATTAGTTCAGCCTCCTCTTCTAGTAGTTCGGTGGATAACACGATGGAGGGATGGGAGAAACTTGCTCATATCGATGCTCTTCCTTTGGATAATTATCTAGATGATAGGTAAGATAGGTCGGCCGTCAGGTATTTATACAATAATGTAGTTCATAACATTAATTCTTTGGATGGGGTAGTAAGTGGTGCTGTTAGGATGCTTGTTGCGAAATATAATAAGTATTGGTAAGATCTCCCTAATGCATGGCATTTGCTTATGCTGAAAGAGGATGAAAGAGTTTGTTTTCCGATAGACTGTAGGTTTCACTTATATTTAAAATATCTTGATTTTGGGTTGCACCTTCCATTTTCTACCTTTCAAAAACGATTTTTCAACTACTTCCATGTTGCTTCAAGTATGTTCTCTCCCAACGCTTATAAACTCCTAGTTGCGTTTGAAATAATATGCAAGGAGGTTGAGATTAAGGCTACTCCCCAATTTTTTAGATATTTTTTCTCAATAAGGAGGCAGTTGAATGGTTGGTTTTATGCAGCGACTTGGCATAGACGTAAGTTTATGGATGAGTTAGAGTCCAAAATTTGCAAATGGCATGATAAGTATGTTTCAATTAGGTTAGATGAGGAGTTAGACTTTAGAATAAATGGACCAAGCCCATCTAAACCAAGGACGTTGAGCTACTGCCGAATGATGTCGCCGTTACTAAGAGAATCCAAGAGAAACAAGGAAATAAGATGTCCTTCTAGGATTCCAAAAGGATTATATCCCAATATGACAAGGGGGAGCCCATATTTTTTTATGACAAAGGTAGGTTTTGATTTACCTACCATGCTAAGTAGAGCTATACAAGGAAAGCCATTTTCATGACTCATAAGGGGAAAATCACTGCCTTTGAGCTTCATTGGGCACAGACTTGTAAGTATTTGATTATTCCTCTCTCTTCTTTTATAATACTCTTTCTCTCTTGTGCAAGCATGGGTATAGGAGATGTGGATCCCAAAAAATTGTTGGTTCAAGCTAAAGCTATGAAACAAAAGCTTGACAAGAGTGTAGTTACTAAAGTTCCTATTAATCAGCCACTAGCACCAAAGAAAATAGCCTTAGATAAGGTTGTAAAAGAAGTTATCACTTTAAAGAAGAAAAAGGAAACCGTTCTTGTCAATGAGGGTCAAAGAACTAAGTAAATAGAAGATGTTAGGATTATGCAACTCAAGGTGCTTCCCGTAATCAAAGATACTCCTCAAGAGGAGGTGCTGGAAGAAGCTAGTTGTTATGCTACTATTGACAACAACGTTGAAGTTATTTCTCAAGAAGCTGTGGATAGTTTGGTAGACCAAACAAATACTAAGTTAAGTCCTAGAAAAAGAAGTGGGAAAGAGCTTACCAACCAACCTCTATCAAAGAAAAGCAAAGGCATAGATAAGAAGACAATAGAGTTTTTAAGAACTAAAGCTCTTAGCATTAGGTTTACTGGGTTTGTTCCCAGCTACATGATGGGTGAATATTTTGTGCCGTGCTGGAGCTACAACATCCTAAACACTAATTTAGCTTTAGGCAATTGGACAAAGTCCATAGCCCTGATGGAGGGGGTCATTCTCTCGAAGGACAAGGAGCTAGCAAAGAAGGATGTGGAAAGCGTCAACAGTTGCAACAAAGGCCATATTACTGCCAAATTGTATGATGTAAGTTTATAGCAATGGTTTACTTTTCATTTATGGCTTATGTCTCGCTATTGACCTAACTCCTTGTTTGCATGCAGATTAGCAACCACGTTCTAACAGCCTTGGATGAAGCTGAAGAGGAGATGAAAAAGGTATGTTTAATTTTATACTATATAGTTAAAAACTAATAAACTTATTTGGCTTGTTAATTTTGCTGTAGAAGGTAGAGGAGGCTTATAATTCCTCGAAAGCACAAATAGTCGTAGCCGAGAACACAAGGATTAAAGCCGTAATGGAGACTAAGAAGCTATAGGAGGAGCTCTCAGTTGAGAAGCTAGCACACTCATTGGTGGCTAATGAAGTCTCGAGCCTTAAGGCTAAGAATGACGAACTTTATAAGGAGACCAAGGACCTAAAGGAGGAGCTACGTAAGAAACGAGAGGAATGCTAAGGGTTAAGAAAGGCGATCACATCGATGAGAGAGGAGGAAGACAAACTAAGAGTCTAAATAAAAAACTTAGAGACGAATAGCTCTAAGGTTGAAGCTCATATTGTCGAAGTAAAGGAGGCAATGAAAAAGAAGCCTTTTGTAGAGGAAGTACTATCAATTGTGACCCTTAGTCGGCAATATAAGAGATTGCTTTGGAAAAAGTTCTTACAGGGGGTCCAATTGGCAAGGGTAGAAATTCTAAAGGTTCATCCTGACTACAAACTGTCATGCATCAACTTTGTCGATGTTGAAGATAATGATGCTAGTAGTAGAGATGAAGAAGTTGGCAAAGAAGTGGAGGTTGAGGTTCGAAGGAAAGGTGACAATGATCAAGCTAGCGTTAAAGTTCCTACAGATGCTGAGGAACTATCGTCGAAGGAGACCCCTTATGTTCATCCCTCAAACAAAACCCTCAATGCCATAAAGAAGTAAACTTCAAGAAGGTCCCGAGCTCTACCGACCAAGATAGTAACTCTGCCCAATCTAAAAGGAAGAATGTCTTTGACTCATAAGGAACCAATTAATTTATACTTCGTTTCTATAGTATTTTCATAGAAATTATTTATGGTCGAGATGTCGATCTTTCAGTTGTAATTAACCTTTGTTTTGTGTTTAACGCTTGTTAATCCTCAATGCATTTTATTTTACGTATAGTTTGTACTTAGAATCTTTTCATAGATGTAGCATTGTTAACCGCGTAAGCCTCAACTTTTAGGCGTTAATTTTTATTTTCTTAATTGCGAAGTTTGCCTATTGATGGCTACTCAAAGTTTGTTAACCTTGCTTGATTAGAAATCTTTTCAAAGTACGTTTAGTGTTACTCATCAATTAGTTTTAAACTTGTTAATCGATGATGGCAGAGCTTTATTGGGTTTTAGTTCATTCGTCACATAGCTAGAACTTCATTAATTCGTCAATCATGTATAGATTAGGAATAAAAGCTATGGTAATGAAAGATGCTCATAAACTTGAAACAAACACAACATATTCAAACATAGCGTAGGCCATGACTTTACACTATCTGGAAAAGGAAAAGCAAAAGCAAACATAAAGTAATGGTAAAGATAGAGAACTATTCGAAATAGAGCTTTAGATTCTCGGCATTCCATGTGCGAGGTATGATGGTTCCATCCAGCCTTTCTAGTCAGTAGCCCCATCGTTTACGACTTCCGAACCCTTATTGGATCTCCTAATTTGTGTTGAGCTTTCCTTGATTGTCTTGTGCGCTAGTTGCCTTTAACTTCCTATAAACCAAGTCTTTAGGCTGAAATACCTTATGTTTCACCTTTTGATTGTAGTACCTTACCACCTTATGTTAATAGGCAGCAACTTTTTCTCTCGCAATGTCTCTAATTTCCTCAATTGTATCCAAATTGGCCATAAGGCTAACTTGATTTGCCATAATGTCAAACTTCTACATCTACATATTGGGCAGCTCCAATTCAATCGGCATAATTGCTTCCAATCCAAATGCAAGTCTGAAAGGTGTCTCTCCTGTTAAAGTCCTATGGGTTGTCCTATACCCCTATAATTGGCCGATGCTCCCTACCTTTTAGTGGAATCGGGATAGATGAAAGAGCTCAACTACTGACCGACATATATAAAAATAAGTCTTCTTTAGGGATAGGTGTTGAAAGTATTGGTAGTGATGCCAAAAATTCTTTTAACTCTCAATGCTACTTTATACTCGTCCGTTTACTAAAATTCCTTTAGGTTCTTTAACACTTTGAAAAATTTTATACACCCATTTACGCTTCTTGAAACAAATCTATTTAAAACAGCAATTCGCCCATTCAATTCTTAAACTTCCTTAATGGTGCTAGGGGACTTCATGCTTTGAATGTCATCAATCCTCTTAGGATTTGCCTCAATGCCGTGTTGAGTGACCATATACCCTAAAAATTTGCTTGAGATGGCACCAAAAACACACTTCTATAGGTTACACTTCATGTTATATCTCCTCAAGGTGCCAAAAGTCTCCTTAAGATTAGTGGGGTGCCAACCTTCTGTTTTACTCTTTACTATCATATCGTTAACATAAACTTCAATGTTTCTGTGGATTTGGGCTTCAACATCTTAGTCACAAGCCTTTGATAGGTCGCATTAGCATTTTTAAGCCCAAAAGGCATCACTATATAACAATATGTACCAAAATTTGTGACAAAAGACGTGTGAACTTCATCATCCTTCTCTATCTTAATCTAATTGGTAAGAAAATGCATCCATGAAAGAGAGAGGCATGCCTAGCAGTTGAGTCAACCATTTGATCTATTCTCAACCAGGGGAAACAATCTCTAGGATAGGCTTTATTTAAATTCGTGAAGTTTATGCACATATGCTACTTGTTGTTCGACTTCTTAACTAGCACACAATTTGCTAACCAAGTCGGATAAGGCTCTTCTCTTATGAATTCTACCTTTAGTAGCTTTTGAACCTCCTCTTCGATAGCTGCCTACTGTTTAGGGGCAATATGCCTCTTCTTTCGCTAAAATATCTTCTCACTTGAATCAATTTGTTGCTTATGTGTTATCACTTCTCTAAGGATGCCCGGCATATTCGAAGGAGACCAAGCGAAAACATTGGTGTTATCTTAAAGAAAATTAATTAAACTTTGATGGATATTTGCCAGCAATAGTCTCCCTATCTTGGTTGTTTTTCCAAGATCGCTTCGTAGTGGGACTTCCTTTACTTCTTTGGCACTCTTAATACCACTGGACTTCCTTTCTTAATCACTCTCTACTTGAAAGACATCTTAGCGCCATAGTGCTCTCAAATATAAGGATCTAACTAATTGTTGGTCTCCCTTGCATACTCTAACTAAAGTGGGAGTAGGGAATTTTTCCTTGAGATGTGCAGTTGAAGGAACCATGCCGAACAGATGCTGACAAGGTCAGCCTATGATCATATTATAAGGGACCAACATTTGATAACAAAGAAGTCTACCTTATCCTTTGCAACATGCTTGTCATCTCCGATTTGAATAGGAAGAGAAATAACTCTAATAACCTATACATGTTGATTATTAAAAGCATATAGATCATAATTGTAAGATCTCAACTGAGCCTTAATCTTTGGCTTCATTTGGTCAAAGGCATGTTAAAAAATAATGTCTATCAAACTCTTAATGTCAACCAAGATCTTTTTGACCTCGAAGTTGGCAATCCTCACACAAATTACCAGTGTATCATCATGGGGCCTTTGTACGCCTTCAAAGTCCTCTTTTGTGAAGGAAATGGAATTGTTGACCTTGACTTGCTTGCCCTGCACATCACAAACATATAATATGGCGTTAATTAAGCTTAAAGAGCTTAACTAGCCTAAAGTGAAGGTTTACTAACGATAGTGTTTATCATACCCTTTGGTGTTCTATTATTACCTCCTTCTCTTGCATCTCTTTTGGCCTAAGAAGGCCATAGAGTGATTTCTTGCTCGTTACGTCGTCTTTGATTTAGCCAATCGATATTCATGGCATCATGGGTAAGGAACTTGCTCAAGTACTTTCGTTGGATTGCATCCTTAATTTCATTTGGGATTTGAATACACTTATCAGTGTTGTAACCTTTGTTACAATGAAAATTGTAATATTTATTAGAATTCCTTTGCGATGGATTCCTCTAATTCTTTCTGGCCATTGCAATACTTCCCTTTAGTCGTGCACTTCTATCAATATATCCGCGATTGGATGGTTGAGTGGGGTATGAACAAAATAAGTTGGGGTGTATGGCCTCTTCCTTTCGCCATCACTTTCTTTTGAAAATTGATCATAGCATACACCAAGTTAATCTTTCACATTCTTTTTCTTGTCATTTTTTCTATCTCCTATGCTCTGATTAGCCTCATGCCAAGTTTTGATGTTATCCTCTTGTTTAATATAAGACATGGCCTTAGTCTTAAACTTAGTAAAAGTCTTTGGCTTGTTTTTTGCTAGACTTAAAGAAGTCTCCATGTGGTTTGACTCCATCAATCAAAGCATTGAGAGCAATGCTCCTATCTAATTTTAAGATCTAAACCATCTTAGCCATAAACCGACCTAAATAGTCTATAATGGACTCGTTTGACCTTTGCGTAATGGTGTTAAGGAAAGATGAATCTTTTATAGGAAGCTTACTTGTAAGGAAGTGCTATAAGAACACTTTTGCTAGATCTTCGAAGCATGAAATTGTGTTCATATTCAAATGTTTGAACCATGTACTCGCTGCATTCCTTAGGGTTGAAGGGAATCCCTGATAGGCTACGGCATCACTTAAGCTGTGTAACTTAGCCAAGGTGCGATAGTACTCAAGATGGTCTTCTAGGTCCTTTATTCCATTGTTAGTTTTATAAGCCCTAAAGCCAAGCCAAGTAACCGTAGGTTTGAGCTTAAAACCCAAGGTTTAGGACGATCGGCTAAGGAATCCGATCAAACCCAAACTATAAACTATTTAGCAAAATACCAGTAAAAATGACCCTGTAAACTTAAATTTAAGAAAATAAGTAGTAAAATAGGAGACTATAAAATTTTCAAATTTTAAGCATAATAACTGCTAATTACCGGAAAGGCGAAAAGTGTAATATAATAACTAATAAATTATTAGAGATAGATTATATGTATACTAAAAATTTTAGAATGACCAAAATAATATTTAGGAATATTCATGTGTACCCCACATGCATTTACGTGTAGATAAAAATACGCGTAATTAGTGAAATTGGCCGAAAACTAAGCAAATAATTAAAGAAAAATACAAAATAATTATAGAAAAATCAGAAAAAATCAGAAGAAGATAAGCTGCAATAAGATCAGGTCGTGACAAAAAAAGAAAAAAAATAACCAATAAGAATTAGATAAACAAAAAGCCAAAAATCAAGGAAATGGGGCAAAATCCCATCAAATTAATGCACATTAATTACTACAATTGTTTATAAATAAGGGAAAAATTTTCAGAAGTCATTTGGCCAGTTTGAGATCTGAGAAAAATCGAAACACTGAAAAAATTGAGAGAAAATCCAGAAAATAAAAAAAAAAAAGAAAATTATGCAGATTAGGCAAGTGAACCAAAACTACCACCCACCACCACCTGGGACCGAACCACCACCACCACCCTACAATAGAACCACCGCCTGGACCGGCCAACAACATTGGACCAGGTTTGGACGACCCAAATGCTTCGAACCGGTTAGTCATTTATTCACCCGATTTTTGTATAATTTTGTAAAATTATTTATTTTGCCCAGAAAATTATGAAACTTGTTATTCTGAGGTTTTATTGTATGTAGATTTAGGGAAAAATATTGATTTAGTTTAATTATGTCTGGAAATATAGGGTCCTTAACAAATTGTTCAAAACCGAGCATGATTAAACCGGAAAATAAATAGGCTTAGGGATGTAGTTTGGAGTTCAAAATTTTTTTGTAGGATGCTCATATGATGTATAACAGTGCTATGAAGCCATTTTTTAAAAATTAATTTTCGAAAATTTTAAGTTAATTTTTAGCCCTAAAATGATGGTAAAATTGGGTGATTTAGGGTTAATTAGGTGATTAGGATGTTAATTACTGATTTGGATCTTAATTAGATGTTTAGGGAAGTTAATCTTTGCAGTGGAACCCTAATCCTAGCCTTTAGGTACTAAGTATTGTTAATTAGGGAAAATTAGGTAAGTAATATAATAAATTAGTAATATGTGAAAATGTAAATTAATAAATCTAAAAAAATAAGGTTATTTAGATAATATTATAATAGAAATCAGAAAAATAATAAATCTGAAATGACATTTAATTTTAAGTAAATATCTCAAAATGTAAGATTTTTACACATCGAGAATAAATTCGATACCTCAATTAGGGTTAGCGTGTACCGAATAGTTTAGAATACCAAAATTATGACCCAATAGGATATTTGAATACCCAAGCATAATGTGATTAATATCACATTGGGATTCGAGCTTAATTATGACTTAGGAATTAAAACTAGAATCTAGTTTAGGAGCCGAACCCCGAAATAGAATACAACGAATCATAAATACGTTATAGGTATACATGAGGAAAATGAGCTATATTATGAATTAGAATAAGAATCCATAAAATATAAGTACTAAAAGAACCTATTTGTATTATAGGACACCCAAAAACAAATCAGCTCGCAACTAGAGGATCGAGCGATCGAGCAAATTCAAGTAAGTTGGGTTATTGCTTATTGTAATAGAGTACTAGTTTTGTAGTACTCGAAGACTTATGCTCGTATATGATTGTGATTGTAAATAGTTTGCGCATGTGCTTGATGTATCTGAATTCGTGCTGGAATTTGTACTGTGAATGATTTTGTGACTGATTGAATTGGTATGAACTTGTTGAACACCCTAACCGGAATTTAATCTTAGTCGACCCTAATAACCGAAAATGTCATGCATTGCAACCCGTTAGGGGATCATAGGACTCTCCAACCAAATACCAACCCCTTCGAAAGGGATAGCGCAGGATTGCAAAATGGTCCCTTCTTCATCCTCAGTCGAACTAAGTGACAGGAGAGGAGGTTGTGGCGGGGGTGAAGTCAATGGTTCGAAGGTAGTCGCGGGAGGAGCGAGGTCTTCATTGCACAAGCTTGGGTTTGGTTGTGAGCTGCTGCATAACATGGAACTCCTCAACCCGGATTGGAGCGGGTGAAATTTCTCTGATTTCACAACGGACTGGACTACGTTGTGCGATGATACTTGATTGTTGCATTGCATGAAAATAATTGTTTGATAACCCTGTTTGTGCTTGTATGCATTCATGAGTCTTCAATTCAACTTACTAGGCTGTAGTTGCTCATACCCTTATAGATCCTTTTGCAGGTTCTAATTTGTGAACACTTCAAGTACTATGCCGCCCTACAATTACCCAGAGATTAGTCCGTTTGAAGCCAGAGGTGTGAGGATCAAGTTACTTAATATAATGTGTGACTAGAATGACCATGTAATTAGGAAGGAAAGACTAATAGTTATTATGTAATCTAGTGAACTGTCGTATTTGTGTAAAACTTCCTGGGAAGCTTTGTGGAGTTATTTATAATTATCTATGTTTTATAGAACTTTGTGATAATTATCATAATTGTAGTATAATTATTAATCGAACTGTTTACTTCAAAGCGAGGAGTTGTCGACGCCTTGTGTAGATTATCTCTATGGTAGGCACTGTGAGGCCAGTTACTATCATAGAATGGTTTACACGACGGGACTGTTGCGACTTCGGGGCGTAACAAGTTTGAATTGTAGCAATTTGATATGATATGATATTACTTCTTCTAATATTTTAGGAACAAAAGAACTCTTCTTTATCTGAAATTGTTCAACAGTTGAAGCAGGGGTGTTAATGTGCGACGGTCTTACATGGTGCACCTACTGTAGTTGTTTTCTTTTATTACCCTTTTTAGGAGTAAAGACTGAAGTCTAAGTGTAACCCCGACCTGCTTCTCAGGCAATTGAGGGGAATATACTGAATCATCAAAATTCTTGGGATTGTTATTGCCATGCCTTGGTTCTAGTTTGGTTGAATATCCTTACAAAGAAGTTGTACAAACCATGACCAAGAACAAATAAGGCTAGTCGCTGGATGTGTCCAAGCTTATTGAAAGCTTGAAAGAGTGAAGGGGGAAATACGTGAAAGAACAGAAACAAAAAGGAAAGTAAGCAAACCCACGAACAGCTTCAAAGGATATGATGTACCAATATAACTTCCGATGACTTACGATACAACTCAATATGACGCATGAATTGATCTAGTGAGATTACTCACCACCTAATCTTGCTTAAGGATTAGGATAAGAGTGAAATGAAAGTAAACAATCAGTGTTTATGAGAGGAAGAATATTTAGTGTATTAATGGTAAATTTGATCACCTGTGGCTACATGTACAAGGGGTATTTCTACCCAAGAATTTAGGGCAACTTGCCTAAAAAGGGAAAAAACAAAAAGGGTATTATACTAAAAAGTAATGTATAAGAACACAAAAGAGTAAAAATGAATATTTAAGAAAAATAAGGATTAGTATAGTACATTCTACACATGGCCCTATATATGTAGCAAAGATGCATTGGTGATGTTATTGGAGGATGTAAACAAAAGAGTACAATTAAGTTGCTCATCCGAGCAGGGGTGCCTAAGGATCAGTTTGGGCTCTATCTTTGATCCTCTCGGCAAAGGTGATGCTGAGCAATTGATTAGTCCAGATGTGAGTGAGTGAGCATGCAATGCCTGGTTGCTGTCTCAATAGTCTATTATTTGGCACAAAGCTTCTGAAAGATGAGTAATCACTTGGCTTGGCAAAGAGATGCTCAACTTCGATAGGAGTTAGCTAAAGCAAAAGGATCTGCCTTGCTAGCCCCTCTAACCTTCAGGCTTGGCTATAAGTCAAAGGCCTAATAGCTTGATTCCTATCAAGAAGGCTAACGATCTCGTCATTCTTCTTATTGAGTTCTCGATTCTCTTTGGCTAAATCAACACAAAGCTACTCCAATCTAGCTAAACATTGCTTGTTAATATGCTTACTCTACCCCTAGAGGTGTTGGGAAGAACTTACATCTGCACTTTTGGTCATCCTTGTTTTTTCCATGTAGGTGGATTGTTTTAGAAACTAATGATGCCAAATGTTATCGGTTGATTTTAGTATGGAACTTTGGTCTTGCAAAAGTATAAACGAAAGGCTGAGGTAATGCCAAGGTTAATTCGATACAGCCACTCCGATGCTTAAGTAAGTGAGTGTTTTAGTAGAAAGATAAGTGAATAAGTAGGTAAAGTGTTAAAGAATGTAAGAGAGTTATTACAATGCTTTCTTTCCCTTATTTATAGGCGAATATTGGATGTCTATAATAACAGATAATCCTTGGTCGTAGATGATGTGGTAGCTGCTTAACTAAGCATATGCCTAAATAATAAGAATAGTAAGCGATTATGTAATGAGATTATGCAAGGCCATAATTATCTGCACCACTTTTCAAATTCAAACCAAATATATAAGTAGGCCAAGTCTTATGGCCTATTAGATGAGTTGAGTCATTGGAGGCCTTTATTGAAAATAATCTTTATCAGCAGTTCGACAGTCGAGGTGCCAATCAACATGTTAGGGTGAAATTCTACTATCAATAATTCCTTTACGGTTTTAAGTTTGAAGCTATCAGATTCATTGCAAAGTATACGTTATCCATTATAGTCCTCATCCCTTCGTCGATGTTGTTAATGAAGCGCATAATAACTCCATTCTTTGTCTCTCGTATTAGAGAAAACTCTAAAACTATACCCTCTCCCTTTTCTTCTTCCGCATCGATTCTTCATGAAACTACATCGTCGCCATATTCTTCTTCTTCTTCTTCCTATTCATCTCTATGCCCTAATGATGCCATTCACATGATCAACAATTGCATCCGTGTAAGTGCTTCTTCTTTTCCCGCTCTTCTATAGTAATTTATTATTGTATACTAATGTTGACTTTGCAATTATGGAAGACATTTGTTTGGTGTCCAAAAGGTTGTGAGAAGTTTACCCTTTTAGGTTATGTGCTTACTAATTGATTTATATCTTTTAGGTATTGATAATTAGTTAGTAGTATCAACTTTAATGGTGTAAATGCTAATTCGAATTTAGAGCTACAAATCAAGTCAATTTTGTGTATAATATTTATATTATTAAAATGAAAGTAGGAGCATTTGATGTCTTTTTTGCTTTACCTAAATTGCCCTTTGAAAATATTAATATTTCATATAATTTGTAAACTTTAATTATACAATTTATGCCTTTTATATTAATTCATTAAGGCTAAAATGTAATTACCTCAATTCCCCTCCAATAATGAAATGACAACATCTATTTATAGCATTTTAATTTGTCTAATTATAATTATGGTGTTTACTTCGCATTTAAAATATACTTAATGTACAATCAAATTATATGTATAATCTTAAAAATATTAGGCAAACCAATTAGAGCACGTATCATAATTCCCACTTACAGTATGTCCTCAATTTATCTAATCTCTCGTTTACTCACATCATGTCCACAATTCTATAAAACTACACACTTCTAGGAAAAATAGAAATTAAATCTTGATATGAACTTTTGTATGCATAATTATTAATTAAATTTTGTACATGATGTCGATGGCATATAGTATATATCAATTTTGATATATATAACAACGTTGTACACATTATGATGTGTAGACATTACGGTATATCAACACATATACCATGTTGCATCATGTATTGCATGAATATGTTATAATTTATTACAATATAATATATAATTGATACATATATATTTCATGTATTATTTTATATTCCATGATATACTATGTATTATCACAAAATATAATATCTTGCATTGGATACACACATATCCATACGTAAATATACCCTTCAAATTTTGATATATCTAAAATATCTTATAAAGCATTTTATTATTGATTTGTATGAAATTTTTTATTAAGCATATATAATATATAAATTAAATGTACACCATTATTATTAAATTATGTTGTCATCATTACTATTAATTACAAATTTAATTCTATTTATTAGCATTGAATTTAATATTCCATTATCTATCAGATAAACCACTCCTCTCATGTTATTAAACATCAACTTCTTAATAATTGGGGGATTTTTAGATTAAGAATTACATATTAAGATTGTTACAAGGATTAGGTGGAGATAAAAGTGAAATCTTTGAGTGAAGAAGATGAAGAAGAATTAAAGACCCTTTTCTTTCCTTTTTAATGCTTTTGTGATTTAGGTATTTGGTTTTTGGTAATCCGCATGTTGTTTTGTAGGTTGCTTTATTAAAGTGCTCATGAAAACAAGGTTATTGTATTTTCTATTTGTTTACCATAAAAGAACCAAGTCAAGTTGAAGATTATTATATTCAATATTCAATTTAACATGAATGCTTATAATTCAAGTTTAAACCTTTGAAATGTGCTTAAGACTCAGTCAAGATGTCAATTGAGAATGTTTTCTCGATGAAATTTGATATAAAGTGTACATATAGCATAATTGTGTTTATTGCGTGCAGTGATAAGCTTGAATTGCATCATTTAGGTGAGATTTATTATAAAGAAAATGGAAGATTTATTTTTTTATTAATCTATCCTTTACATTATTATTTAAGAATTGCTTTTGATAATGAATCATTACATGAAAGGTTGTGATTCAAATTCTACTAAAGGTCCAACCTAATTAGAATTCAAAGTTTCCATTTTGAAGGATGCATCTTATTAATAATATTTTCATGATTAGATTGTTGGCTTTGATTTTTTGTTATTATGATTTAATATGGAGTTTTGCTAAATGGTGACATTTGTGTTATTTATAAGGTAAAGATTGAGGGAGAGGATAATCACAATGTGCTATTGAACTCTCCATGTAAAGGCTTACATTTCTAAGACTTATAATTTGGTCATAGGTAAAAAAGCTACAAGAAGTGTTATAGTAGAGAATTGGAAGGACAACATCCTTATGTATTATAAGGTTTTATCTTATTCTTTTTATTTTGGTGTATCGATGCAAAACTAGCAAATGGAAACTTTTGTCCTTATGAGTCTCCCTCATAAGTTACATATCTTAACATAGGATGTTCATTGCTACGACCTCTGAAGGAAATTATCTTATCTATAATATAAGTTAGGGACTAGGATTGTTGTAAACAATGATATAGGCCAAAAAAAAATTTCGATATGTGATAAGTTAATTAATATTCTTGAAAGTAGTGGTTTTATATTCACATGAAATTATAGAATAAATAAATTATCATGCTCATTAATTCATTGGTCAAGTATAGTCCCTTTTCTTTTTCTTTTCAATAACCATGCATGCAATTCTAAAATTTAGTAATTATTTTATATTTTAATCTAACATGAATAAATATCTTTTAAATTTTTTGCGTACATAACGTGGGTGCCACATATGCTAGTATAGGTATATGCTCATTAGTTTATTTATCTATCAAGTATTCTATTGGGTTTAAACCCACAAAGGAAAGTATGTTTGAGGTCCATCAAAAGAATGGATCAATTTTAGCCGTTGATTATCATCATGATCCAATGGATGGGATTAATAGTTAATTCCTACAAATACCTATCGCCTCCCTCATTTGGAAAGAATTTTAACTAATGCCATCATGCTACCAAATTCCCTACTCATAAGATCAAATAGTTAATCCTAATTTAGAAAATATGTAAAAATTTATAAATAAAAGCAAAATATTGCATTCATCTAATAAAGTATGAGGTGAAATTGAATTCTTGTTAAGACTTCTAAAGTGTTTATCACTAATTTTTGCATTGAGTCAATGTGTGAGTGTATATGTCTTACACTTACACATATCCTAATTTTGTATACCAACGTATCTTGCTTATGGGAAAAAAGAGAAGGTTAATATCATAATTTACATCTTAACTTTGCTGCTTTTTGTAATTGTATATCTGAAGTTCTTATTCATTTAATTATATATTCAATTGAAGATTTAATTATCATTATTTACACATCAATTAATTCCAATTCACATTGTTAGTCTAGTCAACACAATTAGGTAATGAAATGATTACCTATGGCTTTAGGAAGGGTCATGCAACCCCCAATAAGCGACTTCTAGCCGTTCCTTGTAAAATACTAGGTCGTTATACACGTAAAAAATATAGGTCACAAGACCTATTGGTGGCTGTAAGTAGTTATCATGGCCTTAAAGGGTCACGCAAGCCACTACCTGTTGATTGTGCTGACTAGATTAATGATATGAATTGGGGTCAACTAATGTATAAACTTTGATAAATAAATCTTCAATTAGATGTATAATTAGATAAGTTGAAACTTTAGGCATACAATTGCAAAAAATGGAAAAATTAATGTGTAAACCTTGACATTGCCCCAAAAAGAGGATATTCCATTATCTTTCACCTAGTGTCAAGTGTTAAAAGGAAAGTTATTTCCATACTTGCTTTGAAGAAAATTAAAAGAAAACAAAAAAACAATACTATAAAGATTGCTTCTTACCTTATGTTGAACAAATCGATCTTAATTTGTGACAATGGTTTGAGACCTTTGAAGACAATGGGCTTATGGATTTTTATTTTGCATGGTTGAATATGTAAATGATATTATTAATAGATGTTGCTACCAAGTGACTACACACCTCTAACAAAGTGTTCATTGTAATTATTGAAGCTTAGACAAGTAGATAATTCATTTGATTTGTGAGGTCTTTCAAATTCTTTTGAACTAGAGGGCTTAAAAGCGTTTGCCTCATGTATTCTACTTTCCATAGCTTCTGAGTAGGAGGCTACCCGTGATTTTTTGGGGTTTTGGCAAAATATGAGGGGAAAGGGTTCGAAGGAAAGAAACGAAGTCTTGGATAAGTAGATAATTCATTTGATTTGTGAGGTCTTAGTGATTAGTAGGGAATGCTTGGAGCTACTGCCTCGATTTATGAAGCATGGATTGGATATTTAGGCTTTTGCTAAATAAGTATTCGCTTGAGTATGTGTCAACCAAGTGAGAGTTAAGTCTCAATGGTCAGTGTTTCAAATAAAGCCAAAACCAAGGTGATAAATGTACTCAAAGTCTCTAACTACTAATTGAGTGTAAGGTTGTTGGTGATATAGAATTCAATTTAAAACAATATTTCATATACATGAAGGTCAACTCAACAATATTTTGTTAACTTATCGCTATGAGGTAGTATGCATATATTCTCAGTTAATCTAAAGTGATATGTACAATCATGTGATGTTGTAAACCAATGCCTTGAGAAAATTCAAGTTATTATTTCATAATGTTGGATTTAGGCTTATATGACCAAGGAGAATGATTAATGAAATCCTTAATTATGCAAACATACTTAACAATAATGCAGTTGTTTTATAGCGCATATGTGTTAAGTAGTGTTTTAGCCATTCAAAAGGCTTATTCAATACCCAAACCCATTTAACTTCATCTAAAAAACTTTAGTCAAAGCGTAAAATGTAGAGAGCTAAATTCGATGTCAAGTGTTAAGCCTGATAACTCAATAGATTTGACTTTTTGAGTTAAGGTAAAAAGGTTTAGAGAGTCAACTTCATATACACTTAGCATGAACAAGGGAGATTTGGCATAATGAGCTCGGAACAAAGATCATTGAACTGGCCCGTCTAATCTCAATCTTTCTCAAGAAGGCTCATGCACTAAAAAAGGGGTTTTTATCGAGCCTAGATCAACCCATGAAGGGATCCATTAGTGAAGGAAATCATCTGAGTCATTGATTATTAACATGATTTGACAGACAACATCAATGGTTAAAGTCTATAAATTCTTAAGTCCTTTCTTGTTTTGGAAAAAGAAGGAATTGGCATAAACACCATTATGCTAATGAAATGGAATCTCAAAAGTTAAACAATCAATTATTTCAAGAATACAATACCTCTCATCACTCGTAGTAGAGTTTAATACTATTGAAAGCTCCTTTACCCATTACATATGCATTTGAGCCTCATGAAACTGCCTATTCTTCCTCTTTACCTCATTTTCTCTTACTCATTCCTCATATGCCATCCATGTTTCTTCTTCTTAAGTCATGTATAGCACATGAAGCGCACAACAAGTACATGACCCTCACATTTGAACCCCTATACCTAGAGATAGTATATAATTAGGAGATTTATATATATAATATTAGATTATAATTTATAAAAATAATATTTATATTTTGATGCTTTCTATATAACCTTTTTTTATATCTTAATAAACTCAAAATTCATATTTTATAACTATAGGTGTGAAGGTTTGAGTATGAAGGTCGTGTGTATGTCACATGTCAAGTTGCATTATACATAATTAGGGGAATAACATGAATGGCACGTATCAGATGATTAGAAGAAAAGTGTAGGGAGGAAGAGGAGGAGAAGGTGATTTTAACAAGACTCTAACACTCGTGGTGATAGGCGGATGAGCTAAAAGGCATCAAACTCTATAGTTGATTAAGAATAAGGTAATGTTCTTAAAGTCTTCAACTGCTTAATCTTTTGAGACAAGATTCTAGTAGAATAACGGTGTTTGTATCAAGATCTTTCTTATCCAAATGAGGGAGGGAAAGACGTATTTATAAGAGTTGGCTGCCACTAATCTCATCCGTAGGATCGTGATATTGATTAATAGCCAAGATCAATCCTTTCCCTTAATGGATCTTTTGTGGGCTCCTTTAGATCCAAGCTTAGTAAAAGCCTTATTTTTAGTATAAACCAATATTAAGAAAGGCTAGATCAAACAGGTTGATCCAACGAACCTTACTTCAAGCTTAACATACCAAAACTCCCTTGATCATTTTGAATATTTAGACTTGATTCTTTAGGCTCTATCACTTTAGCTTAAAGAATCAAGCCCAATTAATTAATAGGCTAAAAGCCTAAACTTAAATTTAGTCCTCTATATTTTACCTCCTAACCAATGTCCTTTGGACGTATGTAAAGGGGTTTGGGTATCAAATGAGTCTTTTGGTTAATTCAAGTGCATGCGTACTATTGAACAATTGTGCCACCCCCAAATTCATTTAAGTATTGTCTTAGTATGCGAGTTCGCAATACTTCTTAATTTTGTGTCATGTCGTAGTTAGATTGAATCATATATTACCCTCAAGGCAACACTCTAAAATAAATCTTCTTTAAATTGTCTCTTTTTGAGTTGATTCAATCTATATAAGTTATTAGTTTTATTGAGTTGAATTTATACACTAAGTTCACATTAGCAATCTTATTGAGCTAACTCCATATATCCATATTGTTCTAATTTTCTTCTCATATAGGAGTATTGTTCTTATAAGGTTTTCATATATATATAGTTATTGAATACCTCAAATTGTAGTTGCACAACCCAAATTGTATTTGGGTGCAATATTTTGAGAGTTTAATTTTTAAAAGTGAATTTTTTGGGAGGTCTATGGTGGGTAGCCCAGCCTTAAGAACTTCATTTTTCACCAAAAGACCCTTGTAGCTTGCCCCGATATTCCTGTGCATGTGCAGGTGCTTGGACATTGAGTAGAGGAAATTTATGTTGATAAAGTTAGTCCTCAATAAGAGGTTTGGGCCACGCCATGAGCTCACATAGTCCCACTAAAGCTTTGGGAAAGAAAAGAAGAGGCCCGATTCATTTTGATTTCGCAAGAAAAATAAATAAATAAGTAAGATAAAGGAAGAAGCGGTCAGTAAACCCTCGCTTCACAACTAGAAGAGATTCACCCCCTTCTCGTCTCATAAATAGTACCCATATACCACTCGAATACACATACCTCCCGGGAAACTTACATGCCCATTTTTATCTCCATACTACATTCAGATTCACTGCTTGGTGAGGGTTCATTCAGCTTACTTCTGAATCTCGGTGGAGCTTAGAGAGCTCGGCCGGAGTTGACCTTGGTTTCACAAATCTGCTCGTGTATCTTAAGGGCTGCTACTTCTTGGTTGTCCGATTCTACTGTTACCGGGTCTGTAGTAAACCTGCTCGTCTCACGACTTAGTGGGCTTGTTTGGACAACTGTTGGTCGTGTCCTTCTTGAAAGCGCTCAGTGCAGTTGCCAGTGCATTTGGCTCGATTGTTCTTATCGTGCTCGGACTCCTTTGCTTAGTCGGCGTCAGCTGTCATTGGCACTTTCACCATGTAGTAAGCTGCTCGGATGCTTGAAAAAAGCTGCATGGGTCGACAAGTGTGGAAATAGCGGATCGGAGTTCGGATGATTGCCCGCTGCTGCTCGGTTTGTTAAACTACAGCTGGAAAAAATGTAGCGGTTGCTGTTTGTGTGTCTGTCTGTCTGGGATTCAGCTCGCTGCTGGCATTTGGAGTTCATTCTTCCATGGAGCTCAGTTCTCTATTAGTTGCTCAGGTAGTGTTGCTGTTTTTAGTGTTGGGATGAGGTTAGATCAGGTGCTCCCTATCCTTGTGAGCTGCTGAAGGTACGCTATGGCTGCTTGTTTGATCCTTGGATCTGGTCGAATGGGCAGCAGTTTAGGCTAGGTCTGATACTGAGCTTGGGTCCCGCATTATAGAGCTCCACTCAAAGCTTCTGCTCTATCGGTCGCAAGTTGTGCAGTGCTTTAGATTTGTGCCTCAACAAAAATTCATATCTAACAGGTGCAAAAAGCTACTTGCGAGGTACACAATGTGGAATTGCTGATGGTTTGCTTTGTTCCGAGAAATAAAATTGTGTCCACTGCAATTTGCCAAAATTGAAAGTTCCTCACAAGTTTTCTTACTTGCAACTACTCGGCTAGGAGTTGATGCTGCTCGGAAATTAATTGGAGTTGTATTGTCCTCGCGGTTTGGTTGTGCAGGACGGCTTTGACATCTTAGGCAGATCTTCCCGTTCTTCATCTGTGGTGATTAAACAATTAGTAGGCAAAACAAATCCGATTCTCCTTTCTGTATTAAATCTTTGACAGATTCAAAGACACCATGGTAGTTCTCAAGACAGTTCACGCTTCTTTGATGAAATAGCGATCCATGCTTGTATACTCGCCACAGCAATTCAATAAGAAGTAAGAGTAGCATCTAGTTCTTCTCATGTTAGAGCTGCACTCTATTTCTTTTAGTATTGCTTTAAGCCTCAAGCTTCATGTTTTAGCTCCCATTCGAGTAATATGAGACTATGATATTTCTCCTTTTACCCCTTGTAAATTTGTAAACAACTTTCTTTTGATAAACATGGTTTAAATTACCATTCACAACCACAGGTTCCAGCTTCTGCATGCTCCTACACAATTGCGGGATAGAGTACTCATTGTGAAATTCTATATAGCAATCTTCGTTGCCTTCACACATACAAGTTCTAAAATAAATTCCGTAAGTTTGCTGTCACTTACTCTATTACTTCAGCCCCTATCATAGCAATTTCTTAATTGATGTCAATATGCTCAAAATCTTGACTGCCATCTACACTATCATCTCGAGATCAGCATGTAAGAACTTGTGTGCATATCCAATGATGTGCATAACCAATGAGCTATAGTAGAGGTAGTTGGATATAACATAGTTTTGCCTTGTTAACTGCTTTATTGCTTTTTGGTTGATAGTTGAATAAATTGAACTTGGAATTTATCGAGCATGACGTGCTAAACTTTCCTTTTCTATTTCTTCTACTTAGTCTTCTTTCTTTGACAAGATATGTTCCAATGGAGTAGGTAAACTCCCCAATAAGACTGAAACCTCTTCAAATAATCAAACGCTTGGAATTCATTAACAAGCTTCCAAAATCTCTAACTATTTTAATTATATGCTTTCTATACATATTTTGAATGAACGAGACCTTTGCATGTATTAGTTTCCTTTTCTTAACTTCAATATGTGTTATTGTCTTGATCATGTAGGCTTCTTTTTTAGTGTGTTGTTTAAATCTCCTTATGGTATCCTACTTTTATTTTATGGAGCCTTCAAGTGTGTTTTTTTTCCTTTTTCATTCATATTACTCTCCATGTGCCTCGATGCCATTAATCCTTGCATCCTTTTCATTTTTTTTCTATTGTGAAAATGACATTTCTTCATTGTCCATCTTCTATGGGTAGAGAGATCAATATATAAGGAATTTGTGATCGAATTTTGAGTAGCTACCATCTCGAACTTGCCACAATCAGCAAATCGGCTTAGTTTAAAAAAGATTTCTTTACTGCTCGAGCCGTGGTTGCTTATAACCAAGAGTCAAAAGTCTACGATCGTACCTTGAGGATCAGATCTTGAAATAGCAATAGTCGGTAAATCAGTACGATTTAAAGAGAATAGACTCTTTGCTGCTCAAACTATGACTGTTTGCAAATCGAAGACCAATAGAGATCGATCTTCATCAGCGGATGATAGTGAAGAGGTATAATGCTTGGGTAGTGTATAGTCTTCTTTTTTTGATCTCCATAAAACCATTTGCAATTTATAATATGAATTGAACATGATCTCGAGTCGTAAGCACATGTATACACGAGCACATGAGAATCGAGCGTAAGCTAAACATACGTAATCTAAACATAAGTCTTGGATGGGAGCATATGAGAGTTAAAACACCTGAAAAGAATATAACCCCTTTTTAACATAAGCGCTTATGAGGTAATATGTGAAATGAACTTGACGCCCCCTTAATATGAATGCTTGTGGGCTAAACATGTAAATCGAACAAGAGGCTTCCATGTAAGCATAAAGTATGAATTCGAACATGAGTGCATAGAAGTTGAGCATGAGTCCACGAGTTGGGTACACATGAATTAGACATAAGCCTTATGCATGAACACTTAAGAGTCGAACACTTGAATCCTACATAATCCCTTTGATACAACCACTTGTAAGCTTCCAATATGAGCACTTCTAAACTTTTGATATGAGCACGTGCGAGTTGTGTATATGAATTGAACATGACACTTTTGACATGTGAGCTGAATATGAGTCTCATCATATGAGTCAAACATGATTATTGGCATATGAGTCTTAGAGCATGAGTAAACATAAGAGTTGCATATGAGCATTGAATATAAGAATGAACGTAAGTCTTAAACATTAGATTTGAATGTAAGTGAGCATGAGTCATAATCATGAGTCTTAAATATGATTTAACATGAGTCCTAAACATGAGCCTTGAACTCGACATGAGTCTTGAATACGACATGACCTTCGAACATAACATGAGCCTTCAATATGAAATAGGTTTTGAAGATGACATAATCTCGAATATAACATGTTCCTTGAATATGAAATGAGTCTTGAACATGTCATGAATTTTGAGTAAGATACGACGTAAGTCTTGACATGATATGAGGTATGAATGCGATACAAAGCCTGAACACAACACCAGCACTGAACAAGACATGAGGTTTGAAAATGACCTAAGGTTTGAACATAACCTAAGTCTTGGCATCATAGGCTATACATGGGACTTGAAATGTGAGCTAAACACAAGTAGTTGAATCATAAGCATTCTCAACATAAATGTGAATAGATATTACCTCATTATATGAGTTGAACATGAAGCATTGACCATTAATCTTCTAACTTGAATACACATGCTTGAACATATGAGTTAAACATAAGAGTTGAACATAGCATAAGGCTTGATCCTGACATGAGCTTTATACATAACGTAGAGCTTGAACATGAGTGCACATTAGGTGAACATATGATCATACACGAATTCAACATATGTCCTCTAACATGAACACACGTGAATCGAATCTTCGAGTTAAACATGAGTCCTTTGACATGAATACACGTAAGCTAAACCCTTGAGTTAAACATGAGCTTGCATGTATGTATTGAACATGAACTTATTAATAACACTTGAATTGAAAATTAGTATTCGGATAAGGTTCCATTCCTTAATAAGGAATTCAATATATATCTTAAAAATAAAAGATATGCTAGAAACTTAATTATATGAATATAGTTATATATTACGCGTGATATTCACAAGGAATATATACTCGTATATTAAGTAAATAATTAAGTATTAATAAAATATACTCAAAATACCTAAATAATTGCAAAATATTATTCAAAAGCCTTCCAATTGCTGATTCACGCCTGGAAATCATCAAAGCTGGACAATTGCTGAATCAAAAAGTGAATCTACAAGCAAATGCCACCTCCTACTTGCAATTAATGAAGGAAAAAGTAAGAAAAATAAATAAATAAAGAAAAAAGGAAACCTACCTAAATCACTATAAATTTGTTGAAACACATCATTTTTCATCTTTGAAACCATAAACAATAGAAAGAAAAATTAGAAAAAAATTGTAGAAAATAAAAAGAAATTTAGAAAAAACAGGGGAAATTTCATGAAAGTGAAGAACCTTAACCTAAAGTGGTTCTGCTGTGAAACCCAACCAACCTTACATGGTCCACCCATTGCGCAGGCTGTCCGACAACCGCCCAATCGCCGCTGACCGCTAGAGCGCCTAAGAACACCAAAATTCCTGCTCTGTTTTTCAATAATTTCTAAAAATTAGTAAATTTGCCCAAAAAATTATGAAAAAAATTGTACCTAGGTTATTTTAAACATGCTTTCATGTGGTATTTTTATTTTTGAAAAAATCGTAATATTTAATATACTTTATTAAGAAATCTACTATTTACCTGAATTTATATTTGTAAAATAAATGTACTAAATGATGTTGTTTTTAGCTGAAAATTTTTGTGTAGGATGCGTATGATATATAGATAATTGCTATGTAGCCCGAATTTTGATTTGAATATTTTTAATATTTATTTCATTTTTAGGCCTGAAAATAGCTTAAAAATAGGCTAAAATTATGAATTTAATAGGAAATTATGAAATTAATTAATGAAATGGACATTTACTGATCTATAATAAATAATAACAGTATTGAGTCAGAATGAAATTAATTTGGAATTAAAAGAATTATAATCGAGTAATTTATGATAATTTAGAGGTAAAATCGTCAATACGAATATATAGACGATAGATCGGAAACTTAAAACCAAGTGATAACTGAATCCCTTATATTTTTAGGAGTCTATAGAAATTTTCGGGGAATTATTTGGTAACCTAAATTATTTATTATGAATTTATTAAGTAAAATAAGTTAATTTACAAGTCAGGGTGTATTTGTAATATTAATAAGTTAAAATAAATTAAATATTTAAATAAAAACTATATGTGGGAATTGCATATTAGATTGGATTAAATGGATATTTTTATTATAATTATTAATATTTTTTTATTGGGATACACTTTAGGTATATTAAGATTAGATAATACTTATATTGTAACAATATATGAACAAATTAGATGAAATACAATTTAATAACGTAAATTACGTATAATACAATCATATTTATATAATTATGTATAACTGTATTAAAAACTCAAACTATCCGTTAAAAGTCGTCTCTAGAAATAGGACCCATAAAACGTATCGTTAGGTTTATACGAACCCAATGACACTAATTTTATTAAAATCTGACAATCTTAAGTAATTTAACCTATAACTTTATCATATTCAAGAATAAAAATATTTCAGTAACCTTACCAGAATTAAAATGTGAATTAATAAATAAAAAATACGTTTCGATGCGATCGAAACGATATATAATATGTAATAGTATATATGATGTATAGCATTAACAATTAATAACTTAATTCAATATATAGTAATAACATGACTGTATATTATGGAAATAATATATATATAACCATTAGAGATTAAACCCTAATGTTTTCATAATTATTATGAAAACTAAATTTGGGTCTTTTGTGTAATTAGGACCTTCCAATACAAAGACGGTTAACAATTCAAGTCAACAATAGCGAACGTCTAAACAAGTAAGTTGGAATTGTGACTTTACCGCTTGTTTGGATACTATTTAAAGTATCCGGAGACCCAAAAGTACTTCTGGTTGTGTTTGTAGTTAGATGATTATGTGCATGCTGTATGTATGAATGATACTCGATTATGATAAGAGTTCAACTCTTTGGTGTGTTCAACTCTTTGGTGTGTTCATGATACATGACTACTCTATTGTGCGAACTTGTTGGTTACCCCTGATTAAAACTAAAGGTTATTTGACTAAAATGAAATTGGACATGCATAATCACCTGTTAGGGGAAACGATTAAGAGTGTTAAGCCAAATATCGACTTTCTTTGATGAGGATAGCTGAAATGGTCCTTTTTCTATCCTTAGTCAAACTAAGTGATAGGCGAGGAGGTCGCGGTAAGGTTAAGGGCCGTGATTCGAAAGTAGTCATGGGAGGAAGGTGTTCTCCATTGCATAAGCCTAGGTTTGGTCTGACTTGAGTCGCGATGAAACTCCTCAATCCGGGTTGGAGCAGATGTAATTTCTCTAACCTTACAGTGGACCGGATAACACTGTGCAATGTTTCATTTGAGTGATTGCATTGCATTTCATCATAATTATTAACCTTATTTGTGATTGTACAGTACTCTTCTGACTCCAACCTACTTACTGAGCTAGTTGTGCTTCATCCCTATAGACTCTTTTGTAGGTGTTGAATAAAAACAGGATGTTCAGATACCACCGTTCTCAAGTTAGTGTGCTGCTGTTTGGGAAAGTGAAAATCGAGAAATCAACTGAACTCGAGCTTTTAACTTTGTCTTTGAGTTTTGAGGAAACTAATTAGGAATTCTCTGGGAGCCCACTAATTTCCTAACTTATTGTACATAAACTGCAAAACCTGTGGTTTTCAATAAACTCTGATTGTAAACTTTACCTTTGGATGTAAAATGTTTATATAAATATTGTTGTGGTACTAAATAGCAAGTCGTATAGAACAGGTATTTTGTAAAAGCTCTACCACAGGTTTGGTTGTTAACAAGTATCAGAACAGACGTTTCAAGCTGATTGAGTTGTGCACTTTATGTGAACTGTATCTACGATAGCAGCTGTGAGGTCAACTCCTATCTTATATTAGTTTACACGGCGAGACTGTTACAACTCTTCCTGTTCAGGGCATGACAAAAAGAAGATTGAGATAGATTCGATAAGGATACATGGTGGCTGGAGCAACCAAATGTCGGTGAGTCTAATCTTTTCCTTTGATTTTGCTTTATTTATTAAAAATATTAAATAAGTATGGAAAATTATGAAATTTAGTATTCTAAGATATTTTTGTATTTAGTTTTTAAGAAGAATATTATTTTGATAAAATTAAGTCCATTGATATATAGTGCTTAAGAAACCCATAAACCCAAGCTTATTTTCAATTTAGAAATAAATGATCTTAATGGTGTAGTTTTGAGCTCAAAATTTTTGTGTAAGCTATTTAAAGTATTTAAAACAGTGCTATGAATAGATTTTTCATAAATCTATTTTCTAAATTTTAAGATAATTTTTATGTCTTAAAATGATGTATAAAATAGGTGATTTTGGGTTAATTTAGTAATTAAATGGATAATTACTGATTTAGTATATGATTAGGTATTTTAAGATGTTAATATCTAATGTAGAATGATGTTTGTAGCTTTTAAGGTATTAGATATAATTATTAGGTGTATTATATAGTATATATGTAATAGGTAAAATGGTATATTTTAAATTAATTTTATAATTTAGGGTAATTAGGTATAAAATTCTGATTTAAGATATAATTAGACATTTGATTTGTTATTGGATGCTGAAGGATGATATATGTAATGTTAGGAGTGTTAGATAAGTGATTTAGGAGTGAATTATGTAATACCACATAATATGTATTTATAGGAAATTAATGAGTAGGAAATATTATGTCAAAATTGATAATATTATAGTGATAAAAATATAAGAGGAGTTTGATATGAAACTTAAATTTAGGTAATCATATGAAAAATATAAATTTTTTTCACATTGGAAGCAAATTCGATAGCTAAATTAGGATTATAGTGTGCTATACGGACTAAAATGCTAATTAGAGACCAATTGCGATATTTAGGATACTTGATTATAATGTGATTAATTTCATATTATGGTTTGAAACAAGTTCTTAGGGTTCCTTTATAACCCGTAATAAAAAACTAAATTAGAACCTAATTTAAAAACTGATTTGAAAACTAAATCAAAACTTAGCCTAAATTAAGAATAATTAGAGACTTAAAAACCTAAATAATTAGGTATAACAAAACCTTAAACTGAGTTTGATGATTTGATTCTAGTTTACTACTCTAGCTTATATTTATGTGATTTGTTTGAAATGATTGAATATCTTAAACTGGATTTAATTAAATATATAACTTGTAATTTCAAATCAAACCTGCATAGTAACCCATTAGAAGAAACATTTAGGATTCTCGAATTAAATACCGACCCCTTCGAAAGAGATAATACTGGATAGCATAATGAGCCCCTTTTTCATCCTAAGTCAAACTAAGTAAAAAGAGATAAGGTTATAGAAAGGATAAAGTCAGTAGTTTGAAGGTAATCGTGAGAGGAGCAATGTCTTCATTACATAAGCTTAGTTTTGGTCATGAATTGTTGCATGAATATGGAAACTCCTCAACCCGAATTAGAGTGAGTGTAATTTCTTTAATCCCACGACAGACCGAACAATGTCGTGTAATGGCATTTGCTTGTGCATGCATTGCATCTAACTAATTTAGCTGATAACCCTATTTGTATTTGATGTATAGTTTTAAGTTTTCTTCTCAACTTATTAAGCGGTTGGTTGCTCACATTCCTATAGATGTTGTTGCATGTGCTAGCTAAAAAGCAGCCATATAATTACCTTAAAGCTAGCAATTACTGAATCTTGAGAAGTAAGAATAAAAACCTGAAGATCAATTACACTCTTAAGTTTGGATTTTATCTTTAAAGCTTTTAGTATCAATTTATGTATTACTTAAGTAGATTATGATTAAACTACTAAATCTTGTAAATATACTTGAGTTATTTTAGTGTAAATATGAATTTTTTATAATTTCATAGGTAAATTACATATTTAATTTATGAACTTTTTACTTCAAAGTAGGCTAGTTGTAGACGCCTAGTAGCTGTATGATTAGTTTCTATCTTAGAATGGTTTGCATGACGTAATTGTTATGACTCTGTTGCTTCGGGGCATGACACATTGTACGAATGTTAACATTTGTAAATGTAATTACACCTTCATTCATTGAAGCTAAGCCCTCAAGAAGACATCTCATGGTATATTTATCGTATTAACCTTACAAAATCTTCATGAGCATAGTTGCTACCTTGAACTAGGCATCTTCATTAAAGCCGAGTTAATCAAAGAAGTTCCTAACATTGGAACTCTTTAACAAGCAAGGATAGCATTATCATCTTCATTGTCTTTAATTTTGAGTCCTTCACCTCTGTCTTTATGCGCTTTAGTTGACTGTACATTTATTTCTTTTATCATTGTAGAGTCATGAGTGATAGCATTCACAACACTACGTCGAGCGTTATGAATAGGTAATGGATCATTCCTGACACCATTATCTTCAATAACCAATTCTCCGTTCTAAACCCGTTCGTTAAACATCTTTTTCAAAGTCTAACAATCTTTTATAGGATGACCTACACTCTCATGAAATCTGTAATACTTAAGGTCATTTTTTTCTTCATTTGTTTGTAAGCGCTTAACCTTTGGGAGTCTAATGTTTCCATCTTGTAGCCATTGGTTGAACATTGCATACACCTTCTCCATCGAGCATGAGAATGTTAAGGATGGCTTAAAGTCCACAATTTTATCATGTCTTTGTTTCTTTGCTCCTTTTGGATTCTCCTCTTGAACTAAATTCATTAATGGTATGCGTTTATTAAACCTTGCATTTTCACTCTTTTCTCGTACAACCCAGTTGTTAGTCTTTATTGCATTTTCAACCAATGTAGAAAATGAGACTAGGGAAAGGTTCTCAAGATGTACAATGTATTCAATAAACATTTCTTGAATGCATATCTTAACCAACTCCCTCTCATTGCAAACATCTTGGATATTTAAAAAGCATTCTCTAAAGCGCTTAATGTAATCCATAAGATTTTCCTTACGCCTTTGCTAAATCCAACCCATGTCAATAAGGGTAACTCTTTTCTCGGTAGAGAAGAACTTCTCCAAAAATGTCTTACACATGTTTCCCCATGAATCGACTAATCTTAAGGAAAGGTTGACATACCAAGTGTATGCCTTCTCAATGAGGGATTTAGGAAATTCTTTTAGTTTCAAATCATCATCTAGACCATATACTTTTAAGGTCTCAAAGAACTTTAACAATTGTTTCTTGGTACTTCCCTTCTTGCCATTGAATAGCATCAGCTTATATAGCCCTTAGGATACGACTTCATAGCAATGCGTTAGTGATATGGAAGCTCCAATTCTGGTGCTCCAATTGTAGACTTTGCCTATATCTCCTTCAAGCGCATGTCCAGATCTTCTTTAGTTACGAATGAACTTCTTTAGGTAGATGCTTCTGCCTTTACTGACATCATAGGGGTAAGGTGCATAAGCGCAAGATTCACATGTGTAGAGCATAGAGGCACATGGTTAATTGATGTTGGTTGCGTAGAGTTAACAATTCTGAGACATAATATGGTACCTAAGGATGACGAGCCTCCGATCTAAACTCCCTGGTTCCTTACTTTAGGTAATGAATCTTGTGTAGCTATGGGTTCCACTATAGGAAGTTACTCCTCAACTCTATGAGTGACTTACTTGTCGACAACAGCAAGATTAAGTGAAGTGTGTTGCTACACTACAATAAAAGGATTTGAAGTAGTAGCTCCATGTTGTACAGCAATGAAAGTGGCTAAAGCAAGTACACACTGAGTAAACATCACCCTAAGTTCATTCAAATTTTGGTTAGTTTAGACCTAGAAAAGAGTTGGGCCCGATGTGTGAGACGACTTACTGATTTGGGTGAGTCTAAGCATGTCAATGGGGACAACTCATTGATTCGACTTAGAATAATAAAAAAATGATGAGATGTTTAATGCTATAGTACCAGTAGCTACTAGTCAATTTTTTTAGGTTATTGGGTAGGGTAAGGTAGGGGGGAGGCATATGAGGAAAAGTAATTAAGAAATGGGAAAAAGTTTTTAAAAAAAATTTGGTTAAACATTAAATGCTTTATGTGGAGTGATTGTGAAGCCCGACATTAATGAAGTTATAATTCTAAAGCTATATTTAATTGAAATATAAATGTTTGATAGGTGAGTGAACAATTTAAAACTGGAAATAAAAAAATTGTATGCCACCAACGTCTTAGGATAAAGATGTGTAAGTTTGATTTTGAAAACTCTACAGGTGATCGTTTTGACTTTTAACGTTATAATCATTCTGAAAATTTTAGAATGTGCTTTCACAAAGCTTCATTTCAAAAATTCAATGAAATTTGTTGTATATAAATTGTATGCACTAGTCATCAAATTCTCATTAGAACTCTCTCCAAATGTTTTAGATTTTCTTTGTATTTATTTCTAATGCATATGTACCCATTTTACGCTATACTTTCTTTCCATTTGCAATAATTTTTATGCTAAACTCCATTGAAAATTTTTTTCCTATGAATCACAATTTCTACTATAAGCAATAGTTACAATATTTACCTATTTACGTATGCTACTTTACGTACACTTCATTGTTTGTCATCCTTTTATAGTTGGACGTGAAAAGCCAAAAATACTAATGAGTCACCTTTTACATAGATCTTCCTCTAATAAAAAGGATTCCAAAGGAAAAGGAATCCAAAGGAAAAGGAAATTATCCCTAAATTGAGCGAATGAATTAAAGATTTATTAGTCTCTAACGGTTCCTCTAGGTTTTGAGTAACAAACTCCATACTAGTAGAATGATGCCTTCGAGGGTGAGAAAGCTACAAATATAGGTGGAGACGACATTGAAGAGTCGCTATCTAATGATCCAGGTAAGCTCCCCAAACCTAGGAAGTTGGAAATTTTTATTAAATATTTTACTATAGTTACAGATGAGAAATGCAATTTCCATATGCAATGTAACTACTATTCCCCGAGCTATGCATAGAAGAAGGGGGATGGCTAAAGTATGCTAATGAGGCACCTATAATAGAAGCATTCGTCAAAGTATGACATTAATAAATCCCAATAGCAAATTACACATCTTGGTAGTTCTTAGTCGTTTACACTATTCCGATATGTCATAGAGAAGCAGAAGATGACCCTCACATAATACATTGCAAACGTATACTTCTCCCTTAGCACAAGTAAGTGCAAGTCCCAAATATAGGATGACTAAGAGTCGTTGAATCCAAACCCATGTACCATTGACACTAAAACCATGGGGAAGGCCAACTAGCACCCGTATCACAAAGGTAAATAAGAGCTGACGACAATGTTCAATTCCCTGGACATAAAGGTATCAATTTATGTAAATATATGGTCAGATAGATGGTAGGAAAATTCTTACATAGGTGTCACATGTCGCTAGATAGATAATAGATGTCAACTTAATAAAAGACTTTTGGCCCTCTGGGTATTCAACGAACGGCATATGGTATAGGTAATATGTAGAATAATAACTACTATTCTTGAAGAGCATAACTTACCACATAAACACTTCTCCATACGTTTTGATAATGTTAGCATGAACACTGGTTCCATAGATGAATTGAAAAATACTAGCCAACCTTACCTAGGGAGTACATTTTTTCACATAACGTATGCATGTTACATATTAAATTTGTGTGTTAAGAAGGGGATGAAGGCCCTTAATTATAAAGTAACACCAATTAGGTTAATAATTAAAACAATAACGAAAAGGTCATCCCTACATAAAATGTAGAGAGACTTCTACATACAAAATGGGAAAATGTACAAAAAATCTAAAAAGGACGTCAAACATCGTTGGAATTCTTCATATGAAATGTTACAAAGTATGGTTAATTATAAAGATCTATTGTGTAAATTCTGTATTTATGAAATACTAAAAGTATAGATTAACACGAGGGATTGGGATGTATGTAATAAGCTGTTGCAGGTACTTAAAGTTTTCCATGATACCACTAACACTTTTTCGCAAGTTTACAAGCCTAGCATGTGCTACTTCATTATGGAGGTCATCAGCATAATTGCAGTTCTTCTAAATGTGCACAGTGACCTGATTTGGCAAAGTTATGCAATAGAAATGACAGGCAAGTGGTTATAATATTACAGGAAAATCCCTTGTATTTATCTTATTGTGACAATTGTAAACCTACATTGTAAAGTGGATGTGCTTCAGGATTACCTTTACATGTACCATCAAATAATTGATAACCTATCGGATACACAAGACTTATATAGTGTGAGTGCAAGTAACGAACTTCGTCGGCAATTGAGGAGATGAACGAGCCATTTGAACAATTCAATTATACGTGTGGTGGCTAAGCTATCATTACTCTATTGCTACCTCCTACGACATACAGTTACTCATTCATAATGGAAAAATTGTTGGCCTAGAAATTGAAGAGACACCAATCCAGGGAGCAGCAAACCAAACTGCAACATTATCTTAACACCGATTTTGAGTTCAGGGATAATATCAATATTCGAGAGTTCAAAATCCTGGAGTGGTAGAAGTTACGAAGAAAAATGTACCCTATACTCTCCCACATAGCATGACAAGTCCTTGTTGCTCTAGCATCAACTATCATTATAGAGCAAACTTTTAGCATAAGCGGCTTAAATCTTGACAACTGTCACACATCATTAAGCATTGTTAATGTAGAAGCTACTACCTATAATGAAGATTGGTGGAGAGTGGCGAATAGAAAATAGAAGTTGATGGGAACGTCAATCGAGGAAGATGACTATTTCAGCAACTTCAGCTCTTCCGACAAGAGTCGATGATCAACTTTAGAATAGAGCGGCCTACGAGTTGATGATGACTAAACAATAATTCTTAATTACTTCTTTTTCCTTTTTAAAAAATTTTAGTACATAGAAAAATGATTGTTGAAAAAAACAAAAAAAAAAATCTAATTGGCACTTTTTGAAAAATTAGGTTAGATTCTTATTTGATAGATTTTCAAAAATCTGAGCCATAAAAAAAAAAACTAGGTGTTATATAACGTTTCTTTACAAACCGGATAAATTGGCTAATGAAGTAAGGTGGATGCTTTTTCGGGAATATTAAAATTAACCAACATACTAAAGTTTTTACAAAAATAAAATTAATCATCGAATTACGACTGTCTGAATCTGACTAGTGGATACGTAGGTAACTACTCTTGTAGCGCAACCTTAAAATATATTAAAAATAAAGAACTTTATTGATAATGTGTATTTACTATTGTAATTTCTTACATCTTGTGTATGGGATGCTTTCTTATATATGCGATTGTTATGGAATCCAATGTTAATAGAAAAGTATAACTTTATTACTATAATTTATGATGGTGGCCATATGTCTAGAGTATGTACTTTTCCGTTTTTATGTTGGTATACAAACATTTCTTTGCGTTAGCTTGCTACCGATCGCATTTGGGAAATTCTTTGCCAAATAAGCTGGTCCAACTTTCTTAAAGAATCTTTTGACTTGTAAGATAAATAAAGAATCAAGGAAAAAGACAGAGAGAAAAACAAAATAGTGAAAAGTTATTCAAAGAATAAATGATAAGAGTATGGAAACACATAAAGAGGTAAAGCAAAGATGATGAGAGAATTTAGACAAGGACAGATGAATTATTGAAAATTGGTAAAAGAGACATACACGAATAAATGCAATACAGAATGAAAAATTGAACCATGGATGCCAATAGCACAAATTTCACTTTACAAATACTCCACTTCATTCCACATTTCACATATCACAAACTCACATATCCCATTGCCTCATAAACAAATATCGTTACGCAATTCCTTGTATTTACTTCCAAAAAAAGAGACCAATTTTTTCATGTTATTAGATAAGTTCATCCCCCAAGAGGATGAGAACGAAACCCAAAGAGATTGACATTTACGATTAAATGGAGTAAGGAACCATGTCTATTGAAAAAAAAAAAAAAAAGCTAAAGAGGGGAGAGATAAACTCAAGATAAACCAATCACCAACCATCGAACAAAGTGTTCAATAGCTAGGAAGAAGGAGCCATCACAAGGAGACGAGTAATTTGAAAGACAACATAGACATAGATAAAGGTAAAGGAGAGAGAGAGGGATGAAGGGGGAATTTCATTGATTGGATAAGGTGTAGAGCGGCAAACTTAGCCATACACAACAATCTTCCAAGTCAATAGGCGAAGGGGGCAACCCTTGGCTCAATCATCTAATTCGTGTAATGGACATCCATGAACCCAATTGCAACAAATGATTGCAATCGAACCAAATGGACAAAAATGAATTTAAAAGACACATGAAACACTATCACCTACACGAGTACAAAGCAACAAATGTATGGTTCCACCACTAACAACTATTGGAAATGCATAGGAAAAAATAAAGTGTCCATGTTACAGTCGGCTCGAGCTTGCATTTACTTAGTCCTCTTTCGAAGATTGCTGTTGTTGTTGTTTACTGTATTTTTTTTTAAATTGTAATGTTATCGATTGTGCGTATCAATGTGGCTTATGTTGTTGGTTACTATGACATAGTGCGTATAATCTCCTAAAAAATTCTTTTAATATGTACTTCTTTATTTTTTCCTAAAATGTGTTTCCAATAACATGCTTATTTAAAATTGTTCTGCATAATTATTTTAGTTAAAAAGTTACTAATGTAGGTTTGGGAATCATGTAAAAGAAAATTAAACAATAAAAGAAAATTTGCAAAAACATAATTATTTGAAATAATTTATACGTATTTTCAGTAAAGATTTTAAGGAAAAATAAATAAAAAAAAATTGATTGGTTGATTCACAGTTTGTTGAACTGACCTATAAGATCAATGGGCTTATAAGCCTGACTTGGAATTGGCCTAGGCTGAGTCGGTCTTGATTTAAGGTGCCTTGAGACCTTGAACCTCGGGGTTCAGGTTAGACTCGACCCCAAGTGTAAGTTGGTATCCTAAATCTCATGGGCCAATTGTGCATTATTAGGGACACTTTCTTACATATGGTCTCCTTGATTCATGCATCCAGCTAGAGGTAGATTTTAGTCTTTGGTCATAATACTGTCATCTTATTCCTGGTAACTATTGTTTGTAAGATCAATATGTCTTCTCCTTGGAGGTACCATCATGTAAATATCAAGTCTTCTTTTCTCAGTGGAGTTGTTAAAAATGTAGTTGTGAGGGTTTGATTATGAAGGTCATATGTGTGTCGCGTTTCAAGTCATGCTACACGTAACTAGGGAAATGAATTAAATTACACGTATGAAATGATTGGGAGAAATGTATAGGGAGGAGGTATAGACACCTCATTTTTGCACCCTCATAATTTTAATTTTGGTTTTTTTTCAAGGGTCGTAATTCAAAAAATAACAAAAATTGAAAAATGATTAAAAAAATTAAAAATTATAAAATAGAAAATTTTCAGTAAAAGAAGGAAATTCACAAAAAAGTTTTAATCGAGTTGAGTTGCTTTAAACGTATGTGGTAGAATCATGATTGAATAATTAATGATAGGAGATGAATATGATGCAATAATATTACATTCAATAAAATCAAGATTTGTGTAATTCAAATCTATTTTGGATCTTTATCAATTTATAGTTGATTTGATCCAAAAGATTTGTTTATGAATTTTATAAATAGAGATCGTATGGTACGAGATAAAATTTTTTTAAGGACATACTCATACACAACCCCAATCCTTGATCCTCTCTTGCTCTCACCGTGTGACACACACACATACTACAACTTTTAATCCACTTCTGCAACTATCTAACGTCTTACAACCAGCCCAAACACCATAGCGCCATCTTCATTCTCCCCCATGCTCCATCATATAAACTAAATCTAAACATAAGTTCAATCTCACAACACATAGACATGCGCCAATAGAAGTCCATCTTACCCGATCAATACTAAATAACCCCATACACAACTATACAACCATAGCAGCCTATCTACTATTAGCAAACACAAGTTGCACCATTACCCATCGATCCTCTCAATCTCCATCTGCAAACCCCACTTTCTCCCACCAACGAAACAACAACAACAACTCACTCCCCATCATCAACCGAATCCGACTCCACTATCCACTAAACTCTACAGCAACTTTGCTATAATTTGTTGCAGAACACAACAGTACTCCCATCTCCAACCCTTTCTCTCTCCCAGTCTTCAACCGACCGTCCTCATCCATCCAAAGCTTACCTACTCAAACCCAGTAGCATCCTTCATACTCACACTAATAGCACTTCACAATAATTACACACAAACTTGATTACATACAACCACCATTAATGCATGTGTATCGACCAATCAACCCCTAGTAATAGTTCATATGCTGGACAGCAGCAATAGCCACTTCATCTAACCTTCTCTCTTGTAGAGTCTTCCTTCACACATAGTAATACGCAACGCCAGTCGCCATCAACCTTCGATCAACCACTAACTCCATTACACACTGTAACATATTCGCACCCTATCCAACACCACTTGACTTAATCCAAGCTTCACTTGACCTACGCCCTCAATCCACTTGTAGGTTTGATTTCTTTGTTTTCTTTTTTTTTTATGTTTTTTTAATTATTTATCTTGTTATTTATATAATGATTTGTTGACTTTAAAAAATACAAAAGGAAAAAATATTTTAGTTTAGGAAATTTCTTTTTCCTAAATTTTTTTTTAGCATTAGGTCTATAGGATTTATCACTTAGAAAAAATTACTTTTTAAAAATAATTAATAAATTTGTTTTTCCGAACTAAGGCTTCCTTTTAGGGATTTCAAATAACAATAATAATAATAATAACAATAAGATACTTAAGTTAAGGCTCCTTTAGAATTTTTCGATAAAACTAAATTGATAAAAATGTAAAGCCGATCAATTTTCAAAAAAAAAAAAAATCAACACACTAAAGTTTTCGAAATGAACTACGAACATCTGATCCCAACTAGTGAGTACGTAGACACCTCTAAGACAACAAAAAATTTATAAAAACTTTAGTTTTCCATTTTTTTGTAAATTATAGCTTGAATTATCTATTTTTGCAAAATAAATCCAATTTAATTTATTTACTGGTGATTAAATTTTGTTTTAAAAAGGGTGATTTTGAAAATAAAATCTAATTTTAGAAAATTAATAGTGGTACCCATAAGAGTTTAATAAGATAGCCCACAAACTCAAACAAATCTAGTTTTTTAAATTCTTTTCAAAACGTAGACTAGTAGTTAAATTAGAATTGATTCGCCTAATCAGCTCTAATTTAATCATTTTTCTTAATCTTACTGAGTGACGACTCCAAATTTTTTAAAATAAAGAAATCGAGTTTCCTTTAACTTTAATTGAAGGTTTAGATCAAATAGACATATGGTTTAGTTTAAATCAAGTTAAGAGAAATCAAATTAAAATAAGAAACCGAAAAAATGAAGCTTGATAGATTGGTGACTTCACTAGGAACACTAAGAAGGCTAGCACTTAAGCTTTCCAAAACTAAGATTATTTTCAAAAAAAAAAAAAAAAAAGTATACCTAAGTTGTAAATTGTTCATGCATACTTTCTTTTGTTGTAAAATATAAATTTTTGTACTAACCCCTTTTTGTCACAATTTACCTATGAGGTTTCCTTAGGGTGTTTTTTTTTTTTTTTTTTTTATGAATCATGTGTATGGTAGATACAGTTATAACTAGGCCATCTTAGGACTTAGGAGGAGAGCTATTGTGTAAGTTTCGGATATTATGGAGCAATCACTTTTCAGGGTTGATCAAGCTACCCCACTTAAGTTTACATATGACCACGAAACCGTTACTTTGAAAAACGCGAGGTTACAAAACTTAAGGACCTTTAAAACCCACCCTAATTGCATACACGAACCTTGACCAATGAATAAATAATAATGGGGCATGTTAATCGAAGGTCAATATTATGTTGGAATTCCTATATTATCTATGCAATTTTCCATGTATATGACTCGTTCATTGTTTCCCTGTATTTTATTTTGTAAATTACATTTTTATAAATGTAAAAAAATTCCTTGTAAATTATATTTCTATTTAACATCTTTCTTGTAAATTTATTATAATAATGGAATTTGGATAATTACAACACACCTAATATTGCTACATTACTATTTAATCACTGATTCCTCGAATCTGTGTGTCTTCATTTTACATTTTTCTATCCTTATCTTTATTCATGTGTACATATTCTTGCTTGATAATTATTTCCTAATTTCTAAAAGTTAAGTTCACAAATAATCACGTTTTGCTACCCTGTAAAATACTGCACTTTTCTTAAAAAGTTGTTCTTAAGTGATCAAAAGTGAAGAGAAAACAACAAAAAGAATCGTTCCTATAAAATAATTTTAGGTAGTTACCATTTTGCTAAGTATTCTACAAGCTAGGAATATTCATTCTTTCGAATAGATTAACACCTTATAAATAGACTTCCTCATTTAGAATAAATAAGATTTAGAAGTGATCTTTAGTTCCATTGAATAATAATCGAACACAATGTTAAGCACCATTTTCTTTGTTTCTTTTTGCCATGATCTTTTAGTCTATTATTCTTTATTCTTTAGTATTTATCTTTTGTAAATAGACACTCAGTAGTGTTTTTCTATATGTAAATAAATTCTATAGGCTTATATATAGAATCTTAAGAAAGCAAACCCTCATTTAGAATTTGATCACTCGATCTCTATAAAATAAAACAAAAAAAAAGGTGCTTACATAAATCCTTATAGGACTTGAGACAAACATAAATCACTTGGCCTATTAAGGCAGCTAACTTAAACACATCCACTTGGCCCATTAGTGCAGCTAACCAAACACGAACCCCTAAGCCATCAAGTCCAACCATGAACTAAGTTAAAACATGAAGTCATGAAACACCATCCTAAGCTTGATCCCCGGTACAAATAAAAAGGGCAATTCATAGTCTCTTTCACCTCAAAAGGCATCGTTGTTGGCCCATTCAACTTTAAAGAATCAGGCCCAAAATCACACATGGGAGCTAAGGGGCATTAAGACCTATAAGTTTAGGGCAATTTTAGTAAGAACGCGAAAGCTACAGAGCATTTAGTCCTTGAAATTTCATTTTGAACTTAAATTGAATGAAAGTTATTGTTTCACAACTAGGGCATGTATTAAGGAACCAGGGGTAAGGTCAATCTCCACCCTATGGCAAATCAATCCATAAGTAGGGAATTGGTAACTCATTTTTAAAAAGTTTAGAATGAAAAGAGATAAGCTATATCTTACACAATAACCCGTAAACACTTTGAGAGATGAGAGACATCCTGGTGAGGGATTTTCAGACTTATTCCTTAAAGGAGGTCCATTTTGAATGTAATACATAAATTAAAATGATGTTAGGCATTCATTTTCAAATCCTAAACACAATTATCCTTTGTTAACCTTGTTGAACCAATTTGGAGTGCTTTCAAATGTAAACCCTGTCAAGAACCACCCTATGGTGGGGTAATTCAGAGGTTAAGGTCATTGATTAAGAGAGAATGATAAAACTAAGCTATGCTTACCTTAGTAATATCAATTCAAGGATAAATTTTGTTTTTAATAAATTGTTTTCTTTAAAGAAGAACTAATACTTTTCTAAACACCTCAAGACCACATATATCGTACCTAAGCCCATACACTTAGAACCCATGGATTTAGGACCTTGATTTATCTAAAGAAAAAGACTCGACAAAAGAGATAATTACTTTTGGGGAGAGAAAAGCAAGAAATGATGGATTAAGAAAAAAAAAAAAAGAAGAAAGAAAAAGGAAGAAAGGCTTGAACATAAGGCTTGAGCAAAACCCCAACCAAAGAAGGCCTAGAAACTTAAGCTACTCTACAAACATGAGGACCTAAATCATATTCCCAACCACTAACATAAAAACCCCATATTTATTTTAGAAATACACTCTAAATCATAAAACACAAAACCTTCTTATCCATCTTGAATCACATAAGACCTCCCTACCTACAATACCTCCTTACTCAAAGCTCCTTTGATCTTAAGGAATAATTTATCTAGAATAAAAATTATTTTTAAAGCTGAAGCAGGCACACTTTTAGTTTTTCCTAAGGGTTCTTGACTTGTATACCCTGGTTGGATAAATGGATTTCTTTTAAAATAGTCTCCCTCATCGATCCCCTTACCATTTGACTAAAAGCCTAATTCATAATGCTGAACAAAAAAAAAAAAAAAAAAACTGAACAAATTGATCAAAGCATATCACTTACAAACTGGATTATAATTTTTGGAATAGTAGTTAAGAGTGTAATCTAGACCGAGAGCGTGTAAGGAAATCTTCTTTAACTAAACTAATCTGAGTTACTTATTCCTTAGGAAAGAAATGTTTAAGATCACAAAGCCTTACCAAGAAGATTAGCATTAGACATTTTCAAAGAACAAAAAGGATATGAGATGCCCTATATGGTTACCAAAAAAGGGGATCATTATAACCTTTACTTCTTAAATAAAAATTTGTATCCATTAGCAAACTTTCAAAAAAAAAAAAAAAAAAGAGAAGATAGACAAAGGAATAAAGGAAAAGGAGAGAGCGAAAGTAAAGGCTTATTAAAAGTTTTTTCCATTCATTTTCAAGTCTATGTTTGCTTGAGTGGCCAAATCTTTAATTAATGTCATCTACTTCTAAGTCATTCTTGTTGATGTAGTTTTTCATATCCATCCTTGATGCCTTTTTTTCTCATAAATTGTTCTCACCAAATTCCTCGTTTGTAAATTTCTTAAGTTAAGAGGTTTTTCAAAAGGTTACATCCCCCCAGTGTTACTTCTTAAGGTTTTTGGCTAGCCCATAGGGCGCTTACTATTTGTCCATTTCATTAGGATTAGCCAGCTTATAAAGCGCTGTCCCAATTCATATTTCTTTAGGTTTCTAGCCAACTCAAGCGCTGTGCTAATTTATATTTCTTTAGGGTTTTAGCTAACACATAGGGCATTGTTTCGATCTACATTTTCTTTAAAGTTCTATCTAGCTCATAAAGAGTTATCCCAATTCACATTTTCTTTAAGGTTCTAGCTAGTACATAGAGCGCTATTCCAACCTACATTTTCTTTTAGGTTCTAGCTAGCTCATAAAGCACTGACCTAACTCAATTGTCATTTAGGACTTTAGCTAGCTTAAAGAGCACTTTGTCTAATCACCTATATCAATCAACTCAAAGGAGCATGGTTAAGTTTCATGTTAACCTTTCAGTTAGGATTACTAGTCCCTTAGAGACGCTCCCGCCTATGTCAGTCAGCTCAAAGGAGCACAGTTAGGTTTCTTATCGACCTTTCAGTTAGGGTTGTTAGTCTCTTAGAAACTCTCTTACTTATGTTAGTCAACTTAAAGGACCACGGCTAGGTTTCATGTCGACCTTTCAATTAGGGCTACTAGTCCCTTAAAGATACTCCCAACTATATCGATTAGCTTAGAGAAGCATGACTAGGTTTCATGTCGACCTTTCACCAGGGTTGATAGTCCCTTAGAGATGCTCCCACCTAAGTCAATCAACTTAAAGGAGCATAACTAGGTTTCATGTCAACTTTTCAATTAAGGTTACTAGTCCTTTAGAGATACTCCCGCCTAGGTTAGTTAGCTTAGAAAAGTGCAATCAAGATCTCATTTAGGGTCTTAGCCAGCTCAAGGAGTGCTTCACCCATTCACCTAGACCAATTAGCTTAGAAGAATATGACTAGGGTTTTGTTTAGGGCCTTAGTAAACTCTAAGAGCGCTTTACCCACTTATTATGGTTAGCCAGCTCACAAGGCACTATCTTCTTTTTATTATCTTTTAGGGTTTTAGTTAGCTTAAGGAGTGCTCTGCCCGTTCACTTAGGTTAGCTAGCTCATAGGGCGTTACCCTCTTTTTAGTCTCATTAAGGGTTCTTATTAACCCACAAAGGCGTCACCCTCCTTTTTAATACTTTTAGGGTTCTTGCTAGTTCACAGGGGTACTACCCTCACCACCTTTCTTTTTGACCTTTTTGTTACCAAATCCCCAGCAAACCAAGCTTAAGATTGCTAGCTAATTGTATCACTTCTTAAGACATGGTCATTCATAAGGTAAAAATGGTGTCTCTTTTATCTTTACGTAAAGAGGGGTAGCTGTAGACACTTTATTTTTGCATCCTCATAATTTTAATTTTTGTTTTTTTCAGGGGTCCTAATTCAAAAAAATAACAAAAATTGAAAAATGATTAAAAAAATAAAAATAAAATTACAAAAATAGAAAATTTTTCAGTAAAAGAAAGAAATTCACAAAAAAAGTTTTAATCGAGTTAAGTTGTTTTAAAGGGATTTGGTATATCGTGATTGAATAATTATTGATAGGAGATGAATTTGATGCGATAATGTTACATCCAATAAAATCAAGATTTGTGTGATTCAAAACTGTTTTGGATTTTTATCAATTTATACTTAATTTGATCTAAAAGATTTGTTTCCAAATTTTATAAATAACAATTACGTGGCATGAGATAAAATTTTTTTAAGGATACACTTGTACACAACCCCAATCCCTGATCTTCTCTTGCTCTCACCGTGCGACACACACACATACTCCAACTTTCAATCCACCATCGCAATTGTCCAACGTCCTATGACCAACCTAAACACCACAGTGCCATCTTCATTCTCCCCCATGCTCCATCATACGAACCGAATCCAAACATAAGCCCAATCTCACAACACATAGACACGTGCCAACAAAAGTCTATCATACCCGTTCAACACTAAACTAACCCATACACAACAATACAACCACAGTAGCCCATCTACTGTTAGCAAACATAAGCTCCACCATTACCTATCGATCCCTCTCAGTCTCCATCCATAAACCCCACTTTCTCCCACCAATAAAACAACTACAGCAACTTACTCCCCATCATTAATCGAATCCGACTCCATCATCCATCGAACTCTACATCAACTTTGCTACAATTTGTTGTAGAACGAAGTAGTACTCCCATCGCTAGCCTTCTCTCTCGCCCAGTCTTCAACCGACCATCCTCATCCATCCAAAGCCTAACCACTCAAACTTAACAGCATCCTTTACACTCACACCAATAGCACTGCGTAGTAATCGCATGTAAGCCTTACTACATACGACCAACATTGCTATATGTATAGCAGCCGATCGACTAGCAATTCAAATGCCGGATAGCAATAACAGCCACTTCATCTAACCCTTTCTCTCGCAGTTACCTAGTCTTCCCTCACACACAATAATACACAACACTGGCCACCATCAACCCTCAATTAGCTACCAACTCCACCATATACTGTAGCATATTCGCACCTCAGCTAACATCTAATCCAAGCTTTACCCAAAATACGCCCTTAATCCATCTGCAGGTTCAGTTTATTTGTTTTCTTCTTCTTTTTTTTAATTATTTGTCTTGTTATTTATTTAGTGATTTGTTGACTTTAAACTATATAAAAGGAAAAAAAAATTTAATTTAGGAAATTTCGTTTTCCCAATTTTTTTAGCATTAAGTCTATAGGATTTATCACTTAGAAAAAATTGCTTTCTAAAAAAATAAAAAAATTAATAAACTTTTTTTTTCTGAACTAAAGCTTCCCTTAAGGATTTTAATAATAATAATAAGACACTTAAGTTAGGGCCCTTTTAGAATTTTTCAATAAAACTAAATTAATAAAACATAAAGCCAATTGATTTTCAAAAATAAAAAAAAAATCAATATGTTAAAGTTTTTGGAATAAACTACGAATGTTTGATCTTAATTTATAAATACGTAGATACCTTCAAGGAGATGTAAAATTTATAAAAACTTTAATTTTTCATTTTTTGTAAATTATAGCTTAAATTATCTATTTTTGTAAAATAAATCCAATTTAATTTATTTACTGGTGATTAAATTTTGTTTCAAAAAGGGTGATTTTGAAAATAAAATATAATCTTGAAAAATTAATTGTAGTACATGTAAAGGTTTAATAAGGTAACCTCCAAACTAAAAAAAATAAAAAAAATATCTAGTTTCTTGAATTCTTTTCAAAAAGTTTTCAAAATGTAAACTAGTGGCTTGATTCTAATTTAATCATTTTTCTCGGTCTCATCGAGTGGTGATTGTAAATTTTTAAAAATAAAAAAATTAGGTTTCCTTTAACTTTAGTCGAGGGTTTAAATTAAATAAATATAGAGTTTAGTTTAAATTAAGTTAAGGGAAATCAAATTAAAATAAGAAATAAAAAAAATTGGGTTCGACAAGAGGAGTAAGCAATTTTAACAAGACTCTAATACTTGTGGTGATAGTTAGAAGAGTTAAGAAGTATCAAACTCCACAGTTGATAAAGAACGAGGTAGTGTTCTTGAAGTATTTAAGTGTTTGATCTTTTAAGGCAGGATTTTTGCAAAGTAATGGTATTTGTATCAAGATTTCTCTTATCCAAATCAGAGTGGAAAAGAGGTACTTATAGGGGTTAGCTATTGATTTCATCCATAGAATCATAATGTTGATCAATGGTTAAGATCAAACCTTTCTCTCAATGGATCTTCTATGGTCTTCTTTAAATCCAAGCCCAGTGAAAGCTATAATACCCCTCTTATGCTAAGTGGAGAAATTCTAAATCATTGAAGTGTCTTTTAGTATAATAGCTTAGAGTATGTCGAAACTTTAAGATTAAGCATACTCAAGTTATGTTAATTCTAGGATGGATGACCTTTTGAAAAACTGTTGCACTAAGGGACAAAACTGTATGGCGCAGCACACTAGAGCGAGTAATACCTCAATGGAAAGAGTTTTGCCCAAGTCCTTACAGGTGATAACAAAGCACTCTACTAGTTGAAAAGGCAAGTCCTTACTTAGTAGTAGTCTTGAACTTATGTAACAAAATTGATAAGGACGTCAGTTCTAGAAGAGGGATGGACTATAACACTCCTTTTATGCCAAGTGACAGAATTCTAAATTATCGAAATATTTTTTGGTGTAGCAACTTAAAGTACATTAAAACTCTAAAGTTAAGCATATTCAGGCTAGGTCAATCTCAAGATGAGTAACTTCCTGCAAAGCTGTTACACCAAGGGACAAAATCGTACCGCATTTCATGCAAAGCAAACAATATCTCGGTAAGAGGAATTCTACTTAGATCGTTACAAAAACCTTATTCTTAATGTGAGCCAATATTAAAAAAGATTGGGTCGAACGGGCCGATCTAACAAGTTCTACTCTAAACCTATAATACCAAAACTTACTCGATCATTTCAAATATTTAAACTTGACTTTTTGAATTACGTCACCTTAACCTAAAAAATCAAACCCAATTAATTAATAAGTTAAAAGCCCAAACTTCAATTTCGCACTCTACAATAACCATTTGATAATTTTAATTCAAAATGTTTGTCATCTTTTGATTAGTATACAATAATTGGCATAATCTGAAAACTATTTTTTTACCATATATATATATATATAATATAATATAATTAAAAGGGCATGGAAAAAGTCATATTTTTATAGAAGTGTAGACATTTATTTTAGTTTAGGGCATGAATTTCAATTATTCGCATAGCTTATTAAATTGACTTTAAGTTTTATGACACTTTACTCGATTATTTTGTAAACTTAATCAGTTCAAATTGAAATATAATTCAAATCAAGTTTGAGTTTAAATCAAATTTGTGTATTGTTTTACTTTAATTAAAATATAATTTTTTAGAAAAATTGAGTTAAAGAGAAAGAAAAGGTAGCTTAATGAACTTGTGGAGGATTGTTTTTTTTTTTTTTTTACCCCCTACAACTAACGGAATCTTTACGAGGCAAATATTCGTACTAAATTCTATTTAAATGGAAGTGGAATTCGTGTTCTAATGCTCTTTTGTAACTCCTTGGGTGGCCTTCGAAGCTAGGCCTCTAACTCCGACCCCTTTCCAGACTGGACCGATTTCACCCGTTTTTGAAGACAAACAGCAGTAAAAGTTCGATTCTCATAGTTATCGATTACAACAGAAAACATGATGGTGATCATTCCTTCACGATTTCGAGTTTGAAGCTATCAGATTCATCACAAAGAATACGTTATCCATCGTAGTCCTCGAACTCGTCTTCTTCGATGTCGTTAATGAAGCGCATAATAACTCCATTCTTCGTCTCTCGTATTCGAGAAAACTCCAGAACTTTAACCTCTTCCTTTTCTTCTTCCGCTTCGGTTCTTCATGAAACTACTTCTTCTTCTTCTTCCTTTTCATCTTTATCCCCCGATGACGCCGTTCACATGACCGACAATTGCATCCGTGTAAGTGCTTCTTCTTTTCCAGCTCCTTCCGTAATGATTTATCATTTTACACACATGTTGACTTTGCAATTATGGAAGTCGTTTGCTTGGTGTTCAAAAGGTCTGAAAAATTTGCTCTTTTAGGTTATGTGCTTGCGGATTGATTTATATCTTCCGGGTACTGATAATTTCTGATATTTAGAGACTATTGGATTCGTTTCGAGTTAGTCCGCAGTATGAACTTTAATGGTGTAAATGTTAATTCGAACTTGGAGCTACAAACCAAGTCAATATTGTATACAATATATAGATATATGCTGATCGGTTTATTTATTTATTTAGTATTGTCGGCAAGGAAGAGAGTGTTTTTGCTGCAGCCAAAGCACGGGATGGACAAGATTGCATCTTTCACAGAATAAATATTAATCAACAGCCACAAGCAGTTGCGTGGTGAAACTTGATCGTAATGGATGCTGCTCTTTATGGGCTCTTGGACATGGTTTTGTTCGGCTTTAATAGATTCTTTTTGGTCGAAATTGTTAGTAGAGTTTAGTGTAGTAGGTAGACGTGCTATGTTATACGATAATACTAGCATTTCTTGGTCATGGCCAATGAACCAACAGGTTTGCCTTATATTAAAGGTTTGATGAAAGAAATCATATTGAGATTTAGTAAATGGAAAATCTGAGTGTGTCTGATATCATTAGTTGATTACTTAAGGAGAATATTTTATTTTTCTGATGGCTTGATGGTCATGTTCATGTGCCATTATGTGTAACACCCTGCAGAAAATGAAAGAACTACAAGCCAGTGAAGAAGCAGAAAGGGAAAAATTGCTACGCTTGAGTGTAGAAACTGGTGGATGCTCGGGGTTCCAATATGTTTTCGATCTGGATAGTAAAACCAGCTCAGATGACAGGTCCATGCATCTTTTCCCCCTTAAAAAAAAAAAAAAAAAAAAAAAGAGAATGTTCTTGACTAACAGTTTGAAAATCTTGTATGGCAGTAGTATAAGAGATTATTTTTTTAGAGTAGTGTGCATTCATCCTGAACTTTAAATATCTCTTAATTGTGTAGAATTTTCGAGCAAGATGGAGTCAAGTTGATCGTGGATAATATATCATATGATTTTGTGAAAGGGGCAACTGTAGATTATGTTGAAGAGCTCATCCGTTCAGCTTTTCAGGTGACCTACCCCCTCTTTTTGTGTGCAGTACATTTATTAGGATATGCCAAAAGGAAAATTGACATCAATTTTATTGTTGAAGTTCTACGAAAAAGAATGTTTAGCATTGTTATTGCAATGGTATGAGAATCTTGATGTTCCTGCTCAGATCCATTTTTCCATAAGTGTTCAAGCATTATTAGGCAGTATATTAGCACGTGAAGAGAAAGAAAGGACTGTTTAGACAATTCAACCTGAATTTATCCCTTGCACAACTTCACTGAGAGTAATGCATAAATTATTTTCTCCTTTTTATTTTTGGCCTACTAACCATTACATCTATTAGAAATGGGGATTTAAGCCCGATCCATTTTAATGGGAGATTTGTGTTCATGCCGTTGGGCTACAAGGGCTTTGGCTATTTCCTCTCTAATTTGCAAGTAAATGTATTGGCATTTCAAGGGACATCTTTCCATCTTGATCCTCAATGGTTAGCGGTAGAGTAATCTATGTGATATATGACAATTACTTGGAATGGAGTTATCTGGTATTTTAAAGGAGCATGACACTCTCTGTAAAGTACATAGCAACAGAAAACATCTTCTAAGGGTAATTATTGGCTCACTGTGGGTACTATATATGGATCATGTCTGAATGAAAGCAATTTCTTTGACTGTGTTGTTAATGTGAAAATTGAATCTTTTTCTTTCTCCCTTGGAGAGTTTTTATACAATTCAACGTTTTAATTTGATGTAAAGTTTTCAGTCTTGTTAATCTTCTCTAAAGAATTTCACTTATGGAAGTGAGATTCATATCTTGAGTGTAATTATGCTATTTGTCTTTTCTTATATTTGCTGCTTCTTTGTTGTTTACATTGTGCTACCTAAATCATATGTTATCTATATTGGCACTAATTAGATTGTGAAAGCTTTTAACCACGTATTCAACATATAGACACTAGTCTCACAAAATATATATAAGATACAAAACAACTTCCCAAACTACTGTTAAAGAGGCATGGAGAGGTAATGATAAGAAAAAGATAAATACATGTCAAAAAGGACAAGTCAATCCAAATATATCTGCATGTTTCCTATGTGATCATATTGCTTTAGGTAGACTGACTTCCTTGCATATCCATGGTCATCCAATGACAGTGACAATTAAAACAATCTGCATGGCGGATTTTTCTTTCTATATTGAGGTGCTTCGGGAGAAGTGGATTATGGTCTGGCTTAGACTACATATGTGGATGGTACGGCACCTGTGGAAGTTTGTTTCTTATTCCTTCCAGGACATCATCTTTTTCTTCTTGTGACTTATCGAGATCCTTATTTCTTGTCTGCCTTTTTGAGATTCAAATTCTATATTGAGGATTATGGAGGTTTTCTTGTCTGATTTCGCTGGCGACTTGGGGATACTAGCATATTGGATATGAGTACTGAACATTCTGTTTGAGTGTGTAACTTATACACTTATTTGGGTTTTCAAGACACATTCAATGAGCAACATGAAGCCAATGGCCACGTCATGCAATATAAATCCTCCAATATCTTGTTTGTTTAGTTATCAGTAAGATTTTTTAGGGGCTATTGTGTATCACAATGTTAGGCAATTTTTAAGAGTAGAAATCAATGACATTGAGTGGAAATAGAAAGAAGTATAATATTCCATTTGTTAGGAATACAGTAAGGAAACAGAAGGGAATGGACAGAGATACTTTTATTTCCTTGTCTAATTTGTATTAGGGAAAAGGAAATGAAGTGTCTAATTGCTTAAAGTATCCCTATCTTGTTTATAAATGTTCTTGTAGATTTACTGTTATTTCCATCTATTTCCACCCAATGATCTCAAATTTTGGAGAGAAACGAAATGAGTTCCAAAGGTTAAACATTTTTACCCATTTCTTTCATTTCTACTCTTCACATAAGTCATCAAACTTCCTATTGTTTCCACTAATTTATAGCTATCGAAACATGTTGATAGTCAAAGGAAACTAGAGGTTTCAGGTACATAAAGGAAACCTGATGGTTTCAATAATTTCAAAGCATACAGAACTACTCATAGTGGTTGTAACAGAAATCCAATTGTTGCCCTGACTATGTAAAAAATAAGCAGTGCTAACTTGTCTTTAAAATTTCTAGTTCCAATCCCCCTAGAGTTCTCATGCCAAATGAGATAAACTGCAACTGCAAAAGCTAGCTTTCATTGGGTAACTACTTCTCTGTTGGGATTAGGAGCTCTTAGTAAAGCTTGGATACTAGAATACTGGTTACACTTGGAAGTGTGAATTAAAACTCTATAGCAATTTGAATCCTTATCTCAACCGTGAAGGAGCATCTAAAGAACAGATGTTCATGTCTCTATCAATCAATTGACCTAGATAGCATAGTTTGTAGGGATCAAACTCTAAGTAAACCGTTTATCCATAGTAAAAAGCTTAGACTGGAAAGCCATCCATTGGATGAGAGGACACCTCAAAGTAGCCTTTTGGAACTACACCAACTTAGTCCATGTGGCTTTTGGGAGTGCTTCCGTAATGCTTTAGGCTGCATTTATGGAAGAGATACCATTGAAGATAGTGCCCAACAATCTTGTCCAGATTTAACTTATTTGGCATGATATCTGGAGGAATCATATGTCAGTATCTTTACCCAAATACATCCATCAGGGAAATGCTCAGTATAGGAACATAGCCTAGCTTGGAGAGGATATCTGGGCTGCAGGCCTGCCCTGGTTAAACAAGATGGCCCATCTGGTAGCTATCTATTATACCAAAAGAGTATTAAATTCCCATTTCTGATTCTCCACTGGAAGAAACTCTGAATTTTGTGGTCTTGATTGCAGGATCTTCATCCAACCCTACAAACACACTGCTGGAACTGAATTTGCCAAAAGCTTGCTCCTTTAGTATGTAGGTGTTGCCTGAGGACAACCTCAATCCTTAGGCAGTAGAGCTATGAATAGCAAAAATATTTACACTCTTCATTGGCATTTAGGTCCTTCAGGTCTGAGGTTGCTAGGTTCAAGCTCCACTGTGGGCCTTAATATACTTGCAAGTTTTAGAGCAGCTTTGCTGCTTCAAGATCTGCAGGCACTTTTTTCATAACAATCGCCAGAAAATTTGCTTCTGAAGAGCTACCAACAGAGGTAACAGTACAGCAGACGGAAGTGCAACTTCCTTTGGCACCAACCGTTCATAGATGCAAAGTGATCAGCAATGGTTCCTCCCTTTGTCGAACTGGAACAGGACCATTTCTGGAAATAACAGTGTTGTTGCCACTAATGTCCTCCGGCAGAGGGTTGAGATTTGACAGAATCTCCACCTTCAAGTGGCTCCTTCAACTGTTGTTTCACCTTCCAAGCAATCCACAGTTGGTAAATCAATTTTTGCATCTCCTACAAGTGGTGACGCATTTGCAGTTTGCTGTCATGGATACTTTTACAATGAATGAGAATGGAATCTGTAACTCGCCCTGTGGTTATCACCATCAACTGCAATCTTCAAGATAAAATCTCTAAGAAACCCACAGACGATGCCAATTGATATGAAACTAGAGAATTTCAGCTGTGAAAACTAGAGAATAATTATTGATTTTTGTAGATGAAATTGAATTACAAACCCTAATTCCTTCTACGAAGAAGGTCCATGAGCTTAGAGCTCACACACGAGCAAACAGCACATAATAGCAAACTACACTTGTTTAACAAAATATCTGACTTCCCCCCTTCAACTGACTCGATTCCCTATTTATATCAAGACTTCCCCTGATGGCAGCTGGCACCAACCGAGTGCTCACAGACGTATTACATACACGCTACACATAACACAAGCCCACTGCCCATCATAACAAGCACCATACATCACACATACAACACAGCTTGACACAAAAACACACAACACAAAAATGCAAATGGCCGGGGGTCATATCAGAAATAGTATTTGTAGATAGGTCTTATGTAGAAGTAATAGAAGTATCTCAGAAAAACCTACTTTTCAGAAACTAATATTTGCATTGTGCTTGAGGCATGAAGCATTTGTAAAATTCAGAATAAAATGTAGAACTCATAAAGCTCCTACTGATCTTTCTCTCTCTAATCTCTATGGGTTATGGAAATGGAAGGTGAAGAAAACTTAAGGTGCTTCCATTAATTTATTAAATATATAAAGGAGGGGTATCTTCTCTGCTCGACATCCATGACAACGTGGCTAACATTGACTTGATTGAGTATTGGCAGTGAGCCTTCCGCTTGAGGTGTGGAAATTGATGCATAGTTGAATTTTCTAGACACATCAAATGAGGTAGGTGATGTGATGGCATGCAACTTTGTTACTATTGGCTTTTTTGTTTAGATTTAGTAGAAGATTGGTTTGTATGAATAATAATAAGCAATATATTTGGTCTCTCTGTGAGCTAGTTAAATCGATGTTTTGCTTCCTTTTTGTCTGTTCATGTGCCTTCAATTAAGGAGACCAAGAATAACTTTTTGCTTCTTGTTCAGGTAACTACAAATCCAAGTGCAGTGGGTGGATGCAGCTGCAAAAGCTCTTTCATGGTGAAACAATAAATTTATTGGTAGCCTTCACTGAAATCCTATATGTTTGTCAGTAATACTGAGTACATGAGTAAATCATAGTTAGACAAAGTGACTTCTTTAATAATGATTCTTTGGAAAATTTTGTATGGTACTTGATTGTAGTAATTTATTGTGTGAGAAGCTGAAACATGCTGCATTGGTTTATAGATTACGCATTATACATTCTGTGAAGAATTATTGTAACTTCAATCTCAATAAAGAAGCCAACACTTTGAAAGTTGAAACCTGGCAAATTCGTGTGTTATTGTTCTTTCTACTTCTGGTTCATGACTGGGCATATTTGTCTTGGCTGCCGATGTACATCTCAAGTTAAAATGAGATGTGGTCTTCTAGCTCTGGTCTGTTCCGTTTTGCATAAGACAAACGGAATATGAGATTTCTAGTCATACATATGTATATGCATATATATAATGAACTGCATGGATTGTACGTTGCTTTGGTACTCTATTACAAAAAAGATTCACTCATAACTTGCATGGCCAATCTATAGAGTAAATTTTTGGACACGATTTTTCGTGTAACGAGGAACGTATGGTTGAATGCCAACTGCATAGGCATTACTCTGTATGCGGGCACAATGTCGAAATCCAATGCAAAAGCTGGTCCAAGCGGCGCTAGTTGCTGCTGAATGTGGATGCTGCTACCATGCTATAAACGAAACTGTCTCAGAGATTGCAGCTGAGACTCTTAAGAACAGAAAGTATGCGAAAAGCTCTGACCAATTGAGTAAAAAGCAGCAGGTGCTACTAATGTAGTCGTTTTGTTTTTCTGAGAACATGCACATCTTAGGGCCCGTTTGTTTCGGGAAAATCCTAAAGCTTAGTGCTTTTTAAAACAAATATTCGTTTTCTAAACTACTTTTCACAAGTTTTTGTAACTTTTAAAAACTTTTCTTTTTTTTTTTAACTTTCATTAGAGTTGATCTATAAACTATATATATAAAGGGATTTTAATTAAAAAATAATGCAAGTCATAAAATTTTAAAATACAAGGTTATAATAATGAGCTTTAAAAACTAATCTACATGTTATACTTTACATTAGAGGGTTGTAATATAATTATAATAATACATTGATGATATTTATTTAAGTAAGACTACATTTTATTAAAAATTCATTTCAAACAGCAAAAAATTCTTTTCAATATATTTTTATGAAGGCAATCAAACACATGAAAATATACTATTGTCAAAAAAACATTTTCAATAGAAAATATTTTTCATTTGCAATAGATATCCCGAAAACAAACAGGGCGTTAAGGTCGTATCCGGAATTGCATGAGAATTCCAGCAGTCTTCAGAGGAATGCATTGAAGAAAGGATGATGATTCATTTTCGATGTTAATTCATTGAAATGTTGAATTCCCTCGAATCATCCTTGGAACTTTTCCCTTGCATAAACGGATATAAGTTTCAATTTAACTCCTGTAGCGACTTATTTAGCATGACCGATGTGATTTGATGTAAAAATCCATGCAAAGATCCTGCTTATACATGTTTAATTGAACTCTTTTAAGTTCCTTTTTGAGCGCATTCGATTTGCCAGAACTCTACAAGAAGTATCGAGATGTTATCTGGGTAATGTTGATAAATTCAACTCCACAATTTGGTTACGAATTTATTACTGCACCATCGATTCTGCTCAATTTCCCTTTCAACTTGAAGGATGATTTTCCATCACACAGCTCGGACTGCATCCCTATAAAATATACATGATAATCCCAGTAGACAAGCCATAAATTTTATTAGCCATGTGCCATTTCAAGTCAAAAGGATGGACCACTTAAGACTATAGTAGCGTTTAATTGCACAATTTTTATGGTATCGGACTAGATAAAAAATTTATTTCATGTTTGGTTTATAATGTTGCTTAATGACTAAACAAAAAAATTAAGTTGATGGATAAGACAAAAGGTCTAAATTTTGTCTTATCTATACCATAGTATACAAATAAAATTTACTGCATAAAAACAAAAATATATTATATTCTCAAAAATATCTCTTCATTTTATAATATTAAGTTAATTAATATTATTTTTATTAAATATTACAAAGAATTATTTATTTTATAATATAAATAATTAATTTTTTAATAGCTAGCAAATCTATTACTTTTTATTTAATATTATATATAATTTGTTTAAGTATATGAATCCAATAATCCATTCAAATAATATAGAAATATAATTAAAATATATATTAGATTATGTTGAGGGTGTAAATGTTAAAATATAATAACAATTTCAATACTTGTATACACCAAACAAGAGATAGCATAAATTTTGTGTTTAATACTATATAAATCAAATGTTGTACAATAAGTTTGTACAATTCAATCTTTCTTATATTTGTCTTGTTCAATTTTCTTTTTTCTATCTAGCTCTTGTAACCCAATGCTAGCTTAACATCCAATTTGACCCAATTTCCAAGTCAAACTCTTTACAGCTTAGTTACCTACTACAGGACTAAGGCTAAGAAGCCCCACTATCCTCACTTGAGTTAACAACATGGAGTTCGACTTAAATAGAAGAAGACTCCGAGTCGTTAAAGCCTTGGGCTCCCAAGCTTAAGTTAGCCAAGCTCTACCCGTGAAGTTTGAACCATGACATGTGGGAACAATTCATCAAAAATGGATGGTGAACAACTATTTCAAGGCCACTCGTACAAAATCTAGAGTACGTCTCTGATCGTGATTAAAACGTAACATAACGTTACTTAAAATGGCTCGACCCTATCCTCGATACATAGAAGATGAGGTCCTTCAATAACTCCCTATCACTTTCATATACTATAACTCATATATACTCGCTTATTCTCTCTTTAATTACTCTAATAATTTAAGAATTAGAATGGTCATGTCAAAATATCTCCATCGCCTTCTTTAGTTTACGTGCACTCTTTTGCAAGAACGGGTAAGACTCTCAAACATGTTATCAAAGATTCAAACACAACAATCCTCAATCTTAGGTAAGAAGAAGAAGGAGGAGGAGGAGGAGGAGTTCTCTTAATGCCATCTTAAGCATGAAAAAATATATGTTATTATGAAGGTAAAATATATGTGAGATTACTTTAAAAAAATTTTTTACTTTTACTTGTTACTAAACAAGTATAGATAACTGCAAAGTAATATACTTCACCTCATTTATTACCACTTTTTTTTTTCAATTTGTTTAGATAATGTGTTTTCAAAATCATATAAGACATCAAAATTGTATCAATGTTTAGAAAACATTATAGAGTAAATAGGAAAAACCATGTTTTTTTTTTTATATAAGGTTTAAGGGCTTTAAAATCTTAATCTTAAAGTTACACATTAAATGTATATCGAGTAAATATAAGAAACATATATATATATATAAACCTCCATTATTATAACCTTTAGTAAAGACATCAGCAAGTTGTTGTTTTGTGGAAACATGAATGGGAACAATAACTACTTCAACAACTTTATCCCTTACAAAATGAAGATCCATTTCTAAGTGCTTAGTCCACTCATGAAACACAAGATTCTTTGCAATATGTAACGCAGACGATTATCACAATAAAGCTGCACAAGCAAAACATAATTAATGCGGAACTCCTTCAATAAGGCAATTAGCCAAAGCACTTCACACATTGTTGCAACAAGAGCATGATACTCAGACTCTGTAGAACTCCTTGCAACAATAGACTGTTTCTTTGATTTCTGGTTGAGTAGAGAATGGCCCAAAAAGACACAAAATCCGATGGTAGAATGACGTAAATTAAGACGACCTCCCCAATCACTATCACTATAAGCTCGAAGCACAAAATCATTATTGATAGAAAACAAAATTCCTTGGCCGATAGTCCCTTTTAAGTACCTCAAAACTCATTCAAGTGCAACTTGATGTATATGCCGCAGCTTGTCCATAAACTAACTAAGAATATGAATAGAATATGTGATGTTTGGCCTTGTTATACATAAGTAAAGCAATGTCCTAACAACTTCCCGATAAGAGGAAGCATAAACTAAATCAGAATCATCATTTCTAGACAACCTATGATTAGCAACAATGGGTGTAGATAGAGGCTTTACACCAAGAAAACCTGTCTCACTCAGTAGGTCAAGAGTGAATTTTCTTTGAGAAAGCATAAGTCCCTACCGTAAACATGCAAGCTCAAGCCCAATGAAGTACTTAAAAACCCCTAAATCTTTTACCTTAAATTACGTATGCATAAAAGACTTAAATTGATTAATGAGATCAAGATTCTTACTAGTCACTAGGATATCATCTACATACACAAGTACAACCACCATATCATCACCAGAATTCTTAATGAACAACGAATAATCACAATAAGATTATTGAAAACCATAGGCTAAGAGTGATTGGGTTAACTTGGCATTCCATTGTCTAGAAGCCTATTTTAACCCATAAAGAGATTTGTTCAACTTGCATACAGGCCTCTCATGAGGAAGAAAAGATGTAGGAACATTCAAACCAAGCGGAACTTCCATAAACACTTCATCATTAAGATCTCCATTTAAAAAGGCATTATGCACGTCCATTTGGTGTACATGCCAATTATAAATAGCAACCAAACAAAAGAACATCCAAACTGTAATATGTTTGATTACTAGACTAAAAGTTTCAGCATAATCAAACGCTTCTTCTTTATTATATCCTTTAGCTACTAAGCATGCTTTATACCTATCAATAGAACCATCGACTTTAGTTTTGAGTTTATAAACCTACTTGCACCCAACTATATGTTTTTAGGTGGTAATTAAATAATTGTCCAAGTATTATTGGCTACTAAAGCTTCCAACTCTTCATCCATGGCCTTACACCATGGGTCAAGTTGCTTAGCCTGAGCATAACTAGTTGGCTCATAATGTTGTGAAAGTTGCACAGAAAAAGCTTGAAAATTAGGAGAAAGAGAGTTATAAGATAGCACCTACTATAAAGGATGTGCAGTAAAACTAGAAATCCCAAATGCTACAGCAATTAATAGACCACGATGATAATCCTTGAGATAAACTGGTAATTTGTGTGTCCTGGAACTCCGCCTAAGCTCACCTTTAAAGACTACATCAAATTTTGCAGCAAGACTAAGATTAAGACTAATAGAAACTGAACTAACACCATCACTGCTAAAACTAGTAGGAAACAGAGAAAGAACATGATTTGCATAAGTCAAGTTATCTGCTAATGGCAATGGAACAACACAGTGGGACATGTCCTAACCTGTACGAGTCATCAATTGAAAAGGAAACACATGCTCAACAAACTTGACATCTCTAGAAATTATAGTCTTTCCTATTATCCTATCATATAACCTATACCCTTTTACTCCTATTGGATAGCCAAGAAAGACATACGGATGTGCTCTAAGATCAAATTTAGTCCTGCCTTGTTTAATAGTAGAAGCGAAACACAATGACCTAAACACTCTAAAATGCTCAAACATTGGAACTCTGTCAAACATCACCTAAAATAAAGTTAGCCCACTAAGGATATCAATAAGCAATTGGTCAATAATATGTGCAGCTATTAAAACAGTGTCCCCCTAAAAGTGTAATGGAAGTGAAGACTGAAATAATAAGGCTCAAGCTATCAAAAGCAAATGCTGATGCTTGCGTTCAACAACTCCATTTTGTTGTGGAGTCTCAACACAAGAGTTTTGATGGATAATGCCATTCGAGGAGTAGAACTTAGTTAAAGAAATTCCCTTACATTGTCACTACGAACAATCTTAACACAAGTATTAAAGTAAGTAACAACCATTCAGTAAAAGGATGGAATAATGAAAGATACTTCATGTTTATGCTACATCAAGTATACCCAAGTTACTCTAGAGAAATCATCTACTACTGTAAGAAAATACCTAAAACCATTAATAGAAGAAGTAGCATAAGGCCCCCAAACATCCAAGTGTACCAATTCAAAAACTGCTTTAGTATTTTGAACATGAGTAGGAAAAACACTTCTTTTCTGTTTAGGCAATGGGCAAACCATACACTCAAAATGTTGGATATTAACATTTTGATCTATCTATCTTAACTGTTGCATTCTTGCATCAAACCGATGACCAGACCAATAATGCCAAGTATCAAAATTATTAGACAATCGTGACAAAACCTTTGAAAGAAAAACAGCATGTAAAGAAGAACTACTATTAGACTGAGAAGAAACAATGTTCTACTAGATCAAATACAACCCATTCTTGAGCTTAGCTTAACCAATCACCCTTTGACTGGAATAATCCTAAATCAAAGCAACAGTCCTCATGAAATGAACAATGCAATTATTATCCAGAGTCAGCTTAGCAAGAGAAACCAAACTATGTTTAAAAAAAAGGAAGAAGTAGAACATTGGTCAGAACCAAATCTGAAGAAAACACAACTGTACCAATATGCGTTGCTAGAAGTTGCTACCCATTAGGTAAAAACACATGCCTAGCAATAATCTTAGTATAGCTAAAAAACAAATGGATTGAATTGATCATGTGATTAGTTGCTCCAGAATCCAAAATCCATGTAATTATATTATCTTAAGAAGTACAAGAGATACAATCCAAGTAACCTACCATATAACTCATTGACGAAGAACCATCATAAGCACCATCTTGTGCATCAATCACTGTACATGATGATGAAATCACTTGTGCAATAGTAGAAGAGTTGCCTACATCTAACACATTCAACAACTTTAGTAGATGCAAAAATGGTTCCTTTAAAATATTCAATCCTCCTACCTTACCTGCTATTACAGCACTACCAGCACTTGTAGAATTGCTCATATTACTAGTTACTTGAAACTTTTGAACAATTTCTGATGGCCTAACACCATTATCACCAGAAATAACATGGTTCAAACCTGACAAAGATTATCTTTTGAAATGCGACGGGAAACCAATTAACTTGTAACACTTATCCTTCAAGTGGCCTCTCTTCCGATAATAGCTGCAAACAATCTCATTCCAATTTCTTGGCTTGTTATTACTAATAATCACCATAGCAAAAGAATCATGTATCGAGAAATCCTTCGGCTTGTTCGCTCTTTGAAACTCATCTCCAACAACTAGATTATAGGCCTCATCGAGAGTAGGAAAAGGTTTTAAAACCAAAATTTGAGAATATAGAGCAGAAAATTCCTCATTAAGACCATCGAGAAACTTAAATACATAATCCTTTTATGCCATATTCTGCTCACACGATCCACACAAGTAATATGGCATTGGCCTAAAATGTCTCAATTCTTCCCAAATTATGTTTAGCTCAGTAAAATATTCATCAACACTACGAGGACCTTGAACCGTACTACTTAACATATGATACAACTGATAGATTCGCGTATCCTCCAGTTAAGAAAAATGTACCTTCAATTTGTCCTATATAGCTTTTGCTGTACGCATATAAAGAAATGTTGAAGCTATCGGTAATGAAATGGACCTAAGTAACCAAGTTACTATGAGATTGTTACACGTACTCCATGCTAAGTACAACTTTTCTGTTTTGTCTAGCTCATCAATCATTTCATCAATAAAACCTTTTTTATTGCGAATGGACAATGCCAATTGAAATGAGCGACTTCACGTATTGTAATTAACACCATTTAAGACTAAAGTTATTCCAACAGATGACTGCGAATCTGAATGATGAATATAGAATGGAGAATTGACGTCTTCTGATGACAAATTAGCCATTTCATCTAACTATAAGTGCTCTAATACCATGATAAGCATAGATTTGGGGTTTAGTAACAAGGAAAACAAGAACAGAGAGTAAGCTTGACGAAGAAGAAAACTGGTTAGAGAAAGAAAGTTGAATGAATTGTTATTCTCACATTACAAAGCTTCTATGACTGTTTATATACAATGAAACCTCTACTTGACTATAACTAACTATACCAGCCCGACTAATCCGAATCCTAACAAAAACAACAACAACTAACTGTATAGTGTAACTACCAAAACTGATAAATAACAAAACTGACATATCTCCAACAGAAACAGCGCCGAGCTTTCAACGACGGGAATCCGATCCTCTATTTTCCGCAGCTGAAATCGTCGAAGACTGCGCTGATAGGTCCTTCTGTCCTCCTTTTTTCTTCTAAATTTTAATTTCGTGTTGTGCTATTCAACGAAATATGAATTATCGATAAAGTTTACAACTTGACTGAATTTGTGGTAATTATGAGCTTTATTGAATTGCTGGTTGAATGTTTGCGTTTCGAACAATGTTGTTGGCTTTGTGCTTCGAGCTGTATATAGTTTTAAGTTCGAAAGGAAAATACTGAAAAGAGTGTCCAAACATGTTCGTATTAGTATATGGTAGTGTCCAGGATGGATTTTATGTAGAAGGTACTAAGAAAATTTCTATTGGGTAGTCCTGGAATAGCTGACAGTAGTAACAATATTTGCTGAAAATTAGGATTATAATGTCAATAAAGCCATGATGTTTGCAAAAAAAAAAAAATTGACAACGAAATGTGATATGGTAGATAAAACTTTTTGATGAATTAATTTCTCGTTTGGTGGATGTACCATGTTGTCACGATGATATTCATATTGAGAGAGATTTGGAAAAGGGAAACCGTTTTTTGGATGTTTGCGCTACTTTGTACAGAATTTAGAACGTTAGGAAAGTCTTACTGACTGGGCAAATGGAATCTGGCTATAGTTTTTTACTGTTAAAGATGAAGAGCACATTAAACCCTCAATGGAAAATTTTTGGCTTCTTTAACTAGTAAAAGTTCCTTATCAAAAATTCTTGTATATGAAACTGATTAACTGGAAGTGTAGTTGGTGATACGTTTTCTTTCTTTTTCTTTTTCTTTTTTTTTCCTTTTAAATCAAAGTAGGATGTTGCTAATATAATAAATGTAAGTTTTAAGCTTTTCTTCATGGAGTTTTAAGTTGAATGGGTGTCATTACTTGCTTTTCCTTGTCAGCTATCAAATGGTAATGGAAGTAGATGTCAAACTCAAAGTTTATCATTGCTTTGCCATAAGGAAAATTTCTCTAACTCCATCTCGTGTGCCTCTCCATGATTCTGCCAATTAATGTCTGAAAGAGCAAAAGGTGGGGTCATTTTTTGAATACGTGGAAGCAAATTTTGACTTCCGTCAACTGTTCGTGTTGAAGTCCATTCTTTGAATATGTGGAAGTAGAATGGTTTGTTCATGAATCTTGATAGGGTTACAGAAAGGAATGATCCATCATCCTATTGGCTGTATGATGTTGGATTATTTCATCATTATATAAGATCATCCTTTTAGTTGCAGATTCTTTTCTTTTGATTGGTTTTCCATTATCTTTTTGTAAATTTGGATGAATTGATTTATCGATTTAAGAGATAGGCATTTATAAACGTCTAATACAGAAAAATGCAGAGTGGTAATGCAATAGGAGAAGCACATTTATTTCAAGTCCGTAAACTAGAGCTGTCTGACAAAGGCAAAGGTTTCATAGAGCTCCTGCAACAACTTTCTGTCTGTCTGCGATTCCGGATCTGATAAGGAATTCGAAGCTCGGTTTCAGGAGCTCAGTGCTCTTGGCGAAGACCATGTCATCGGTGTGATTGAAGATGGTCATAGTGGGAATTCTTCTTCAGGATTTGCTTGAAATCGGATGTTCGAATAATAAAAACACTAAGAAAGTAAACGATCAAATGTACATAACAAATACGTGTTAGATGTTGAATATGTTCGGTTTTCAGTCACGATTTATATACATTAATACCCTAAGGTAGTTTTGACATATTGGATATTTTATTATAATATGTATATTTCTTTATCTCTTCATTTTCTCTTGATCTTTGTCTAATGATAAATATTTTACATTTGTAGCTAGGAATGGTCCTTAGTCTTAAATATTCCAACACATTCAAGTTACCTTTTATGTTTTTCTTTTCCTTAATATAGTTTTGTAACTTTTCCCCTATATAATTGAGGTTCAAACATTTCTAAAACACTGTGATTAAATCCATTTTATACACATTTGACTTCGACTGTTTTGTCCAAAGAAAGATATATTCATAAGATGATTTGTGTTTTTTATTTATATACCAGGAAAGTGGAGAAAATAAAAGTTGATAATATGGTTTAATACATGTGTTATTTTTCCCGTTTTTCTTTTTAAAAAAAAAAAAAATTGTTCACCAAGCTAATTTTAACATTCATTATCATATACATATATAATGTTGCAAAACTATGGTATCATCATTATTAATGTCCTATACATATATGTGACACATATCCTATTTTGATTGGTTAATAGATTAAATAGCTAGTAACAATAATAAAAATTTTCAATTAGGTGCTGAATTCAACAAGTTGAAAGTCTTGGTAATGAATTAAACTTTTTACTAAAGTTTAAATAGTGTTAGTAGTATTATCCTAAATTTTTCCCTTTTAAAATTATATAAATATCGATGTATTACACTAATGAAACTAAATTTTTTAATATACAATATACGATACAGAATCATTTTTAACCCCTTTTTTCTTACTCCTCCCTTCCCATTAAATTCACGTTAGCCATCAGTTTCCATTTTTCTTTCCCCTTCTAAATAGAAGAACATTATTCTCACTCTCTCTATTCTAATATTGTTTCAATATTTCTATAGTATTTCAACTACATATAGTATGGGCATAGCATCTACTTCTAGTAGTATACATAATAGAAACTTTCGATATGTCAAATGCTATTATAACAGGCATGGATTAAATAATTAGGATCCCTTATCACAAACATTTTATGGAAGGCGAAAATAGCGGCAAAGTGAGAGAAATATTTCAATGGATAATAAAGAAAATAATTTTTATTTTAAAAGGGAAAATATTTACTCATTTTCCATTAGCATCCTTTAGGCAAAATGTAAATGTCTCTTATTTAGTTTATGTATGCTTAAACCCTTATTTTTAAAATTGAATGCTCATATCCTAAGTATTAAAAAAAAAAAAAAAAGAAAGAGTGCTCTTAAAACCATTTCAGGCGTGAAATTATATATTATCATGTAGATAAATTATATATGAGATTATTTTTTAAAATTTTCACTTTTAGCTATTCTTAACAACAAGTATACATATCTCCAAAGTTATATCCTTCACCTCATTTATTACAACTCTTCTTCTTCTTTTTCTTTTCTATTTCCAATTTATTTGGATAATTTGCTTCAAAAATCATATAAGACATCATAATTGCTATACACATTAAATATGGATTTTATTAACATTTAAAAACACATTATAGAGGAGGGAACTTGCCTTTATGTTTCCTCTTTGTGCAATTAACTTCTTATTTTTAAAATCAAGCATTTAAATCTACACTTTTTATAGTTGGTAAAAAAAAAAATCCACAATTTTTGAAAAGGTGCTTTAATTCTATATACATCCATTTTACTCTTAAAAAATAATAAATAGGTTGTTTTAGTGTTTTTTATCATCTTTTTTCAAAGATAAAGTAAATAGAATAACATTTAAAACCATGTCTTTCTTTTTAAGGGTGTAGATGTAAGGGGTCCAATCAGAGTGATTACATGCGTGCTGTGTAAGTAGTGCGCTATACTTGGCTTCAATGAAGTGAAGCGAGATTGCCACCTAAAGGGATGATTAGGTCAAAATAAGATAAGGAGGAGAAACATACAATTTCAATGTCTTAAATACACAAGTGGCAGATAAGGCAACTTTAGAAGATCTCAAGGATTTACCTTGTAGCTTGAGCAAATGAGATTGATTCTTTGCCTGAATACTATTTGATCTTAGAAAGTAGAGTTTTCACAATAAAACACCATTTCTCCGATCTCTTTAAGTGTTTTAAATGATGAGAAAATACTGGGTATTTATAAGCTTTTAGGTATGATGGCATCCGTTGGATCATCTAGGTGATCAACAAATGAAATAAAGCTTACTCGAATCATGGTTATCCAGAATAAACTAACTAATGGATCCAAAGCCAATAGCCTTTCTTACAAGTGTATAAGCTTGCTTAAGAAAGGTTGGAGGCGGACAGACTAGTCCAGCGATCCCTATTCCAAGCCCATCAAACCAAATCTCCCCGAATCATCCCAATATGAACTAGACTCCTTAGGTCCTACACCTAAGCCAAGAAGTCAAGCTTAAATAAATAATGGGCTTATCCCAATAACTAATATAACAATTTTCAACCCTCTACATTTTATCTCCTGACCAAAAGTCCCTTAGACACATTCAAGGGGGGTTTGAGCAATTTTAGAAGTTGTTTTTTTCAATTGTTATGTAGATGCACTAAATGTTGACTTTATTTGCTTGATTACTTCTAGCAACAAAAAAGCAAGGGTGAAAAAAAAAAAAAGACAACACAACTTAAAGACTTCATTAATTCATGCTTAATAGTCTTAGAGCCATAAGTCCTTACTCTTCTTTTGATTTGATTTTCTTTTCTTTTTTGCTTTTTTTTTTATAAAATTATGTTAGCTCTGATGCCTTCTTTCTATTCTTGAATAAATGAGGATCCATCCTAGAAGTTGGAATTGGAGGTGGTGTGCAACATTGAATAATTAGATTCGTTTCCTTCATACAACCACAATCTTGTGATTCGTCGACGACCATCCCTAAATCCTAACTCTTGGGGTAGTAGCTAACGTCCTTTAAGCGAGTAACACCAGGTTTAATATTTTTCCACTATCTATAGACGATATCATGCTCATAAGGTTATCTACGTATGTGTATATGTGTATACACATATAGTCTCTTAACATCTTCTCTTTCTTTCATTAGACAATTATGTGATTTTATTTTTTGAGTACAATGCTACAAATCCTTTAACAAGTACTAACTTCATCTTCTTTAATAACTTCGTTCATCGGTGGCAAAATCTTTGGATTACAATTGACTGGTATTTTACTCTTCATAGACCAACATTCTATGAACTTCGAGCCATAAATTTTCTTTCCTTTCTTGAAAGATTTTCATCATAAAGTTGATTCGAAAATATATATACATATATATATATATATATATGTAATATTTCACATATGCTATTATTCAGGGGCCTACTTTGTTACTTAGGCTTTTCCCCTTCTTTTTTTATTAATTTATTTTTCTATAAATCTTCTTGTATCTTTTCTAGATTTTTAGTGTACGATTTTTCTAGACCTTTATCATTATCATATCTTCACTTAGTTTCTATGTACTACAGTGCACCAATATTCTCACATATATCATTGTTGATGCCACGTGGGTAAACCCCCCTTCATAATTGAAACCTTTTTTGCAATTTGTTGGATATTGATTTCTTGACTTAGAGAATATATATTGATTTTGCACTTTTGCAGGAAAAGAGATGAAGACCAATCCAAGTCAAAGCATAAAAGTATGGACTTATTGGTGCATTAAGATAAATGTTTGCCACTCATGCTGTATCCTCTAGATAAGTGGCTGGACGAAACCATTTCTAAAGACACGTTTTGGGACAAAGCCAAATGCTGAGAAGCCTATGCAACATCTTATACTGATGGTGGTCTCCAGTTTATCGAGCGCGAGCTTCGTGCTAATTCTAGAGATACCATCAAAAAATATTCGGTGTTGCACTTCAAAAATGACAGAAGAGAGCTATCTCTCTCTAATACCCAATTCACATTCCTGAAGGAGCCACCCTCTAGATGGGATAATTGGGTAGCATATATTGCAGAGAAGCTAGAATACATGACTTTACTGAAGAAGGCTAAAGTTCTCTATGCTATTGCTACTTCTACTCGGTTGCAATTCCCACAAACAAGTGGAATGGAAGTATGGCAGGCAATTATCTCGCGTTGAAGCATTTAGACCCATACGTTTATCACTTCGTAGGGGGAGATAACTCCAACATTAGAAGACGTAGTTATACTGTTGAATCTATATAGCTTCGGACGAGCGGAACTTACTGCCACAACATCATCTCATAAAGAGCACAGTTTTCAAACATCGCTAATGGGTGCTTTGTAAGCCACCTGCACTAAGAAGAAGAAGCCATGTTTTCCTTCTTGGCTCACATATTTCTTTGAGGAAAGAAGGAAGGACAGGCCTCAGGTTCTAGGCCCAGGTTACAGGAAAGAGTAAGTATCTTCATGTCTGTTTTTTCTTTTTTAATTCAAGTGTTGTAGTTATGTCTTCTACCCATACGTTCTCTTTTCCGTCTCTTACAGGTATGAACTTTCCACTTTCATAGTGTTTTGGCTTTCCTTGTTCATATTCCCCAAAGGGCCTGAAAAAGGTGTTGGTCCACAACTTTTCCTCTTGGCCATACACATTGCCCAAGGTGAACGATTCGCTCTAGGCCCCTTCTACTTGGGTTCACTTTACCAACGCTTAGACTTGTACCACCATGCTTCCATACGTTTGAAAGGTTGATATGTGATCATTTCACATGTAGACCTAATGTTTCTTCAACTTTTCTTTTGTGAGTGATTTTGAAGACATTTTTCTCGTCCTACTGTACAAGACTAACTTGGCCTTGCTCTTCCTAGGGTGTAGGCCTAGGTTAATGGATTAATTGATCATTCACTCCTATAGCTCAATGACATTGAGGGTGAATTAACATTCCACCCTTATGTCGAGCAAATTGTAGGATATGTAGACAATAATGAACTTTATCCTCTTGGCTTAAACGGTGAGGTTACCTTGGTGGAAAATTAAGAAAATATCATTGATTCTCAAGCTAAGTTCCTCTTATGGTGTACTCCAGAGAGCTTACCTTTACTTCTTGACAATAAAGACTCAGCCAATTGCTTTTTAGAGCAAAGAGTCATGGTATACTCTCCCCATTGGGTTACGCATCAACTTGGTTTTAATTAAGGAGTGCCTTACCTGATTACCGCAATTGAGAGTTTTGAATCCTACTACCAATCACTATGTCCAAATGATTTTAGGAAGATTCACCCTGGAAAGCAACAACTATTCTTTCTTTCTACCGATCGCTTCCCCTAGATAGCTGATACATTGGACAAATAACTGAAAGTTTTGAATCCTACTGCCACTCACTATGTCTAAATGACTTTAGGAAGATTCACCTTAGAAAGCGACAACTATTCTTTCCTTCTACTGGTCGCTCTAGGGTTGCTTCCCTTGGATGGCTGATTTATTGGATGAATTGTGTCACGCCCCCAAAAGGTGAAGTCATAATAGTCGCACCATGTAAACCAACCTAAGATAAAAACTATCCTCACAGCTACTATCTTATACCTTATTCACATAAGGCGTACTCGACTCTACCTCTTTGAAGCATCCAATTCGATATTTGTTTGATATAACCCTATGGAGTAATCCTTTGAAATAATTTGTAATAATAAACTTGTCATTTGACTTTATAAAAGAGTAGTAGTAAATCCCACAAATACCTGTCATTTCATATATAGACCAAAATATTGAAAACTACTAAGCCCTTTGAGGAGTCTTGTATAGTTTTCTTTAAAAGATAAAAAGTTAATACTAAGGACAATAACCAGCCATTTCTTGTTGTATCTCGCTCCCCGTCCTAGTTTACTAGGGTTCTAGTGTTGGGTAGGTATTTATAAGTCATTTGGAACTTGCAAAATAAACTATAAGAGAATGAGCGACAACTTGCTCAGTAAGTGGGATAAAAACAGAAATATGCACTTAACACATGACAACTAAGGTTTTTAATCAAGTTGGTTAGATGTAATGTATATACAAGAATATGCCATCGCACGACGTTATCCAGTCCTTCTTGAGATCAGAGAAATTTCACCCGTTCTAATCCAAGTTGAGGAGATTGATGTCATACACTCACGAATCGAAGCTAAACCAAGACTTATGCATAGAGAACACCCTCTTCCCATGACCACCTTCGAACCACAGTCCCCAACCTTGCCGAAACCTCTTCTCCTGTCATTTAGTTTGATTAAGGATGGAAAAAGGACCATTTCAACTATCCTCATCAAAGGGAGTCCGTGTTTGGCTTGAGAAACTTAGTCGTTATCCTTAGTAGGTTGCAATACATATCAAATTAGATATTAAACCAAGTTTGAGTTAGTTCATCTTTCTAGGGTAATCAACTAAGCTCAAACAATTCAATAATAATATTCATAAAACAATCATATCATGGAGCTCAGCTCCCATCACAGCAAATCAAAACTCAACCACAAGTGTTGCATACGCACAAATAGCTAATTACAATCACAAGCTAATACATACTAAAGTCCCTAGATATTTTGAAATAATATCCCAAAATGCGATAAAGTATTGATCCTACTTATCCTAACACTCACTTCGAAAAACTCGTGTTGTCAACGGTCTGATCATTGAAAAGCCCTATATATACAAAACCTAAATTCAATTTTTGTAATGGTTACGAAAACATTAAGGTCTTATCTAAAGTGGTATATATATAATATTATCATTTTTGTTATATAAGAATATATAATTTCATTATATCGATCAAGTTAAGTTATTAAGTACTAATAATATACGCAATTATACTATTACGTATAATATATCATTCCGATTGTATCAAAACGTACTTTTAATCGTTTAAATCTCGTTTCAATTATAATAGAGTTATAATAGTACATAAATTAGTAATATTGTAGAGATATAGGTTATATTACCTAAGTTTATCTGATTTTAGTAAAAATAGTATTGTTAGGCTCGTACACTTAACGATACATATTATAAGTCTTAATTTCTAGAGATGACTTTTAACAAGTAATTGGAGTTTTTAACACAGTTATACGTATCTAATCATATATTATCATACTATAAGTAATTTATGTTATTAAACCATATTTTACCTAATTTGTCAATATAACCCATAATATAACCTCTATAACGTATCCTGATTATTAAAATATCATTAAATATATTAAAAAATATAATTTTTATTCAATCTGACCAATACATAAATAGATAGTTTTTATTCAACTATTTATCATATTTTAACCTATTATTATTAAAATTGGGTATTGGTTCGTTATTTAAACTATTTTACTACATAAATTCATAATAAATAGCTTAGGATACCAAATAATTCCCCAAAATTTTCTATAGACTTCTAAAAATATGTAGAATTCAGCTAGTACTTGGTTTCAAGTTTTCAATCTATCGCTTATATATTCAAAATTACAATTTTACCCCTAAATTACACCTAATTACCTAAATATGATTTTTTTGTACAAAATTATTTTCAACCTATCCTAACATCATTATACTTCATTAGAAATCAGTATAGGTCAATTTCACTATTTAATTTCATAAATCCTATTTATTTAACATTTTCAACCTAATTTCGAGCTATTTTTAGGCCAAAAAATACAATAAATATTAAAGATATTCAAATAAAAAATCGGGATACATAAAAATTATCCATATATCATAAGTATCTTACACAAAAATTTTGAGCTAAAAACTACATCATTTAGTATATTTATTTTGAATTTCAAATTTTTGATGAATAATACATTTGTTAAGCAAGTACATTAAATATTCCTAATTTTGTTAAAATAAATTTACAAAATGAAATTAAATCTAAAATAACCTAGAAATAAATTTTTCCATATTTTTCCTAATTAATTTAATAATTTTTCAAAAAAATAGAGAAAAACAAAGTAGAAGCTCAAAACCTGAGTTCATTCATCGGAGCTTCGGCTACCATTGGCCGAAGATGCGTTGTTGGCCGACTTAATCGATGGTGGCTCTACTAGGTGGCAATAGGGCTTCACATCAGGTCATCAGATGGTCGGGAAATCGTCTTAGCTCAGTCTTTACTCTGTTTTTGTTCTATTTTTTTCTATTTTCCTTTGATTTTTTTCTGATTTTTCCTTTTTGTAATTTGGTTCCTAAACATGTATTTGTTGTAGGAGAGTCTTATTTATAGTAGTTAGGGTCGGTTAGATTTTTTTCTTAATTATTAAGTAATTTATTTTAATATTTTTCTTGAAAAACAAAAGGTATAAGGTCGCAAATTGTTAATAATTCACTTTTGAGTCATCATTTCCAACTGATGTTAAAGTTCCACGTGGATTCCAACTGTTCCCACATCATTTGGATAAGTTTTGGTTAAATTTTAGTGTAATTTTAGTAATATTTGAATAATTTAAGTATATTTAATTATTATATTAATATACGTGTATCTATACACTATATATATAACACACATAATGAGTAATTATATGCATATAACCATGTTTCTAACATGTCTTTTATTTTTAAGATATTTTTCCTATTTAATTTTTGTGAATTTAATGCTTATTATGTATAATTATATAGTTTTAGGTTAATTTATAAGTATATTTATTATATATACCAGGTACACTCATAAAAATACGTGTATACTCATATATTATATTATACTATATTATTTTCTTTTATTACCTAATTAACTTATTTCTAAATCCCCGTCGCATTCCAAGTTTGGTTTTAGAGGTTTCGATCATTTCTACACTATGTTAAGTAATCATACTTCTAAAGGCAAAATCAAGATTTCAGATAATTATTTTCAAAATCTAACTTTACCAAATCACTTCAACTAACTCTTCTATCTTAATTGTAAAATTTGGGTTCAATTAAATAACTTTTCTCGAAAGCCCTATATTTACATACGATTACCCTAAACTTAACTTTAGGGTCTCATATGAAGTAAATTCTCACTATCTTGATTATATTCTTGATATTTTATCATATTTTTTACTTCCACATATACGAGGATTCCTCAATTAGGGTTATCATGTTTCTAATAAGCTTTTAGCCTACTCGATTTATCAATCCTAATCATACAAGGACAAGACTTTGTCATAATACTCAGATGTTCATATCTTAATTACTAATTTATGGGATATTACAAATTGCCTAGATGTGTTCCGGGCTTATGCCTTTGTGTCAGTAGGTAATACACTTAATGCACCTACTGTATATCGTTATGAATTCTTTTTTAAACTCGTAAGACCCAAGTCTTAAGGTAGTGGAGATGTATAAGGGGCTATTACTAAACAATTAGAATATCCTAGTAAGATAATAGGGGTGGACCCTTCTTTTAAGTCTAAGAACAACCACCCCTCACCTCTACTAGTAGATTCGAGACAAACCAAGAGAGCATTCATTCAAGAAGTAACTATATTAAATACATCGTACTATTATATATATATATATATATATGTTATTTTATTTCTTTGTTCTTATAGGTTGAGATAAGCTTTCCTATTACAGTTGGTGAGAAGGATGATGTCACTAACTTAAACTCCAAGGTTCATTCAAATGATCCTACTACACCAGTGGTAGCTTCGTATAATGATGATGAGGACTTAGTAGATTATGGTGAATCTCCAGTCCAATACAGGGATGTTGATGATGATAATGGAATTGAAAAGTTGAATGATTCCCTCGAAGCACAGGACATTACTTTGTCAGTTAATGAGACAAGTGATGGCAATACTTGTGCAGATGCGCTACTATGCTTAAGGAATCATAGAGGTGAAATATATGCAGCATCTATTGATATCTCTCCACCCCTAGTTGCTAACTTACCTCATAGAGACATGATAGCAATTATAGAAGCCATCCTAGGAGAGATAATATCCTTTCATGGATTTAACATTCCTTCTCATCTATTAGAACCATTGGAGAGACTTTACGCTATAAACCAATATTTTTGGAGTGAGTCTCCTATATTGGGAACTGAGTTGGCCAATACTATGGTAAAAATGTTAAGAGAAGCTGCATCACTACTTGAGAAATCTTAGAAGTTTCTATCAAATGATAAGCTATAGCAACTGATTAGCTGTGTTGAAGGGGCTCATCTTTTAAAATTCAAGGTTGGTAGCTTAGAGACCATTACTGCCAAAGTTAAGAGATTGTTGAGTTATCGTACCATTATGAGAAGTTGAAGTGAGTTAGTGGCAAGGATTCAAGCCTTGCAAGATACTATTGAGGAGATAGATCATGAATCAAAAGATTTATTAAGCAATATGGACCTTGAGTCCATAGTAGGTTTAGATTGTCACCCTTAACGGAGTTTGGCTATATTCATTTGTTTTGCTGACGTTCATTCTTCCCTTTTTTTTTTCAGTATTCGAGTTATTTTCAACATTTTCAAATAGAACTTACTAATTGAATGAAATTTTATTGCTTTCCTCTTATGTTTCTATTCTTTATTTATTTCAATTACTTGATTATATCAAATAACAAGGCTTCTTAGCCTCGAGGTGGCTTATGCCACTGAAACTTATGGGGGGTCATTGTGCGCTTTAAGAGGTAATGCCTCACTTAGCAGCAACATTGTAAAAGAAATGGCATGATAATAGGATTTGTTCCCTATAGCTTATGAAGCCTAAAGGATAATGTTGTGCATTGGAGGGAGGCTCTCACTTGCTAGCAACAATACATAAGATAAAATAGTCGATCGTGCTTCAACAGCGATAGTATCATGTACCAATCATATTATCAATGGTCAAGAGGGTATTTCCTAATACTTAACCTTATATCGCTTTCTCTTTACTTATTCATATATCAGCCTTATGCGCTAAGGAGACCTATCTCTAACTTTGCAACAATAGGGAGACAATAGTAGAATACATAATTAAAACTATGTTAAGGAGATAAATCTCTAGCTTTGCAGCAACAACAAGGTAAAAGAAAGTAAAAGAACACAAAGAAATAGAGTAATGGAAGTTGAATGTTTCATTCGTGTGAATTGCAAATACATTTTTGGATCTACAAATGAAACTTTTTAACGTAATGAAAGTTAACAGGAGGGGTTATTGCATCGGTTTTAGGATTAAGGAGCTTGTAGTAGCCACTATCGTAGGTCTCATGAATTATAAAAGGGCCTTCCCACTTCGGTGTAAACTTTGGTGCTGGAATACCTTGCCACACATGCTCGGTTGAGCGAAGTACAACGTCGCCTCGCTAAAAAGATCTTTTCTTGACTAGGTGATCATAGGCAATACTAAGTTGTCTTTAGTAATTAGCAAAGTTGTGCTTAATAGTGTCCCACTTTTCTTCTAAGGCTTCAAGATCCAACATACGTAGATTCTCTAGTTCTAATTTAGTGTTGAGGGCCAAGCACGCAAAAGGAACTAAAATTTCAATAGGCATTACTGCCTCAAAACCATATACCAAAGAGAAAGGTGCCGCCTGAGTAAGACCTCGCTTAGAAGTTCTGTAAGCCCATAATGCCAATGGCAATTTGTCATTCCACTTTTTATGATTTTCATGAACCATCCGACTAAGGACCTTGAAGAGAATCTTGTTTGTTGCCTCTGCTTAGCCATTTCCCTTTGGATAATATGGTATGGATTTCACATGATCAATATTGTAAGATGCTAATAGCTATCGTATATGTGAATTGATGAAAGGGGGTGCCATTATCTGAAAGGACACGCTTTAGGATCCCAAAACGGCAAATAATATGCTCCTTTATGAAATTTGCTACAATAAGTCTTATTGCACTCTTGAAGGGGATCGCCTTAACCCACTTGGTGAAACATTCAATCCCAATAAGGATTCATATGTACCCTTTGGATGATGGGTTTATTGGACCAATTAAGTCAAATGCCTAAGTATGAAATGGCCATGGAGTAGTCAAGTTATGTAACGTAACCGCTGGAGCATGGATTGCATCACCATGTTATTGGCATGCAACACACTTCCTAGCAAAATTGAATGCATCATTTTCCATAGTAGGCCAATAGTATCCCATACAAAGCAGGTAGAGGTACAACTTCCTTCCCCCTTGATGGTCTTTACCATCTTTGAAGTGTGTTTCGGACAATATAGTTTTTGTTTTAGGAGGCGCTGTACATCGGAGAGGCTTTCCCATAAATGATACCCTGTACAACTCGCCCTCATATATAATATACTTTTTTGCTTTATGCTTCACTAATCGAGCATCTATGTTATTCTTAAGTAGAACATTATTTTTCAAGTAATCAATGTAAGGGTGCCTCCAATTGCCTATGCTTACTACAAAATTGCATTCTCCTTAGTTAAGGAGTTTAGCACACTTTGGGTAACTCATTTGTAGATGAGATACATCTTTAGACATTGTTGGCCAGTAATACCCTACGCGCTGAATGCAATGGTACAAAGGTGGGCCTTCTTCTCCACACCAAATCTTGTGGTGTTTATCTAACTTCAAATGAGCTTGCTTTGCACAAATACATCAAGATAAGACACATTTTAGTCCCTTAAAATACAAGACGCCATTAATACAAGTGAAGTTTTTCAAAGTTATCACAAAAGTTGCATTTGGATGTGCTAATTGTACCTTAATGGGACTGCGCTAGTCATCTTGTGCTTCTTCACCCTCGTCTACTAATTATAAAGCCGTACATGGGATGGATTTCTTAATAACTTGAACATTTGAATTATTCTAGGTGGTTTAAATGGGAACTTTGGAAGCTAATGTTGCTAGGGCATCTGCATAGCAGTTGGTAGATCATTTGGTATGCTCGTACCTCACTAATTTGAACTTGCTAACCAAAGACTGCACCATAACCCTGTAAGGCACTAAAGCTGGTTCTTTGAGAGCAAATTCACCATTTGTTTGCTTGATGATTAGGTTCAAGTCACTACGAATGCACAAGTTAGATGTTCTGACATTTTGAGTAGAAATGAAACCAAGTAGAAGAGCTTCATACTCAGCCTCATTAATGGTACATGGGAAGTCTAGCTTGAAAGCTAAAGGTACCTCTTGACCTTCTAGAGATGTTAAGATCACCCCGGCTTCTTGTCCAATGCTACTAAAAGAGCCATCAAATTGCACTTGTCACTCTTCATTTAGTTCTACTCTCATAGAGTCTTCATAGAACTCTGCAGGAATTCTATCTATAATAAGAGCCCCTTGTGTTACAAGAAACTAAGTTAAAAGGTCTGTTAGAGCCTAAGACTTAATAGCCTTAAGTAACACAACCATGATGTTAAATTCTGATAGGAGGAGCAACCATTTTGTAATCCTTCCTGAAAGAGTTGATTGTGATAATAAGTATTTTAGTAGATATGAATGAGTGACAAGATTAACCCTATGAGCCAAAAAATAGTGGCGCAACTTTTACATGGCGAATACTAACACAAAGCATTGCTTTTCGCAAGCTGAGTATCTCACCTCACTTCCTTAGAGTGTCCTGCTCAAGTAATAGACTGGTCGTTCACCATCATCTAATTCTTGAACTAGTAAAGCCCTGATAGACTTATTGGTGGCTGTCAAATAAAAAATCATTAGCAACCTTTTCACTGACATTATTATCGTTGTTAGTGAGGTGAGTATCTCCTTAATCTTTTGTATGGCTTCTTCGTAAAGTTGTCCCCATTCAAATAAGGTTCCCATTTTTAAAAGCTGTTATAATGGATGAGAAATTTCTACCAATGTAGAGATGAATCGCCTAATATAAGAAACTTTCCCCATGAAGGTTTTTAATTCCCTTGGACTAGTAGGTGAGGGCATGGAGTATATAGCCTACACCTTTGCTAAATCCACATCAATTCCTTTTCTATGAACAATGAATCTAAGCAATTTACCAGAAGTTACCTCAAAGATACATTTCAAGGAATTCATATGCAATTTATATAAATGACATCTTTCAAAGGCCTTCCATAGATGAGTCAAATGATCAGGCACCCATCTTGACTCAACAACCATGTCATCAACATAGTCTTCCACGAAGTCATGCATCATGTCATGAAATATAGTAGTCATTGCCGTTTGGTAGGTAGCTCCTACATTCTTAAGTTCAAATGGCATGATATTATAGTAAAAGTTTCCTACTAGTGTTCTAAAAGCAGTGCATTCAGCATCCCTAATAGCCATTTTTATTTGGTTGTAGCCACTAAAGCCATCCATGAATAAGAATAATTCATGTCCAGCTGTAGCATCTACCAATGTGTCAATATTTGGCAATGAGAAATCATCCTTTAGGTAAGCCTTGTTAAAATCACGGAAGTCCATGCAAACGTATATTTGTCCATTCTTCTTTTTAATTGACACGATATTAGCCAACCAGGTAGGGTATTCAATTGGCTTAATAAAGCCAGTTCGAAGTAACTTTTCAATCTCTTCTTTTATTTGTACTTCAACTTTAGGACAAAAGATTCATTGTCCCTGCTTTTTTGGCTTAACCCTAAGTACGATATTTAATCCATGCACCACTAAACTGGGGTCCAGTCCTAACATTTCATTATATGTCCAAGTAAATGTGTCCTTGTATTCTTTCCACAACTCTACTAAATAGACCTTAATTTATTGCAACAGATTCTTGCTATTGAAGATAGGTCGCAGAGACTCCCCTGGTCCTACGAAGTCCAACTCCTCAATCTCTTCAGCTTGGGGTTTCATTTGGTCTAGCATTTGAGGAGGGGCGGGTTGGGTTTCTTGCATTGGTATGAGATTTGAGGAAGATAAAAAAGCTTCTTCAAATCCCAAAGACTGTCATAAGCAATACACCCTTCGTCTATCTTTCCTAACAAAACTTTCTATCACTTCATCTTTTCTTTGCTTCTTCTTACCCTTATGGGAGCCTTGCATTCTCCTCTTCTTCTTTTGTTTATCTTGGGACTCCTCCCATGTGGGCTGTAAGCCCCAAATCTAAGCCAATTAATCATAAGATTGAACTTAAAACATAAGGTTTTAGACGATCGGATAAGAAATCCGATCAAACCCCAAATTATAAACTATTGAGAGAAATATTAATAAAAATGATCCCGTAAACTTAAATTTAAGAAAATAAATAATAAAATAGGAGACTATAAAATTTTCAAATTTTAAGCATAATAATTGCTAATTACCGAAAAGGCGAAAAGTGTAATTTAATAACTAATAAATTACTAGAGATAGATTATATGTATATTAAAAATTTTAAAATAACCAAAATAATAATTAGAAATGTTCATATGTACCCCATATGTATTTACATGTAGATAAAAATACGCGAAATTACCTAAATTAGCCAAAAACTTAGTAAATAATTAAAGAAAATTATAAATTAATTGTGGAAAAATCATAAAAAAATCAGAAGAGTGTGGAATGATGCAAATTTGGTCGTGGCAAGTCAGAATCTGAAAAAAGAAAAATCAACCAATTAAATTAGAACAACACAAAAGCAAAAAATTTAGGGATAAGGCAATTGCCTTGTCCAAATTAATGCACAATAAATCCCCTAAAGCCCTATAAATAGCAGGAAAAATTCAGGAACTCATTTGGATAGTTAGAAATCAGAGAAAATTAGGGAGAGATGAAAATTGAGAGAAAAATTCGGTTTAGAAAAAAATTAGAAAAAACTGTGCAATTAGGGCTTTCAAAGGGAACCCCCACCAGACGAGCAGCTGGAAGTGGACGGCCATCACCACCACATGGTGGTGGCAGTGCTCAGGCCGGTCGACAAGGCCATGGCGGCCCGTGGTGGCCGGAGCCACCCAAATCAATGAGTCCAATTTCCAGCCTGATTTTTGTGTAATTTTGTAAAAATAGTAAATATTATTAGAAAATTATGAATTTTTTTATTCTGGAATATTTTTGTATGTATTTTGTAGGAAAAATATTATTTTAATGAAAATATATCTCATGATATAAGGTCCTTAAGAAATCATATAAAACCGAGCATGTTTCGGTTTAGAAATAAATAACCTTAGGAGTATAGTTTCGAGCCCTAAATTTTTGTGTAGATTATTTAGATGATATAGAATAGTGCTATGAAGCCTGTTTTCAAAAATTAATTTTTGAAATATTTAGATAATTTTTAGGCCTTAAAATGAGGCATAAAATGGGTAATTTAAGGTTAATTAAGTAATTAAATTATTAATTACTGACTTAGTGAATAAGTAGATGTTTTAGGATGTGAAAATCTGATGGAGTATGATACTTATAGCATTTAGGGTATTAGATGTAATTATTAGGTTAATTATGTAGTAAATGAGTAATAGGAAAAATAGTTAATTTTGTAAATTAGGGAAATTTGGAGTAAAATCTGATTTAGGATGGATTTAGACATTTTGAAATAATAATTGATATTTAGAGATGGTAATTAGGGTGATGGAAATATTAGAAGTGCATTATGTACATAAAAGGTAACAATATATAATATGTAATTTCTAGAAATATAATAAATAGAAAATATTATAATAAAAATTGATATTTTGAGAATAATAAAAATGTACAATAAATCTGATAGGAAACTTGAATTTATGGAATTATATGAAAAATGTAAAAAATTTCTCACATTAGGAGTAAATTCGGTACACAAATAAGGATTTAAGTGTACCGGATGAAATAAAATACTAATTAGAGGTAATGATGGTATTTAGAAGGTCGGGAAGTAATGTGATTAATTTCACATTATGGGTTGAAACGGATTTCTAGGGTTGGGAATCTAAAACATTACTTAGAAATCGAACTAAAAACCTGATTTAGAAATCGATGCGAAAACCGAACCTGAACCTAACCCCAAACCTAGAATAATTGTAAAAGACTTAATACCTAAATAATTAGGCATATTAAACCTTAAACTAAACCTAACAATAAGCATTATAGGATAAAACGAACCTATAATAGTCATATGAAAAGATGAAACCACGTTTGTGTTATAGGGATGACCGACGATGGCCTGAGTAAATCGGACCTCGAGTGAGTGAGCGAGGAGTCGAGGTAAGTTGGGATTAATACGATATTGTATTTTGGAGGCTTAAGATTATGCTTAGTTGTACTTGTTAAATAGTTGAATGTGTACATGTGCTTAATTTTGAGTGATGCTATGATTCTGTTTGTTGCTCTGGCACGTATTGTATGAATTGTATGTAATAATTGATCACTTTAAACTAGACTTAATCAAATATACGACCAGTAATCATAATCGGACATGCATGGCAATCCGTTAGGGGAACTTAGGACTCTCCAGCCAAATACCGACCCCTTCGGAAGGGATAATGCAGGATTGCAAAATGGTCCCTTCTTCATCCTCAGTCGAACTAAGTAACAGGAGAGGAGGTCGCGACGAGGGTGAAGGCAGTGGTTTGAAGGTAGTCGCGGGAGGAGCAAGGTCTCCATTACACAAGCCTAGGTTTGGTCATGAGCTATTGCATTAACGACAACTCCTCAACCTGGATTAGAGCGAGCACAATTTCTCTAATCTCACGACGGGCCGGATAACGTCATGAGATGGCATTTGCTTGCACATGCATTGCACCTAATAAGTGATTGAAAACCTTGTTGTGTTTATGGTGTAGTTTTAAGTCCTCCGTCCTAACTTACTGAGCTGTGGATGCTCACATCCCTATAGACGTCGTGCAGGTGCTGACCAAGAAGCGGCAACAACTACTCTAAAGTTAGCACCTGCTAGATCCTAGGGAGTGAGGAAAAACATATGAAGAATAAACATATATTTTTAAGGTTCAAGCTTTTACTTTAGAACTTTTCATTTTTGAATAATATAATAACTAGGAAATATATTACGGAGAAATATTGTAAACCTTAATTGCAATAACTGTATTATAATATATATATATATTTCCTCACTTTCTTAGATAAATGATTTATTTAAATTACAAACTGTTTCCTTCAAAGCGGGTCAGTCATGGACGCCTTGTGTAGATCAGGTCTAAGATAACAGTTGTAAGGCCAACTTCTATCTTAGGATGGTTTACGCTGCGGGGGCTGTTACGACTCTGCCGCTTCGGGGCGTGACATGGGCAATGGTGTGTTGAAGGTTTTGATAATGTTAGTCTCTCCATCTGTAACATACTCATCAAAGAACCCTATGTCAGCTAGATAAGACTCGTTATGTCCAAACGGGTTCTTCATAGCCGGAATGAAGACATCTTTACCCTTCCAATAGCCCTTAATGCATTGGTACCATGTTGAGGGTATAAGGTTGTGATTGTACAGTCACTTCCTCCCAACCAAAAGGTAGTAAGATACAAGCGCGTCAATCACGTTGAATCGCGTGGATCCCTGTACAGGTCCAACTTTAAAGTCCACATTAACATACCCTATTGTGTTTATAGTTGTTTCAGTAAAGCTATTTACTATAATAGATTGCTTCACCAAGCATCGGTTATCTATCCTTGAGACCTTAAATGTAGACATTAGCATAATGTTTATGGAAGAGCCATTGTCTATGGATGTCCTCTACATAAAGAGGACGGTTATGATTAAGGTTCTTTGTACACATGTCTACGTCAGTAAAGAATATCATATTCTAATGTACATTAGCCATCCTTTGTACTAGCTGCGCTTCATTGCACCCCCCATATTATCTCTCAAAAATCTAGGTAAGTGTAGTCGCTGCTGTAAGCCGTGTGTCTTCATTGAATCCTAATAAATCAAAAGAACCCCCTAAAGTTAGAGGTCTTCATCAAGGCGCCAACCACTGATGAGTGTGCACCTTGGTTGGTTTCTATTACTGCTTCCTTCTCTTCATATACCTCAATTGGTGGCACATCTCCTTCCTCTTATCTCAGATCATGACCAACAGCATTTATAATGCCACGTTGGGTGTTATGTGCTGAGAGCGGATTACTGCGTATGTCACAATTCTCTATGATAAGTTCCCCATTACGGACTCCATCATTAAATATCTTCTTTAATGTCCAGTACTCTTTAGTCGGATGACCTATAGTCTTGTGATATGTACAAAACTTAGGGTCATTCTTCTCGTTCACAATTGGCAAATGCTCCACCCTTGAGAGCTTTATGTTCCCATCCTGTAACCATTGGTCAAGTACAGCATATACCTTACCCATCGAGCATGAGAATGATATAGCTAATGTAAAGCCTTATGAACTATCGTTCCTTAGCTTCTTATTGTCTCTAAAACTTTCTCCTCGTACTGAGCTAATAGATGTTACTTGTTTCCTTAATCTTTTGCCTTCTATCTGATACGGACTCATGAATGAACACATGAACCCAATATCATGCGTAACCAAAGGGGTGGGTCCAGGCCACAAGATGGCTTGAAAAATAAATGTTAGTCGAAGGTTGAACAGGGGGTGCCCGTGCAACAACAAAGGGTATGATGTACCAATGCCTCACACGAACTCAGGTCACACTTGATATGATGCACAAGTATGGTCGGAGGTCACTTGCCACTAGTCCATGCTCGAATGGGCTCGATAAGAGTAGCTCAAGAGTAAGAAGGACACTTAGCTCGAGAGTAAAAAAGTTCAGTATATTTTCTGTATTCTAATGATCCTTAACTTTTACATTATGACAATATTTATATCATCCTGTTAGAGCAAATCCTAAGTTACAGAAATTACAAAAAGAATGGTCTTTATTTGCTAAAATAAACAAAAGAGAATAATTTACAAGGAAATTATGAAATCATACAAAAGAAGGAACACGGACGTCCTTTGTTAGAAAGGACAATATGGATGTCAATAAAAGACAATGCGCGTGCATTTTTGCTACAATTCTAACGGTATTGTGGTCTAGGTAAAGGTGGACCTCGATTCAGGCCTGTTCGTCGTCAAAAGGGGTTGGACAGTAGTTGGTCTAAGGACGGCTCACATTGGAGTTGGCCTCGGATGGTCAGCTCTTGACAGTTCTTCTCAGCCTCGATACAGTGGAGATTGCCACATTCAAATTTAGCGCTTGGACTACAGTTTAGTGGAGGGTTCGGCTCGACTCAGCTCAGCATGCTAATTGATCACCTCGGCAACATCTTGGATGGCATAGAAAGCAAAGAAGCTCGACAGATTGGGATAGGACAAGCACTACTCCTCAGCACTTAACTCTCCTCAAATAGCTTGGCGGACCACCTAGGAGAGCCTTCGGGCTCAAGAGCATATAATCTATCCTTAATCCCCATCATCCCCTCCGGGTTGTTTGAGATTTAAGGTCAAATCTAGTTCGGGTCCAGTTTGCTCGTCTTCGGGAGTGTAAGGTTGGAGGTCGACAATGTTGAAAGAGTCTCAAACTCTGTATCCTTTAAGTAATTCGATCCTATAGGCATTAAGATTGATCTTTTCAAGCACCCTAAAAGGTCTATCGGCTTTGGGAGACAGCTTGCTCTTCCTCAAGTTTGGGAATCGTTCCTTGCTAAGGTGTATCCAAACTAGATCGGTCGACCAAAATTCTCTCTTCTTCCATCCTCGACTTCACTTCTCAAGCTTAATAGCAGCTCGACCCAGTTACTCTATAACCTTTTGGTGTATGGTTTTCATGCCTTCTACTTTCCCAACAGTAGGCTGGTCATCACCATCAGTTCTCAGTTGGGGTACTTAATCTAATTAGAGCTTGGGGTTGAACCTATAGGCGACTTCGAATGGAGACATGCTTATGATGTTATAGGCGATCCGATTATAGGTGAATTCGATGATTGGCAAACACATATCCCAATCGACCATGTTTTGTTCGACAAAGACCTGCAACAAAGTTCCCACAGCTGGGTTGATAACTTCGATCTACCCATCGGTCTGTAGATGGCAGGACGTACTGTATAATAACTTGGTTCCCAGTCGCTTCTAAAGTATCCTCTAAAAGTAGCCCATGAACTTGGAGTCTTGATCTAAAACTATGGTTCTAAGCACACCGTGAAGCTTAATCACCTCCTGCAAGAAAAGAAAAGAGATAGTCGAAGCATCATTAGTCTTAGAACAGGACACGAAATGTGCTATCTTGCTAAATCGATCCACAACCACTATGATGGAGTCCTTCCCTCGAGATGACCTCGATAATCTTAACATTAAGTCCATACTCAACTCAAACCATGGTTAGGTCGAGATCAGCAAGGGTTAATAGTGTCCTTACTCGACTCAACTCTTCGCTTTTTGGTAGTCACATATTTTTCCAACATGGATTAGAAATCTCTTTTCATCCTTAGCCAAAAGAATCTAGAGGATAATACCTCATAAGTTCGATACTAGCCAAAGTGTCCTGTCAATCCCCCTCTATGTGCCTCGTGCACTAGCAATTCTCACGTGAAACAAGTCGAGATACATAGCTTTCTCTTCCTGAATAAGTATTTGTCTTCCTTGTGATAGTCATCCAGCGTCCATCCTTCCTCACAACAGGCGTAGATAGGACCAAAGTGTGGGTCCTTAGCATGCAAATTCTTGATGGTTGAAAAACCAAGTGACCTCATCTGCAATTCCGTTAGCAGGGTATGCCGTCTCGATAAGGCATCAGCGATTACATTATTTTTTCTGTTCTTGTTTTTTATAACATAAGAAAAACCCTTCATGAACTCAACCCACTTAGCCTGTCTCCAAGACAACTTCAGTTAGCTCTTTAGATATCTCAAGGATTCATGATCGGTGTAAATCACGAATTCCTTAAGCAGCAGTAGTGTGGCCACACTGTCAAGGCTCGGATTAAGGAGTAGAACTCCTTATCGTAGACGGAATAGTTAAGTGTGGCTCCTCGAAGTTTCTCACTGAAGTAAGCAATAGGTCGGCCTTCTTGCATTAACATAGCACCTATGCCTAGTCCGGACACATCATACTCTACATCAAATACCTTGTCGAAGCTCAGCAGAGCTAAGACGGAGGCTGTAGTTAGCTTCTCCTTCATGTCTTCAAAAATCCTCCTCTCTTTCTCACCCTATCTGAATTCAACATTCTTCTTCAAGAGTTCGATGAGTAAGGCCACAATAGTATTGAAATTCTTTATGAATCAACGATAGAATGATGCCAGGACGTAGAAACTTCTCACAATGGTAGAATAGGTTAGCTTAGGCCATTCTATAATCGCTCTTACCTTCTCCTCATCAACTCGAATGCCACCTCCACTTACAACAAATCCCAAGAAGATCACCTCGGATCGGCAGAAATCGCACTTCTTCTAATTGGTGTAAAGCTGTTCCGCTTGAAGTTTTGCAAGCACTTGTCAAAGATGTTCTCAGTGCATCTCCACGTCAGGACTGTATACTAGAATGTCATCAAAATAAACTACGATAAACCTTCCAGTAATTCTCGAAGCACGTGATTCATAAGTCGCATGAATGTGCTTGGCGCATTAGATAGCCAAATGGGGTTACAAGCCATTCATATAAACCATGTCGTGTCTTGAAGGCGATCTTCCACTCATCGCCTTCATACATTCGAATCTGATGGTATCTAAATTTGAGATCAGTTTTGGAGAACACTCTTGCTCTACTTAACTTGTTTAGCATATCATCAAACCTAGGTATGAGATACCTGTACTTGATGGTGATTCGATTGATGGCTCGGCTATCTACGCACATTCTCCAAGAACCATCCTTCTTTGGTATTAACAGGGGTGGCACAGCACAAGAGCTCAGGGATTTGTACACATACCCTTTCTTCAAGAGGTCATCTACTTGCCTCTACAGCTCCACAACTTGTTCAAAGTTTAGCCTATAGATAGGCTTATTCGACAGTACGACTCCTAGCTATAGGTTAATCACATGCTCGATGCCTTGGATTGAGGGTAGGCCCTCAAGTAGCTCCTCTGGAAACAGGTCAGTAAAGTCTTTCAATAGTGTTTTTACCTCAGTCGGTAGCTCTTCCTCCTTAGGTCTCATCTTTAGAAGTCTCCTAACAAGCAGATAGGTCGATCCCTCTAACTCCATTTCTTTTTTCAGTTCAGCTCGGGTCAATATCAAAGCCTCCTTCAAGGTTCGGCTAAGTTGGGACTGCATGACTTTTACCTGCTCGGCAGTCATAGGACCCAATTTCTCCCTTCTTCCTTCATGCTCCACAAAGCATGTGTTCCTCTTACCGTCATATATAACTGCTCGGTCAAACATCCATAGTCAGCCAAGTAGAAGGTAGGACGCACTTATGGGCAACACATCACAAAGCACTTCGTCTTGATACTTACCTATACATATCGACACAGACACCTATTTGTTCACTTGTAGAGCTCCCTTATCATTGAGCCAATGAAGCTTATAAGGTTTCAAGTGGGGCATGATTGGCAATTTTAGCTGCTAGACCATAAATGTGGAGGTTGCATTAGTGCAGCTCCTATTATCTACAATCAACGTGCATAGTGATTCAATCAACGTGCATAGTGATTCATTCCTCATTGTAGACAAGCAAAAGACTGACACTCATTGTCCTCTTCGATATTAGAGCAGTCAACATGAAGTTTCCTTCCTCATTGTAGATAACTTCCTCCTCAGATAGCTTAGTTTGTTCATCCTCCTTCGACTCCTCTACTTCCTCATCAGTATTATCAACCTCAACGGTCGACGCCTTACCCCGAATCACCATCATTTGCTTGCTCGGACATTGAGCAACCATGTGCCTAAATTCTTGGCATTTGAAACACTTGATTTCACTCATCTTCTTCCCTAAACTCTAGCCTTTCTCGAACTTCCTTGGTGGTTCCTTCTCCTCTGCTCGAGTAATTTGAGCAGGTCTGGTCTCGGTTACCTTGCTCGATTTCGTTCGTACAAGTCTGCTCGGAACAAGTCGGCTACTACCAAGACGGTTGACATTTGGTCGGAATCTTCCTGTTCAATGCCTTCTATCCTCTGGGTGGCTCAAATTGCATCATCGAACGTTCTAACATCCAGGGTTTCCAAGACATCTCCAATCTCATACTTCAATTCGCCAATGAATAAAGACAGAATTCGGTCTTCTGGCTCCACAACTTTGCACTGGATCATTAGCATTTGGAAATCCTTAACATAAGGATCTACACTCGATGCTCCTTACCTCAGTTCTTACAGCCTCTTAAAGGCATCTTACAAATAATAGATCGACATAAATCTTCTCCACATGATTCTCTTCATATCATCCTAACTCCTAATCTCTTGTTCTCCTTCCCTTCTTCTAGCGGCTTGTAGGTTCTTCTACCACAAGGCGGCATAGCCGATGAAATCCAACACAGCTAACCTAACCTTTGCATTTTCGAGCATTTTGTGGCATACAAACTGCTTTTCACTCTGATCTACCTAATCAAGGTAGTCCTCAGCATCATCACTTCTAGAGAAACTCGGAATACGCATCCTCAATCTCTCAACCCTAAGGGTTCGTACATTCCTTTCCTCAAGTTCGTAGTACTCTTTTGCCTCATCACCTCCTTCTGCTTCCTCGTTATTCTCTTTAAGTGCTAGCTTTCGTCTAGCATCTCTACCAATTCCTACAGCTCAAGGAAGTTGAGCTGAAACGTTATCTTAGCCAAACTGACCATTACCTCGGCTTTAGTATTTGCGTTCCCTAACGAGGCTATTTCTAGCTCGCTATCTGTCTTCTTAGATGACAGTCGCCAAACTAACTACCAAATCAGTAAGCCTATCAAAGCGGTCACCCACTAACTACAGTAAGGAGCTTCCTTCCTGTCCTTAACCATGTTGAGTACCACTTTCTTGGTTTCCCAAAGTCCCTTGCACACTTGAATTTGATATTAATGTTTACTTCATAATGATGGTTTCCTAGCAAATACACAATCAACCACACTCTGTTTTGGTATACCAAAAATAGGGGAAAATATAATATAAAACACTTCTCACTACTAAACTTCAAATCTAACAATAGAATCACTATCATACGAGGGCAGTGACAAACTATTAAAAGAACACAGTAGTAGAATCTAGCTTTGAATGTAGCCAAGCTTTGATACCAAGATAATGCGGACTTATGGATAAACATACGAACCCAATATCACGCATAACCAAAGAGGTGGGTCCAAGTCGTAAGATGGCTTGAAAAACAAATGATAGTCGAATTTTGAGCAGAGGGTTCCCATGCACCAATGAAGGGTATGATGCACCAACGCCTCACACAAGCTTAGGTCATACTTAATATAACACACAAGTATAGCCGGAGGTCACTCGTTACTAGTCTATGCTCAAATGGGCTTGATAAGAATAGCTCAAGAGCAAGAAGGACACTTAGCTCGAGAGTAAAAAAGTTCAGTGTATTTTCTGTATTCCGATGATCCTTAACTTTTACATTATGACAATATTTATATCATCCCGTTAGAGTAAATCTTAAGTTACAGAAATTACAAAAAGAATGGTCCTTATTTTCTAAAACAAACAAAAGAGAATAATTTACAAGGAAAATATGAAATCGTAAAAAAAAAAAAGGAATGCGGACGTCCTCTGTCAAAAAGGACAATATGGATGTTAGTAAAGGACAGTGCGCATGCGCTTTTGTTGCAATTCTGACAGTATTGTAGTCCGGGCAAAGGTGGACCTTAGTTCAAGCCTGTTCGTCGTCAAAAGGGACTGGATAGTGGTTAGTTCAAGAACGGCTCACATTGGGGTTGGCTTTGGATGGTCGGCTCTTGATAATTCTTCTCAGCCTCGACACAATGGAGATTGTTGCATTCAGATTTGGCACTTGAACTATGGTTTAGTGGAGGATTTGGCTCAGCATGCTAGTTGATCACCTTGGTAATATCTTAGATGGCATGGAGAGCAAAGTAGCTTAGTAGATTGAGTTAAGGCAAGCATTGCTCCTCGAACAACTCGACAAACCACCTGGGAGAGCCCTCGGGTTCAGGAGCGTATAATTGGTCCTTGATCCCTATTGCTATCTGTTGTCGCACAACATAATTATTAGTTCTTCTTGCAGTCTCAATGAATGCGGAGAAAGAACATAAATTAAGGTTTTCCAAATGGACAGCATATTCAATGAATATCTCTTGAATGCAAATCTTCACTAATTCCTTTTCATCATACACATCTTGGATGCCTAGGGTATGCTCTTTGAAGCGTTTTATGTAATTCATCAAATCTTCCTTCGAGTTTTGTCACGTTCTTCCCATATCTGTAATCGTAACCCGTTCTTGAGTAGAGAAGAATTTCTCTAGGAAGAGCTTGCACATAGTTTACCATAAATCAATCGATCTTAAGGGAAGATTGACATACCAAGTGTATGCCTTCTCCGTTAGTGATTTATAGAATTTTCTAAGCTTTAGGTCATCATCAAGCCTATAAGGCAAGGTTTTAATAGATTTCAGGAGGTGTTCTTTTGCACTTCCTTTTTTGCTATTGAACAGCATGAATTTAGGACTTACATAGTATTTAGAATATGGCTTTGCTGCAATGTGTTGGTGATATGAGAGTTTGAACTTCGGTACTCTCATAGATGACCTAGCTTATATTTCTCTCATATAAACGTCTAAGTTTCCTTTTGTTATAAAGGAAGTCTTTAGAATATAAACTGTAGACGTAAGTAACAGAGCAAGGGCAAGATTGGGATGAGAAGTAGATCCTCCTAAGATTGAATGAAGGAGCAAGCACCTGTAAAGATGAAGAGCCACCTAAATAGACTCTTACATTCTCTGGTGCAAAAGTTGGTTGTCATACAGGTTTTAGGAGGGGTTTCCTCACCTCCTCCTTGATGGAGATTTTTCTCAATGGCTGGAGGATTAATTAATTAAGCTGAGGTAATAACACTTAGCTATGCAGCAACCATAGGATTTGGCAAAGCCATACTTTGTTGCACAGCAGCAGTGGCAACCATCTCGGTAAGGATGGGTTGGAATATAGCCATAAACTGATTTAAAGACTTGGTAGCTTCTTGCATTATCCGCATCATTTGTATGGGATTTAAAGGAGCCTTAGGCGCTGAATGGTCTTGGTTAGTATTCTCAAGCAGTAGGAGTGGATTCTGCTTAGTAAGCTTAACATTAGTATCGAGCTCTTGGAACATAGTATTAGACATACTAGTCATTCTCTTCCTGGGAGGTGCTACGTCTTTATGATCACTCTTCCCTAGTGGAGTCATAAAAAATGTAGATGTAAAGGTTTGATCGAAGTGGTTACATGCGTGTTGCGTGAGTAGTGCATTACACATGGTTTCAAAGAAGTAAAGCGAGATTGTCACTTAAAGAGATAATTAGGTGAGAGTAAGGTAGGAATAAGAAATAGGCAATCTCAATGTCTTGAATGTACAAGTAACAAACAAGGTAACCTTAAGGGATCTCAGGCATTTACCTTGAAGCTTGATTAAATGAGATTAATTTTTTACTTGAATGTTATTTGATCTTAAAGAGCAGAGTTTTCACAGTAAAACACCGTTTCTCTAATCTCTTTAAGTGTTTTAAATGATGAGAAAAATATTGGGTATTTATAGGCTTTTAAGTATAATGGCATCTGTTAGATCATTTAGATGATCAACGGATGGAATGAAGCTTTTTTAATTCATGATTATCCAGAATGAGTTAACTCATAGGTTCAAAGCCAGTATCTTTCCTTATAAGTGCATGAGCCTGCTTAAAAAAAGTTGGAGACAAACGGATCAGTCCAACAATCTCCATTCCAAACCTACCAAGCCAAATCTCCCTAAATCATCCTAATATGGACTAGACTCCTTAGGCCTTGTTACCTAGTCTAAAGAGTCAAACCTAAATAAATAATTAAATTATCCCAAAGCATTATATTGTCATGATCAATGAAACGTATATAAAGCAAATATAAGATATACAGATATATATACACACATAATAGTAAACAACACATCCATATTGTATATGCAAAAAAGACAAAAAAGTTTAGACTAAAATATATAGAATAATGTCGATAATATATTACATATGTAAGTTGTAATAAATAACTAGAGATTAGAACATTAGGACACTGGGCAAATGGAATCTGGTTATAGTTCTTTACTGTTGGTGATGAAGAGCACATTAAATCCTCAATGGAAATTTTTTGGCTTGTTTAACTTGTAAAAGTTACTTGTACTTATCAAAAATACTAGTTATATGAAACTGATTAACTAAGAGTGTAGTTGGTGATATATTCTCAAAGTGGGATGTTGCTAATATAATAAAAGAAAATCTTATGTTTTTCTTTATGGACTTTTAAGTTCAATGGATGTAGTTACTAGCTTTTCCTTATCAGTCATCAAATGGTTATAGAAGTAGATGTCAAACCCAAAGTTTATCATTGCCTTGCCATAAAGAAAATTTCTCTGACTCCATCTTGTGTGCCTTCCCGTGTTTCTGCCAATTACATACTACTATGTATCCGAAAGAGCAAAATGTGGGGTCCTCATTAATCTCTCATCACATTATGGATTGAGTCATGAAAGGGGACACATAAAGTGTACAAGAAATTAATCTGTTTTTGCCATATTTTTTTCCTCGACAAATGTATGCACATGGTACTTTATCTTTATAGTATTCAAAAATTCCTCCATTATCCCAGAACCTTCGGCTTTTGAATGTTTATGATTTCTGGGCATTGTTAGGCTTAAAATATTGCTAATGTACTCATCCAAAAAGATATTGTTTCATATTTCAGGATGGAATCCATTTTCTGTCTTCTTTTGCATGAACAAAGTGTTATACATGAAGACCACTCTGATCCCAAGCTTCTGAAATCAATAGAGTATCATAGGCGTGATCTTGCAACTCTACTTGAAACAACAAAATGGCAGGTATGCAGCAAATGTCATCAGAACACTATTTGGTGTTCTTTATTCAGTTAGTTTCGTCTGATTTTTAGTCTTAATCAACTGGAAGATTTTGAAAGAGCAGTTAACTCATTGGCTGCAGTAAATGAATCTCAAACAAGGGCAGATGTAATTTTGGGGCATAAGCAGTTTGTCAGCGCCATTAAGGAACAGATATCTAATTTGGAGAAAAACTTGGAAGAAGACTCTCTAAGATATTCTTTGAACAACTCTGAGTGGATTAATTTAGGTGAGAAAGACAGAGATGGTCTGGCAATGTTTCTTTATGGGGAAAATGCTCCCGAGCCATCTAAGGAAAGCAGCAGCATCGATGGAAGTATTTTGACAAGATTTTTGGATCCTTCCTCAGCTACTTCTAACCTCGATGAGATTGTTGATAATAGCAGCAGAATAATTGAGAATTCAAAGACAAGTGGAGGTTTAAATAAGGAGCGTGATTTTGCTTCAAGGCGCAATAACTTCAGGAATGTCTCTTCCAGTTCCCATTTGCCGGCAACATTAGGTTTTGGACAGGATTCTCTTCAAAAGATGTGATGTGGAGAAGATGCTAGTCGGGATCTGGAAGCTGGTGAAGGCAATAGTAAAAATTTCTTCCCGAAGAGCCAACTAAGGGGATATCACAGTACAGGGAACTTCATTCTGTTCCTCAACAATATAACTCCTGCACTAAGGAATAAGGTATATATGAACTGCACAAAGAGGATGAAAGATGGAGAACAGATGCAATCCCCACTGTATGCTGATAGCTCTCGTGCTTCACAGGTACTTCTAAATACTAGTATCAAACTTCATTGTCGCAACAGTTCTTTTTGGCTGGTAAAAACCAGAAATTTATATCCCCTCATCAAACAGCCATTTCTTTTTTCTTTTTTGGGCCATTCTTAATTTTTTGTAGGTTATATGAATCTTCTTTGGCCACTGGTAAATTGGAGGAATTGGATTAATTCATCTCTTCCATCTTTGTTAAAGCATTTGTTATTAGGTCTTTAGAATAAGCTGCTTCTGGCTTCTGTAATTTATACGTAGAAGTTTCCTAGTAACTCCATCAAACTCCCCTTCTGCCGGACCAGCAATAATTACTTTTGATAGATAGCAAACCCTGTTAGGTCACCCAAAAAAAGGGGGAAAAAGAAAACCTTGTGTTCTCAGATGTGGATTTGAAGTTTTTGATTAGTAAAACATGCAATAGCAGAAAGAGTGAGGATCATAATGGGACGAATGTCCTGAAGATTGTTATTACGTATTAGTTTGTCACTGGCTAAGTAGGGATGTTATCAAACTATTTTGGTGGCTGGAATTCTTCATTGTTTCTCTCTTTTTTCATCTAGTATTAAACTCAGTACTGAAAATCATATGGATATAGACTTACCAAAAAAAAGAGAAATTATATTGATATAGTACGTCGTCCAATATATATATGGACATAGATGCGCTTAAGGATTAGTTGTTAGAAAAAGGTCAAATTCTTAGTGTCTTATTGAAAGAGAAAGTAAACCTACATTCAACTTTTGAAAGTTAACTTCTGCTCTATTTCAAGAGTTCCACTGGTAGAAGCACCACGTAATTGAAACAAGAAAAAGATGAAATTTTGAAAGCTATGCAGCAACCTCTCTGCCATTTTCATTTTATTTTGTCTTTTCTGTAAAGTTTAAATATCTTGAAGTTATTGAATGGTTCCACCCTAAACTCTTGCACTCATCGAGAATGCCCTTCGTGTACAATATTTCTGATCTAGTGCAGATATCCCAACACTATCAGACCTTTGGAAGCTATACACTTTGTTACAGCAATTACCAAAGAAACCCTATTTTGGGAATGAAGTCCATGTGGTTTCCAACTTATTTATTTTGTATTAACCTTCCCTGGTATTACTGGCATGCATATTGAATTGTTGAAATCACCTAATAAAGAATAAGTAGATGGGGTAAAACTCAATCCCTTCTTCTGGTTGGCACTTGGTGTAACCAGCAGTCCATGAAATGTCACAAGAGTTTTGAGTACCTTAAGGCTTAAAGTACAGTTCTGTCCTCTTGATAAACCCATGGAAGCAGACCTCTACCCTCCTCTGACAAACAAAGAACTCAGGGGCATTGTCAAGTCGTTTTACCTAAAAGCTGTGAGAATGAAGGTGGTGCATCAAACACACCCCTTAAAAATATTAATTTAGGCCACTAAACTTCTATTTTGGTATGTAATTATTGATATAAACGCTTACAGCTTCTTCCTTGTCAGTATCAGCCCGCTCCGATGGGACTTGCTTCTTGCTATGACAGTATCAAGAGTTCCTTTTCTGAGGTCTTTTGCAATGATCATACAGCTTGCTAGTCGGATCAGAGCATGGGGACCACTATATTTGATATCATCAGATTGGCAAGCTAGTAGGCCTCCAATCCAGTTGATAGTAACAGTGCTATTTACCCTTTTAATTATAGGTGAGTGCTTTCACAATAAGCTTGTGTATCTCTTTCTCCAGTAAACTTTCCCTTGTTTACCTTTTTTTGGTGATATTTGTATGTGAATATCCACTTTGATGCTGCATGTGAACTATTCAGGTTTATTATCTACCTGTGTATGGTATTTTGCTACATAATCTTCCACCCAACAGGTCTGAAATGAGCAGTTGGCCCAATTTATGGTGATTACAACTCCTTGAAGCCTTTAATTTTGTTTTCCTCTCCACAACATTTTCTATTAGAATGTGATAAAACAGGCAAATGACCACAACATTAGGTTGAGCTGGTGATGTGTTTAGTTGAGGTTTAACAAGAAGACAACTGAAACTTTTCGTTGGAGGGGTTGCTGCTTTTGGTGCACTAAAATAGTGTAGTGTTTATGTTATAAAAAGGAACAAGATAATGCTACTCCTGATTTTTGCAGATGTCGAATGCAATTGTTTGGCACTTGAAGCATGCCCACATACTCTTGTTCGGTGGTACATAGCAGGTCTAGTGTAACTATGATCTGATGCTTGTTTAACTATGATCTTTAAGGATAACTTTGTTACCAAAATAGTTAACATGTGCTTCATTTTGTTCACCGATTGTTCTTTCTTTTTTTCTTAACCTTCTCATGGTTGCCGCTGAGGTATGATTTGTTTTACTATCATGCTTTCTGCTATTATAGATTAACGTCTATTTTGTTACTATCTTCATGCAGTTTTACCGGTGTCATGCATTACTTGAGAATTCTTGCCCAATCTTTTTAGATGGATCTTCAAAATGTAGATGAAATCCAACTGACTCCAGCCAGCTTGTGAATGATCCAATTTGATCATTCATATTCTTTTGGGTTCTTCACCATCCACATGAGATACATATTCATTTGCACTACAACCATCCTGTAATTAAGTATGCTCTGGGTTTCCTCCTAGCAATGCAATCTTTATTTTGTTTTTTTTTTTCCTTATTTTGGGCGGTATACAAATGTATTCAAGCACATGATTTTTCGCATTGCTTGCACTTGTAAACTGCCTCAGTATAACTGGTAAATTAAAGAACCTGTTCTACATTTAAATTTTGTGATACTTGTATAGCTTTTCATAATATTGTTTCCCGAAATTAGGTGGATTCAAGAATCCTAGTTCTCAGGCAGTAGGGCTATATACCGTCATGCAGATCACCTGTGAAAATTGACTCTCGTAATTACTTTCCAGTTCCTTGCTCTGTGGATTGAAATGTCAACACGGAGGGAGGGACCAAGTTTTCTTGTTCCTAAATGGTATTCCGCTTCGCATTTGCTTGAATCATATGCGTTATTCATATTTATCTGGTTTTTTGCGTCCTCTCTGGTGACATGTAACTAGAAGAGTGAAAGATATCCGTACACGATTATATCAGTTGAACCTGCTCAATAACACACTAGCGTCCCATTTTCTTTAATCAGGTGTCTGACGTAAGTTTACTCATTCACGAGAAACACACTTTTGCCATGCTCATGCTGGGAGAATGACCTGCACTTTAGCAAATTATTAGGAATAAAGAAATGAAGGCAAAGAGAAAATAATGCAAGAGAAGAGAGTGAAAATTTCACCGAGGATGTAGGGAGCAAAAGAAAGCAGAATAATTGTTTGCGTTCGTTTTAGGCATTAATAATTATCGCTTTAAATCTAGTTAACCTTTTTCTTTAGTCTGAATGAGCTAAAACAGGTCAGTTACTCTTTACAGGATCAGGAGGCAATAGCAAGCTCATCGAAATGGACCTAGGACCTTCTCAATCACTCAAACGATAACCTTGTTTGAGAATAGGTAATAAATAAACAAAAGGATAAAGCTGATTTCAATACATATCAAATGTACATTTCTTATCAGCTGCACAAATTAATCTTGTGAATATTATATGGGAACCCTAAAGAAAAAACTATATGGTTACAAATAGGCCCCACAGCTAATGGAGGTGCAAGGCAACTGCTAAGTCGGAGGATTGGTAAAAACAACTGCAAATTTGCATCCAATCATCGAATCACGAAGCCCCACGTTAGATAAGGGTGCTACGGTATTCTAGCGTGAAGAATAAAGAAGAATCTATAGCAGTGTGTGCTCTTCCTCTTGCATGCCCATCATAACAGTTCTCACTTCATGTATGGCCCTGGCCTCATAACTTTGGATTTTCGTGCAATGCAAACCTTGATATTCTCTCAATCTGACTTTTCGAGCTCTCTGAACCTCCTGTCCCAATCTTTGGCATCATAATCTTGCTCAAACAGGTCCTTGTCTGTGCTATAGACTATTCTGTCCTGCCCTATTACAGTTTTTTGGGCCATGTCCCGAGCACCTAAGAGCTGAACAAAGTATAATTTAGAAAAATGAGTGAGAAATGTTGTACTATTCAGGATTTAGAGTAATGTCGTCTTTTTAACCTAAAAGGTGCTCTACCAATTTCAGTTCGATAGGAGGATCATACAGACATAAAAGAAGCTTTCTGCAATTAGATTTCTCATGCTATTTTGAATTAGCAGCATCATAATAATATTCTCTCTCTCCAACCAAGAACAGATTTAAGACTGCATTTTGAATTAATCTGGAAGCAAGTTGCTGTGCTGTTCTTTTCCATTTATATGCATGTGGAAAATGCACTATATGGAGAAATTGTTAGATGCAAACAGGAGGAGGATGTATATTGTCCAATATGCAGCTGGCCATGTTTAATAAGACAGACAGAAATAACTTAAATAAATAAACATGCAAGAAATATTGTTTGCAGTTAAGGGAGATAGCGTCGAAATGGCATAAGTCTAAAAATGGGTTACCTTCCTTCTTAATGATATATCAGGTGCTTCAAGTGCTTGAGCAAACTTTAGCCTAGCCCTGTTCCTTTTCTCTATCTCATAATTCCGTTTACGAATGAGGAACCACCGTATCAAAGGAATCGCAAAGAAGGAGCCTGCATATATCTGCAATCATACATAACACGTCAGACAATGATTTTATTGCATAGACAGGTTACTGGAAAAGTGTCTATAAGAAAGTAACGGGCCTCCACAATCGTGGAATTGCATTATCTCAGATCTATGAACAGGAAAAAGTCAACATAAGTCAATCCAACTCCATAAAATGAAAACTTCTGCAGATGAAAACACCCATACATCATAATGTATCGACTAAAGTTTCACATGCAAAAAATCCCATTCATAATGCATCTTCGTGTTGTGGAATAAGTTATATTGTGTTTGTTGTAATATTCATTGTCAAATATTGTTGTAGTAATATCAGGAGGTTACTGTGGCTAGTAGCATTTTAGCAATAAGTGGTGTAAAAGGCAATTGCACTTGTCAGCTGTTGGTCTTGGGATTAAGCTACTGTAGGAAGTACCTGAGGAAAATCCCATTCTTAGGGCATCTTTGTGTTGAGGCAAATCATTTTTTTCTCATTTTCCATTGAAATCTTTCATAATAGCTAATTACCACCACCACTCATTGGCATCTACCTTCACATTCCACCACCACCTATACTAGGAACCAATAGTTAAGGTACTTTACTGATATTACTGAGATAATATTTTTCACATACAAAGTTTTAAGCATACCAAATTCTAAAAAAAGGGAAACTTAATCCCCCTAAACTTTGACCTAGATGCAAATTTATCTCATAAACTTTCAAATGTTTTACACGTTACCTTTTTAAATTTTGATAAATTGACAATGTAAAATAAATTTCCATTTTTAATTTAAAAAACTATAATTAAATTTAGAAATCTTAAAGTATACTTTGATAAGTTCAAAAGATATTTTTACACTAATAAAGTTTAGGATAATCATTTGTAACTTATAGGGGCTATTTACAAATTTATCAAAGTTCAACTAGTTGATTTATAACATTTGAAAGTTTAGGAGTAAGTCTACACCTAGACCAAAGTTTAAAGGTGTTATTCCTATTCTCCACATCCAAAAAATAAAAAAAAATAGGGAAAAAGAAGAAGAAGAAGCCCAGAACACATATTTTATTAACAATCACATGAACGATACTATATAGAAATTTTGATGGTTCACACTACATATAAGAGGTGGGCAGAACATAGGAATCAGCAGCTCCACCTCAGGAAATGGTGGTTCCAAATTGCGCCTTCATGGGTAGTTCTATGGTGGTTCCACCCATTATTATTGTCAGTTTCTTTTTTTATATTTCTACGAGAATACCAATGGTCTCATTAATTTTCTTTAAGCTTAACCTATATATAGATCACTTCAGAATATATGCTACAAAAACAATCCAACATACAGAGGAGGATTACAAACAATGCAATTCAAAAAATGACCTGACCGAGATACCAAACCAATATAAACATCATTCATACAGAAGAAATGTCGTCCAATGGCATGTTTTAGTTAAAATTCTGACCAGCAACATTAGGTGCTTATCCCAAAGGTAAGAACAGGTCTATCAATATAGGAAGAAGAATTAACCAGCACCAATTCCCACTAGTTGTGACAGTGGAATAATATATTTACCTGGAGCAACGGGAATATGTCAGCAACAAACTTAATGAATCCACTGGGCATAAGCGAATAGTCCCTTGATAAAAAAAAAAAAGGGAGAGAGAGAGAGTGTGTGTTAAGAGAGGGAGGGTAGATGATAGAATTTACATCGACATGCCATTCAAAACATCTTACTTTAACATTGTCCCCAGAATTATAACACCAAAAAGATTAAGCCCTCCCAAACCAATTACCATTGCCCTCTCTGAAGCACTAGTTTTGCTGCAAAAGTCAAATTTTATCACATTACAAGACATTTTAAAACAGGACGTTCTTGAAACGGTACTTAATCTGCTCTTATTGAAATATTACCTAAACTGCCATTTATTCTCCTTGAAGAATTTCTCAACTCCTCCAACCCAATCAGCCCATCTTCTTCCTACATACTCTTTCCTTCGGCTCCACTGACTAGATGCTGTTCGTTGAAGAGATGGAAAGCGGTACAAAATATTTCCCTAGAAACAATGTCTTCAGCATCTATGAAGATGTGATCTTAGAGACCATCACTCTAAAGCAAGGATGTCATATAATGCACAACACAAACCACTAGCAAGGCCTTATAACATTTAACTGCTCCAATTGGGTTGATTAAAATGCATTCACTACCTAATTTGATTCAATTTTTCAGTGAGCTTTCTTAGACATTCCTAGAACTTTCCTGTCAAATAAGCTTTTCTTGAAACTAGTAGTCCCATAGAAAAATTAATGATGTTACTCATAATGATTCAATATCATCTTATGGTGTTGGCTGAAAATTTTTTGTTGAACTTGTTAACATAGAATGCCCAGATTGTAAGTGGAACTTGCAAAAGATAATGGAATGAAAAACTATTCTTCACAATGGTAATGTGGAGACTCAGTTGAGGGAATTCAGATATTTGATCAATATAACGTCGATCGTGCATAAGCAGCTGATGATTAAAGCCGGATGTATTCTACTTGACTATGCTTTTTGAATAGACAAAAATGACTATTGCAAGTTCACAAAAGTTGCATAATAAATAGAGGAGAAACTATGTAAATTGTTTCAACTTACCTCTTCATCTATCTCTGGCTGGCCATCAAACCTTAAGAGGACAGGAAGAATGAATGATTCATCATCCTGGAAGAATAGATGAGATTGCCATGTTAAAAATAACAGAATCTGTGTACATTTCTTGGGAGTAAATTGATGAATATCAGAGATCTATCTGAAGGTCTAAAAAGTCAGAGACTACTAACTATATTGGTTTAAAAATGCATTTATCACTCTATGAGAATTTACAGCATATTAAGCATGAAAAATAGAGCCTTTTGTTACAAGAAAGATTTTTCCTCTCAACATAGTTAGTAGGTAATTTCAAGCATCTCTGTTCTCAGGTGGACAGGGAAATTGTCAAATTAAAGAATATTTCATAAATGACTTACAAGAGATGCTATAGGCCCAGGTGCACAACAAGTCATGAGCAAAGAATGTAAAGAAAAGGTTGAGGGCTCATAAGAGAGGACCCACCTATCTCTAATATTGAGGGCTTGGTAGAGAGAATCCTCTAATACCATAGTTAACTATGAAGATTAACATTAGTAACATTTTTTCCAATTGATTATTTCTGTAGTGAGATCACTTATAAATGCAAGCTTCTCAACTTCCACTTTTCCTAATAAATGATTATAATCTAATAATATCTCTTAAAAGGGGCATAAATGAGAATAAATAACAATATAAATAGTTGTTATATTTTTTTCATATAGATTTTCCCAACAAAAGATGAACCAAGAAATAAAACATAAAATTATGAGAAAGAAATTGATATCTGAAAAATAAAAACTCTTTTCTTAACAATTTGCATTGGCATACCATATCTTCCTTTTTTTCCACATCAAGATATGGGGCAAGTTCTTCTGCCGTTACAACACCACCATTTGCTGCTATGTATTGACCAATCTGCAGCAAAGACCACAATGATATAATAAATAACCACAAACTCAATGCTGACAATTTGTAGTTCATTCATGCTTACTTTTATGTTAAGCAGAAGTATTTAACCATTGATCAATGAGAAATATCAATTAGTTTCTCCTGAATGATAATACTTCTTTTTGTAAGTAAATCCAGGAAGACAAGAAGAGCAATGCAATCATATAATCCCTTTCTATATGAGAGAGAGTTTTCTACCAGGAAAGATTCAAATTAAAACACTTCTAAATATGTGCTCTGGCTCTCCAACCTTAATACAAGCCCAATTGCAGAAAAGACTCTAATTCCTCTGTTCATCTTAAGATCAATTTGAAGGCATGGCCTTCAACCTGCTTTCAGCTATCATAGGAAGAAATTAAACGTGCAATTTATCACACTCTTGGTAAATTTTTCCACTTGTTTTCAACTTGGATGCTTTATGCTGCCCTGCTGTCTCAGTTTCAGTATTCCAGTAATGATTGCTTTTCTAATGATCTCTTTCCTTTGAAATTATCAGATAGGCACAACTCATATTTCCATGACCAAAAATTGAGTTGCTTGCTGAAGTATCATTGAGAGGATCGAAGCATGAATACATATTATACGAGCTTTCTTGGAGACTTCTATACAGTTGTCCAATCAACTTTCTTTTCCACAAATAAACATTTTCAAAGAGGAAGTTTCTTAAATCCTGTTTCATTATTAAGTGAAATATAAGTAGGTAGAATATATAACCAGAATTTGAGTTGAAAATTATGTTCAAGGTCATGCAACATCTGGTGGATCATAAAAAAGATGTTGGCTCTTCTATTTTCAGTATAATTCTCTATGGGAAAAGATCCAGAATACAACCCTTTGAGTCATGGAATTATGCCCTTCCACTGGACCTTCTTATTATTATTGTCCTATATGACATACTTGACATAAATAATCTCTTTATATATGTCTCTTCTTCCAGATCAAAATTTCCAAACAGGTGCTTCATCCATATAGTAAAACCTCCCTGTAAGAAGAATTACCGTAATAGCAAATAATACAGACCAGACAGCATCTTTGCAATATGCAAAAGCAGGCAGCATACATATGGCATCATCCCTATCCTCACTAGCCAGTGAGCACAGGTAAGTACTATTCATTTTTTTAGGAGGCCAAGACATTGGGATGTCTACATTAAAATAAGTTTAGCTTAGATAATGCAGCTATGAATCTATTTTAGTCTGAAGTACATAAACATCACACTTTGCAGGGTCATCTATATTTAGGTTAGTTACCTTAATATCATAGCTAAAAAGCTGCTTCCATTGTAGTTGATATCCATCAAATTTATTTAGTTTATTGTCATAACCTACAATGTCTAATTCTATATTCCCAACATATCTATTAACACATTATGCAGCCTAATCAAGCAAAGGAAAATGACTAAGAAGAAAATGTCTGTCCAATACAATCCTAAAGTAGAGTGATATAAATGTATTAGGGAGTGTGTTTTCTGTTGAATATATTGTACAGTTGTAGTGTGCTGTGTAGTGTAGTGTGTGAGTCATGGTGTATGCTGTGTTGTATATTGTGTGAGTTGTGGTGAGAGTTGTGCAGTGTAGTGTAAATGTGTGTGTTGCGGTATAAGGAGTTGTGATGTGTCTTGTGTAGTGTTGCTATATTGTCTGTCCTGTATTTGCTAAGGGCAGAATAGTAATTGTACAAGATAAGAATACCATAAATAGTGGTGGAGGGGGAATTATTGGGAGTTAGTTAAGTAGTGGGTTGGAATCTTGGCTTGAAAATCAGAAACACTATCTGTTGGAAGCTATTCCTGAAGAATTGCGGCACTGTGGCTTGCGAAGACCTACAGAGGTCTTTTCCTTCCCAAGATCCTACTTCTACACAAGTAAGTCTACTGTGATTTGTTGATTTCTACTGATTGTGATTTTGTGAAGCCTAGGATTGTATTACTCTCTTATTTGACAATGTATCCAAGAAACAGACCCATGAATTCAGTGCTCAGATATTACCAACTTCCACCTTTCCTCTTCAATTCCTTGATCAGGATTCCCATCCCCAAAAACAAAGGAGAAAACCTGCACAAAGAAAATTGCTTCACTTTCAATCATCGAAAGTATGAGATACCATAAGTAACTCCTCAACACTTTACATAGAAATAAAAATGGTCTTGACATACAGATTCAATGAAGTTCATTTTATCATCATCTGCTTGTATTCTTCTCCGCCTATAGTAATAAGGGTCCCAATACCTTCCATGAAGCAAAGAAAATGCTGTTATTTGAAGTTTCTTTCAACATCAAAGCTTTTCATGTTCACTGAGCCACAAAAGTTATCATGACTTATTCAGACCACTAGGTTTGCATCTCAATAAGACGGCTATGTCTGATTGACAATTTTTTTAATCCAGAAGGCACCAACAAAAAAATAAATAAAAAAGAATAAAGGAAAACAGCAAAATCTTTACATAGACGTCTTCTAAAATTAATAAGAGTGCTGCATGCACAAGGGAAGAACCAAGAAGTCCAGCTATATCTAGAAGGAAATGTAATGAAAAGGAGGAAATATAACTTGACTGTTAGCACTTAAGAATGGTGTTATCAAGTTTGAAATGATTATATCTCAAGTTTCAGACTTGGAAGAGGGTAAATGCCAAAAGATGCAACATACCAAAATAGATCGCTTGGGCTTAAGTAAAACGTAAATCCTGAATCATAAGATCGACCTCCACGTCTCCCCCGGTTGTCTTCATCACTGTAGGCAAAAGCTCAAATTCATGGATACACTATGATAGCACAGCAGTATTTTTCAGGTACAGATCAATTGAAAAGAAGAGCTATACAAATTGCTATATATACCTTCTGCTTGACACAATGGCCACGATTGCAGTAAATACAAGCACAATTGAAGCAATGAGTGCTGTCCCAAAGGAAACCCTTATTAAATATTCAGCGGCAGCCTGTAGTGACCCAAGTGCAAACTTGAGTGACATCATAATGTTCTATGCAACGGTTCTTTAAAAAGAAAACAATAATGACCAGTACCTTCGTCTTATCAAGCCAAGGCTCAATTTTCATCTTGAATGACTTGGCTGCAAGCTTAGCTCGATAATCCTTTGGAAAGATGTATAAAACATCACCTTCATCTGAAACCTGTTAATGCCATCTTGAAGAAAAATTCCAATCACAAATCAAGAAGTTCAAACATTATTAGACGACTAGATTGGCTCTTTATCAAATTTATCCTTTCTCTTAGGATAAGTTCCTTTTTTTTATATATATATTTTATGCCATTTAAGATACTAGACCTAAAGCTCTCAACAGTTTGCAATTATTCTTCTACTATTTTTTCTTCATTGAGTTATTCACCTCCACAATTAAGCAAGGGCAAGACATAAATCATTAAAAAAGTCAATTCCTTCTATCACAAAATGTTGAGATAATGACTAATTAATCATAGTGAAGTACTTCTGTGTACATAGTACAAATTGTACAAAGGTAATCTTCACTACATGTCTTAAATCTGCAAGGGCTAACATGGTAAAACGAAGACAAGCTTGAAAATCCTAGCATTGTTCCACCAAAATTTTACATTAACATGACGTGAGGACCCACCAACTAATTGAAGGATGTGGAACAAATAACCTCCTAATGATTCATCAGAGGCATTCAATTGATCCATCCTTATGTAATGACTGGAACAATCACAACAAAGCTTTCTTTTAATCTATGTAGCAATTATGGTAAAGAATAAACTAATAAGCTCCAGACTAGACAAGTAAAATCACTTAAAAATCGACTTTCACTTCACCAAAAACTCCCTTAAATTAGCGCACATGACTATTCCATCATTCATCACATCTCCAAAACTTTACACCATTGATCTTATTAACTTATTGTACCATCATTTCCATCAAAATAACCAATTGCACAAGCTCATCTTCCACTACAGTAGTAACCACTAGAATCACGACCGCAAACGTCCATGTTCCACAAATTATAACATAGGGTACAAAATAATCAATCATGATTATGCAATAACTAACTACTTAAATAACTAAATAACAAACCAAGCAACCAACAAACTAACGAAGTAACTACCTCGAGAAAGCCATTAGTATCGGAAGCAATAGCCTGGAGTGCCCTCTGAGCTTCATTCAACTTAAGGCCAGCCCTACTCGCGACATCACCAACCGTAACGCGTCCACCACACGCATCTACAGAATCCATCGCTCTCTTCCTCACATCAGACGGCAATTTATCACTCTCCATGGCACCACCCGGTCGAATCGCGCGGCTTATAACGTCCATACTATTGGTGTTACTACTACTCGCCTTGACGATCAGTACAGAGCATCGCCGGTATTGCGTTTGCACGAGTTTAGGTGATATTCTCGGGAGAATTTGAGACTGGGAGTGCGTTCGCGGCGTGAAGCAGAGATGATGAGAACGCGAAGCAGAGGGGGAAGAGAAGAAACGTGACGAGATAGAAGCCATAGATGAAGAAGAAAAGAAATGTAACTGAAGTGAGGTTTAGTATGGACCGTGGCTCAACAAATGGAAAGAAAAGATATATATATATATATATTTTATGGTGGAATTGGGGATTTAGAGGAAGGGAGTGATGGGAAGAGCGGGAGGGAGGGAGGGAGGGAGGGATGACGATTTTTAATAATATCCATTAAATAATATTTTGTTATATATATATATATATATATATTGATTGGCTCTTAGTATTTTAGTCACTATTTAACATTTTGCAAATGAGGGCATTTTAATGAGAGAATTAGGTACAAATAATCCATTTGCAAAAGTCCTTTTAAGAAAACATTTCGTGGGGTTTGACAAATGCCGTAGCAATGGTGTAACTTCGAATATACCTTTTAATCATATTAGCATAAAATCAATTATTTTCAACACTAATTGAGAATATGTTATTACTTGTGTTTATTTTGACATAGAACATTGATAAGAATGTTCATCTTTATCTACAAAGTATTACATGAAACATTTCTATTTTTAATACGAAACATAAACAACCTAAAGATCCAAGATTACCTCCAACCTAGTTAGAGCTTCCCAAACTCACTTATATCTTCAGGATGATGACGAGGCATAAAATGGTGGCTCATCACGTGTGACACGTCGCATGATGCCTAACCCATGCTAAGGTCAACTACGTGCGTTTAAGGAGCGAGTGGAGTCACCATAGCATTAAGGGTTAGATCTAACATAGGTGTCTTAAAAAGGATATATGCTTTGTTGGGATTGATGATCTTTCGTACAATGATGAATGAAACAAGCTGAACTCGAAGTTGGGTTAAGCCTAAGCAAGGCTAGGTTAAGAATAATTGGTGGAGGACCATATTATGCTAGCAAGGTATAAGTTGCTAATAAGCATGGAAGTGAAAAAGTATTTGAGTGATATGAATTCGATGACAAGATCCGGATGGGATCAATAACATTTGAGTTTACCAAGCATATGGCCATGTGTTTGAAGAATTTGAAAAGTTAACGCTTAAGAGAAGGTGAAAATAAGGTAGTTACTTGGAGATTAATGGAAAGACTACTACATAAATAATTTATACCCTCTTTATAAGCAAATAGCAAAAAATGTACTTAAAATTACAAATGCTTTAGCATGGTTATGTTGATTATGCCAAAAATTTTGAGATATTAATTATTAAATATCAACTAATTGAGCCCAAGTAGTTAGGACTGCAAATAAATCAAGCCGATCCTCTAAAAGACTAAGTTCGATTCATTCAAAAATTATCAAAGTTTAAGCTAAGCTTTTATTGAGTTTGCAAACTAAGATTTGAGTTTAACTCGTTTAATAATCAAACTCAAATGAAATGAATCGAGCTTAAGCCTAAGCCAGCTTACAAACCTAATGATACAAAACGAAGAAATATATAAATAAATAGATTAATGAGTAGTAAATAAAGATTAGATTATATATTATATATTATATATTATCATATAACATATTATACATATATTATCTAAATATTAGCTTTTGGATTCCAGTAATAAAGAATATAAAACATATGTGATATTTGAAATATATATGAAGCTTGTAAACCTACTCTTGAGCCAACTTATGAGCTTAAATTGAAGCTTGAGCTAAATTCGTTTAAATAAACAAGTTTTATCTTAAGTTAAAACTTGGCTTATTTAATAATTGAGCTCTAGCTTAGCTAAGCTTAAAGCGAGTCAAGTTCATGAGTAACTCAACTCATTTACAATATCAAACAATTTCGAAAATCATCATGCATTTGAATTATCAATTTGATAATGTCATAAAGTTATAACTAAGGCTGTATTAAGCCAGATTAAGTTAAGCCACACTAAGGTTTTGAAAGTTAAAGCTAGATTCTTTCAAAAATTATTAAGCTCGAGCCAAGTAGAGCTTTTACCTAACCTAAAAATTATAGGCTTAAGACCAAGCTTCTTAAGGAATCTAAAGTTCAAGCTCAATTCATTTAGATAGATGAGTCTAAACAAGTTCATACTCAATCTTAAGTTAGAATTGAAGCTCAAACTAATTCAAGTATTCAAAATATACCTTTTTCAATAATTTTTTAATTATATTATTATTATTCTAATATTTTTGTATTATTATTTTCATATAATATGATTTTTAATATAATATATCAATTAGCCAATCCATTCACATACCTACTCATAAACCTATTCGCTAATTAGCTCATTAATAATATAAATGAGTTTGCTCTCGAGCCTAAACATAAGCTTCAGCTCTACTTGTTTACACTCTCTTTTAAGCTCTAGCTTAGTTCATTTATAGATTGAGCTTAAGCCAAGTTAAGTTTAAAGTAAACCAAGCTTGAATAGCCTGCGAATAGTTGACTCATTTATAGCTCTAGTTGCAACTTTATGAGACTATTTATAATGAGAGTTTGCAGTTAAGGTGAGAGGCAATTATAGTATGACTAATTTAGACCATAAATTATGATGGATACTAGAGCACATATTCCTCTAAAAATATGGCCATAGCTATATCTTATTATCGGCAAGTGATGAGATTTAGGAGATCAACCGACTCTAAATAAAAAGAAGAATAGCAAGAGGAGCTAGTTTATTACTCACTCTATTTCTTATTTTAAAAAGAACTAGACATTAAAATCAAGATTAAATATTTAACTACCCTTGATCATCTACTAAAGAGTCGAGCCTTAAACATCAACCCAAAAGCCAACGAGTGAGCCAAATTAGGTTAAACACAAATTCACAATTCTTTCCATAGGAAAACAAAATAGAGAACTTCAAAACTTGGTTGTACCATTCGGTTGGTAGGCCTAATTCAAGAGTTACCATCTATTTGGTAAGTTTACCATCTAGCTGCGAGATAATCTACCATTTAGATAGTAGCTAAGAGTATATAATTCATAAAATACCTTGACCTACCATCCAAACAAAAGGTAAGTGTCATCTTACGAGTATATTAAACATCAGTTGATGGAAGACTAAACTTCATCTTACTTATTTTTATTTTATGAAATTTATGCTTATTTACCATTATGTAATTGAACATTTTATGGGTTTAAGTATGGTTTTCAATATGAGTAAGCACGTTTATGTAGGCACGCTTGTTTATGCTTATTTTTGTTCTTTTGAGTTTTTGGTGCTTTTAGGTATTTTTGGGACTTTTAAATGAAGAATGAACAAAAATAAAAGAGATACGAATGATTTAATTGAGAATATGATGTAACAAAATTAAATTAAACTATATTTAATTATAATTGATATTATGCTCAATTAAAACTAAATGAGGTTTTTTAATTTAATTAATAGATATGATATACAGTTTATTAAACTAAAAGGGTTTGTTGCTACGATGAATGAAGATTGATAAAATTGGGTTTGGATAGAAATTAATTTATGCATGTTTCAATGATTATACTAGTTTAGTTACAATCATTACAAGGGAGAAGAAGGAAAAAAGGAAAAAAAAAAAAAGACTTCTAACCTTATTATGATTAGGGGTATTATAATAAAATAATGACTAATAACAAGGATGTAATAGAAAAACTTTAAACCTAGCAAACCCAAACAACTAATAAATAGTAAATATAGTCCATCTATATCTATACTATTAAGCTAATAGTAACTTATTTGACTCCACACCCTTTAAAATAATAATCAATGTATAAAGTCATCTATTTGTCTTCCATGCACAACTTACTTACCTCTTGATTAACTCCTCTTTATAAAAATATAAGGAAATAGAAAGGGGAAAATTTAACTCCCTACTAGTTAGGGGCGAGTGAGTACTGGGTAGATAAGGTATGAATTATCTTTATGCACGGCTTACTTACCTTCATTACTCGTATTCTACCTTATGATACTTTAGAACCACTATATACTATATAAATTATACAGCGTATCCTGTAGAACCTATATATCTTTTTTTTTTTTTAATTTTCATTATGAATTTCAATACGGCTATTTTTTTAGAAACATAAAACAAACTTGACCCTTTTTTTTTTCCAAAAGTAATTGCTCAATTGAAGCTTTCAAATGAAGCTAATGAACGAAATATATTGAGGTTTATTTTGAACCAATTTTTTTTTTCCTTAAATGGTTCTTTAACCAGGGTGAATTTTTATGAAAGTATTATGCAAAACATTCTTTGTTAATAATTACATCGCATAGATATTTAAGGGAATAAACACACCGTCTTAAAAAAATGAAAGCAACAAACTTCATACTTAACATAAGATCTACAAAATTTATTAAATTGTGAATAAAAAATTTATTAGATTATATAATCTAATAATTATATATGTGACGATAATATAGGATCAAACAATTAACTATGAAAAAATGAAGATATAATATGGAAAACGGAAGAAAACTTAAATTCAAACTAACATATTTTTCTTCTTAAAGGTACATGCAATAGTAAAATAATCTCCCCATACTTTAAAAAAATTAGATTTCACTCTAGTAATAATATTAATTTTTTTGTTAAATATAAAACAAAGAAACTATTTCATTATAGATTTACTTTTAAAAAAAATTATTCCATTATAGAAAACAAGTAATGCATATACTTTATGACTTGTAGGTAACTCTAAAAATAGAAACTAAGAACTTGAATTCTTTTTTTGAACTTTACTAGATAGTAGATTTAGCAAAGAAAGAAAAAGTAAAGAGAAAACAACGATAGACTAAAGACTAAGACAAAAGATGGAATGGAAGGAACTCAAAAGCATTTTGTTTAGGTTTAAGATAAGTTGGACTTTGCTTTATTTTGATGAGTAATATCCTTTATTTGTTAATTTTATTTAATTTCTGTTACAGGGTGGGAATCTTGGAATCCATACGTCATATGCTTCAAAGTACAAGTTCCAAGATTATTATGGGATACCTTAACTTCTTACTCATACCTTACCCTCTAAGAACAAGTTATAGGAGATTATTACTTGAAATCTATCCTATAACCTTAATTATATACTTATAATCTACCCGGTTGAATAGGGTTCGACAAGTAAATGGTACAATAGTGTTACTTACTCACCCCTACTAGTCACTAATATATAGTCTTGGCATAATCTTTTAAACCTCATGCCTTTTGCTCTCTCTCTACATTATTTACTCTATCTATTCTATATATTAATAGTTTTCCAAACATATTTTCATATTGTTAGGTCAATACTAATTTATTCAACTCTACACCCTTTTAAAATAACTAGCAGATGATGCACTGCATTGTAAATGTAAAATAATTATGATATTTTAATTCAAATTTTCAATAAGGAGGAATTACATACATAGCTAAATCAATCTTTATATAAATTGCTTGCAAAAAAATGAAAAATGAAAAATAAAAAATCAATTATATATGTTTCTTTGGAAAAAAGTTATTCCAAAATAAATGAAAAATTATGAAATAGTTTTGCTTTCTATTTTTTCTACCTTAATCTCAATGTTAACCAAGAAATATAGCTTATACAAAGACTTAAAGTATTTTTTTAGTTCCTCCTTAAATGCCTCTAGACACCAATATGGACATTTGTTTAATTTTACAATACTGATTATTTGGGCATTTAATAAAATTGTAGAATGAAACAATTAGATACATATATCTAAGAAATATATCTGTATGTGTGCATGTTTTAATGAAATTCTAAAATCACACAAATAAATACATATATTAAAGTAATATATCTCTACTTAAGATGTGATGAAAAGTAAAAAATTAAATTATTTGTATGAAAGTGAGGGTTTGCATGTAAAGAAAGTAGGGTATGTGGGTAGGATTAAAGGAGGAGAGTGGGTACATGAAGTAAGTTAATGGGTTGATAGGGAGATTAATGAGAAGAAAGAAATTAGGAAGAGAGAAGTTAAGATGAAAGAGAAATAAACCAGGTTGACAAATTTATTCATATTATAATATATTTATAGTTTTAAAATGTCAATTTAATATTAATATTTTTGTTATATAAAATTATATTGAAATAGTAAACGTTAATTTTAAGAAAAAGATATTAGTGACAGTTACTTAAGTTTCTTAAGCTTATTCGGGCTTTAATAATATAGATAGATAATCAACATATAAAATTACCTATTTGTCCTTTATGCATGGCTTATTTACCTCTTATTAACTGCCTTTCATAAAATATAGGGAGACAAAAATAGGCAAATTTGATTCCTCACTCTCTAATATATAGTTTTGATATAATCTTTAAAACCCTATTTGCCTTTTTCTATGTCTTCATATTATTTGCTCTATTTACTCCATATATTAATAGCCTTCTAAATATTCTATATTAAGTAAATAAGCTTCAATCCAGTTCATATCTCAAGCATATAAAAAAAGTACCCAATTTGTCTCTTAATTTCTCTCTTCTGCATTCTCTCTCTTTGTATATAAGTTAACTTGCAAAAATATCTTTAGTATTATACTAGCAAATGCACACCCATATCATGTGTGCAAAAGTTATATACAACTGTATAACTAAATTTAAAACATAAAACAATTATAAAATCAAATCATGTATATGATGATGATTAATGGAAAAAAAACGTATACAAATGTTCTAATGAAAAAATGCATAAAGAAAAGAAATGTATAGTATTATATTATAAATATATTTGTTAAAACAAACAATTTTTTCCCCATTAACATTAAAAACATTCTAATCAAATCTAGTTTTCTTCAATAGCTAAGTTGTTATGTACTTGCACAAACAAATGGATGTTAATTAAGGAACTTATAGATTATAGTGTAAAAATTTTCAATATAAATCTATGTCATTTAACTCTTATAAATCAATCCATGAGTATAATCTTTTATTGTGAAAATTGTACAAAAAATATAGAATGTGAAAACTTCAATTGAAAGTCTATGGTTATATGGAAATAAAAAAGAATAATAATTGGTCAAACATTTATAAGTGAATGTTTTTACCCTAAAAAACTGGGAAAAAAAATGAATTATGAAACTATAAAATACAAATTCTATGATAAATATAAATATTAAAAAAAATTTACACTATTAAATCTTTCAATACAATGAAATCACTATAAAGTACCTGAACCATAAAGATAAAATAAGTAAATATTCATTAAATTAAGAAAATAATTTGTATAAAAATCCTAAACCATAAAAGTAAAATTTTATTGTGAACTTGTGAATAACTAATATTGAAAAACTATAATATATAACATACCATGTCTTTATATAATTTCATGCAAGTATTACCCATATCAACTAAGGTCAGTACCATTGGCATCCATTCCATTCCATTCCATGCAAAGGTAATATTTTAGCCTTTTAAGTTATGCAAAGCACTTATCTTCAATAATTTGATGGATGAAATACAACTTCAAAACCTAAGAATTTGATCCACTCATTTACCTTAGGACTAAAATAGATTTATCCTCAAATTTGGAACAAAGTAGCCACTAGATTAAAAAATGAACCTACAAACTTAAGAATGAACAAGATATATTCACTAAAAAAAAAAAAAAAGGAATGCCATTTTCCATGTACACTCCTTCTAAACTCTAACAAGCAAATTCATGTGGATTTATTGAGCATAAAATCCCTATAGTGGCACAATACTATAGATACAATTCATGATATGTAATGTTTGAACGTATTGTAGCTTTTCAATGATATTGATTGTATCGGATTAGATTGCATCCTTACTTTCTACTTCATTGATGGTTCTTGAACCTTTAGCTTTTCCTTTGTTTCCTTTACACGTTCTTTTTCAACCATATCCTCTATAAACGTCTACTCTCTTTAATTTTTCTTTTTCTCATTAACAACTATTCCACAACCTCAATTTCTCTCACATCATTCTCGCTCTCTACATTTGCAATTAGAAACCTCGACAACTTCAACCATGTCTACAAAAATATATCTCTCAATAACTACTAAGGTCTCCTTCTCATCTTCTTTATTCTCCTCGATGGCTAAAGGAATACTGTTACAGTTAACACTGTAAATTTATTTAGGCATTAATATGCAAGACATCTATATTCTAAACATTTCAAATACTTTAAACCTTGGCTTGTTATCTTCCATCTTTGCTTAACATATTTAGATTGTGTAATTCAACCTTATTCTTTGACAATACATCACCTCTCAATGTATCCGCTAAGCAATCTTTTGAGACTTTAATGTTATCAACTCAATTCCTTGTGAAAGTTCCCATCAATTCAATGAGTTCATGCATCTATTACTTTAAAGGCTTATAAGCCATATTGAAATATGACTAAATCAAGAACTAATAGGGGAAATAAAGAAATTTTGCTAACTAAAACCACATATTTATGATCATGTCACATATAATCCTCAACAAAGTGCATGTAACAGACCGAAAGACCTACTACTTATGGTCACTAACCTTAACGTTACCACTACATAAGCTACATTACCTACCTATGTATTTCACCGACAAACACCATACATTACAGCCACCCATTCACTTACAGTAATTATCCGACACCTCATAATACTACAACATCACAGAGCATGTTTTAGAGCACCCACTACATGCTTACAAAACACTAGCACATTCGCATGCCTAGTTAGCATCCACATTGTACATTGATTGTGTTGAGATCTAACTTTAGTGCCAAACCTACATACTTAGCTCTCCCTTGCTATAGGCACTTCACCCAGCATTATAGCACTCTGACATTATAACGTAGAGCACATAACACCGAATGCCTAAGTGACCCTTTGATCATTAGTTGATGCCCTTCACTAAATCCCTTAATGCCCCATAATTGCATATACTAATCACTACGAGTACCGCTCGATATGCCCTTGCACTACCTCATGCATACAAGAACATATATAGTTGAACACACGGCATAGGTAACCCCTATACACAAATAAGCAACTCTAGAGTACCATTAATTGCAATGTCACGGGATAAGAGGTTTACCCCCTCCATAAGTACTTGTGCAGCACTTGACCCTTCTTTGTCTTAAAGGTAAGCCAGCCTTTCTCCTTCTTATCTTCCCAGGATTGCTCCAAGCACTTTTCATCTTCAGGAGTGCCATTCAACATTGTCACCATCCTCCATATGATATGAGACGTCCAACTTCCTAACTAGTTTCGATCTGTCATGACCATCATCAAGAGAGTGGCATTAGCTCCTAATCAGTTTGCTCATAGGAGGCTAACCTCACCTTAAGATACTACTCTACCCCATGAACAAACCATTAGCTAACATTGCTTGCTTCACATTAAGCCTTAAGTTGTACACCCTTACTTTCCTTCAGAACAAAAACCGCAATATTCTCCTTTACCTAAATTTATAATGCCCTCATCATAAGGCTAATACTTTGCCATTACCCCTCTATTTAAGATCACTGAACCCCCTATTCTTCCATTGCCTAACTCAATACCAAAATCATCTTCGCTAGGACTTCAGGGCTTCCTCAGGTATCCCCTTACCCTTGCCCATACCCTCTCCTCTCATCCTCCAAAATCGCCTCTTATCGAGTAGCCAACGGTAAGGTCTACCATCTAAAATTCACCTTTTTATTTTTTTAAGATTTAGGTAGAGTCTTGTTACAATGCTACTCATAGCATAGTTGCCTCCTCTAGCAACGATGCCCTCATCCGGTGGCCACTCCTCTTCTCAAGTTTCATGCACATTAGCCTAATTGCCAACAAGAACTACTTTTTTACATATAGCACATTAGGTAGCATTTAAGTAGCTCCTTTGAGCTGGAACTTCTTACTTTGATATCACTTGTCACGGGACATGAGGTTCATCCCCTCTATAAGTTCTTATGCGATGCTCGACTTTCTTTTTACCTCATGTATTTTCTTTTATAATAAAAGGTAATCTAGCATTTTCCCTTCCTATCTTCCCAAAACTACTCGTAGCCCTTTCTATCCTTAAGAGTGCTATTCGATATTGTTTCCATCATCTAGATGATAAGGGATTTCTAACTTCCCAACTAATTTCAACCTACTATAGCCATCATTAGAAAAGGGGTATCAGCTCTTGACTAGTTTACTTACGAGAGGTCAACCCCACCTTAAGATACTACTCAACCCTATGAACAAACTACCAATTGACGCTATTTGATTCACATTAAGCCTTAAGTTAAACATTCCCACTTCTCTACAAAACACAAATCATGACATACATACACTCCATGATGCCTCACCATAGCTTTGCTAAACACCTTTTACATGTTTACTTACACAACACGCAATGCACATACACACAGTGTGTACATAACTTTAGGTACATGAATGCTTAACCTTGATGGCCAAGCACTCTTAACTGATCTAATGCCACACTTACACTACTATGATGGTATCCCTTACAACCCTAAGCGTATACTATTCCAAATCTAAAGCGTGCTTCAGGATCAAACCACATATCTCTCATACTACAATCTTCACTTTGATACTAATCGTGATTAGATAAATCTTTATAAGAGTATACGTAACGAAGTCAATAGATGCGATGGACATAGAAGTGTTTGATATATATTATGTATGTTTTTGGTGCATATAGCAACTTTTAGGGGGTTTAGAAGTAATAATGAGCAAGAATACAAGAGATATGATACCCAAAAATTAAATCAAACTGTATTTAGTTCTAATTGATATTATACACAATTAGGTTTAAATGGGGTTCTTAATTTAATCAACTAATATGATGTGCCATTGATTAAACTAAAAGGGCTTATTATCCCAATCTAAAGAAGATTGATTAGATATGGTTTGGAGAGAAGTCGTTTTAGGGTTTGAATGATTATATCAAAAATATAATTAATTGTTTTTAGTGTTTGCTTGAGGACAAGCAAAGCTTAAGTATTGTGAAGTTCGATAATTGTAAATTACTTTACACTTTCAAAGTATGTTTAGGTATAGAATTGATCATAAATGTGATTTAATTTTTTAGGTTAAATACTTAATTGTATAAACTATAGATTTTAAGTAAATCACGAGCAGGGAGATGAATTATACACAAGAACAACAACTTTCTAGTTAGTTACGGCCGTAAAGGAGATAAAATTAGTATAGTAACATCAATCATAAGCATGATAATGAAGCAATGAAGAATCCAACCCAATCACGCCCTCAATCGTAACCATATTCAAGAAAGTTTTGTCTATCCTCCTATTAATCATGGCCGTGACTAAATAGTAGAAGGATGATCACGGCCATTGTTACGAACGTGATGAGATCTAATAATGCAACAAGAAGTTCATGGCCATGATTAGCTAAAAATAATTCTTTTCAAGACTATCACGCCTCGAGTTACGAGCATGAAAGAAAAGGGCACAACTGTTGTTTTCAATCTCTTCACGCAAACTAGTACATGGGAAACATCAAGTGGTGCCGTAAAAGGAATAGATTCGAGTCTTCTAACAAAGAGAATATAAAAAGATACTGTAACTTGTGAAGAAGAATAAAAATTTTTAGACATCAAATTTTAGGAGAGTAGACATCATAAAAAATAACACATCACCTATCCACAACGCATCCATTCACCCATCCTTATACCCAATCTTACATTTTTCCGTTGTTTTTTGTATAATTTCCTAAGTGTATACTGTACTTTCCGAACATCACTTGAGAGAGACGATGGGAATTCGTTGTTCATATATTCATTAACTTCTTCAGTGGAATAAAAAGAGGTTTTTACTTTTAACTTATTCCATGCTTTATTTCTGCGTAATTATGATTCCTGTTAGCTTATGTTATTGTTTTATCATATGTGAGTAGTTTATTAGGGCTTACTACATCACTTAGTACGATCAAGTGTATGGAAAAGCAATTTTCTAACATTTGTTAATTCCAATGAATGGCATTTAACGAATATAAGTACAATGTAGTGCACAACACTAACTTAGGATAAATTTTAATAAAATATGTCAAGAGATAATTCTATTGAATAGATTTAGTTTATTGGAACAACTTAACAACTTACTCCTAATAATAGAGATATTATTAGGAAAGTTGCTGCATCCATAGGGTAATCAATACATTAACACGATATTAATACAATCTTAGTTGGCTGTTAATTAGGAAAAGATTCCAATAGATATAATTAGGATTAGAAGTAAGTAGTTCTGAGAAGAATGCTTATATACTGTAATTTCCCGTAACAAGTATTATGATAAGAAGTATTTTGATAAAATTCTACTAAGTGATGAAATAATTCTACATATTAAGTGTATTTTCGTAGTTGTTCTTATAATTATTGTATTAATCACTCTAGTTTATGGATTACTGTAGTTTAGTTAACAATTAGAGTTTCAATAATCGATCACTTGATAAATTTGACTGTTAGATAACAGGAAAATCATTAAGTACTAGTGTTTGAGTTATTTTCTCAATGGAGACAACCCTATACTCATCCATGCTATAAAATGATAAATGCACTTACCTGTCAAACTAAGTTAGGGATTGAATATAGATTTATAAATTGTAAAACTCGGAAGCTCTAAAAATAGGCAATCAGTTACAAACCACAATTTAATCATATAGAGTACCCACATGAATCTTTTTAGTGTAGATTTATAGATTTTATTTTATTTTCTTAAAATCATCTCTTTTAATTTACTTAGCTTAGAATAAGACCTTATAATCTAGTTTTCAATATAAGCTCCCCATGAAGATGACTTGATACCTACTTGCTATTTTTATTATTGAATATACACTCGATATATTGTTTAATTATCATTTGTACTTTTAAAATCAAGAGTAATTAAAAAGTTATTGATTATCACTTAGCTTAAATCTTTTCCTCATGTTCTTGAATTAAGAAAACTCTATTTAGTCATTATGAATTATTTAATTTTTCTCTTTAATCTCTTATGTTCTCATCAATCTTTAGTGATTGTGGTAAATAATATTGGTATTTAAAAGTGATAATGAAGTCTTTAACACTCCATATCTATTTTAATGTTTGTGAGTGATATTAAAGACCAATTTAGTTACAAATTCAACTCATATTTGGTTTTAATACATTATTTTTAGCATCACTTATAATTATATCATTTATTTTACACATTTTATATATGAAGTCTAAAAAATATTATAAGCTTCAACTTTGGTTTGATTCTCCCATGTATGCCATCCCTTAAAATGATTAAAGACTTAGGTTTTGCTCATATTAAATGCCTCCCTCTAGCTACAATTACTCACATTTCTTGTAGATTAATTGCTAGCTTGATGCTATTAAAAGCGTTCGCATACATAGAAAATCAAGCAAACTCTATTGATATGTAAGTTAGCTATATGATATAAGTAAACTATATTAATAGATATATTATCTATATTAGATAAAGATAGAGTGATATAATTCACATGTCTTACCAAAGATTAGAGAATCAATCTAGTATGTTTAATGTAGCATTTGGTAACACCATGATAGCACACATAATAATCAAGATTAGACCTGTTTGTTAGCACATCATCATATTTGAGCTCAATGATGGTGTGTTCATTGCTGCTAAGTATGTATATAAGCTATAGGTTACCTTATTCAATCCTTATTAGTTTTTCCTTTACGAACGACATGGTGAAAGGTGGGTTGTGTTTCAACATTCAATGGGTTTTGCTAGCCCCTATCAAATCATCGTATAACATGATAAGAAAGATGTCACTTTACTATATAAGAGCTTATTAGTAGCACTTGAGCAAGCCAAAATATTACTACCTACCTAATACAGGGGCAATACATCAATAATCTTAGATAAACAAGGCATTTGCAAGATCTATATAGTTTACATATAGATAAGTACGATATAAATGTGTATAATGCACATTATAATGTTACCATCGTATTATAACTACCATGATGTTTGTTGATCTAACATATGTTGGTACTATCTCACAACATCCATAGTGTCACGGGATGTGAGTTTCATCTCCTACAAAGTGATCGTATAATGCTTAACCATCATTTCTTTTCTCATATTTACTAATATTCTAGATAATGAGCCAATCTCCTCTTCTTATTTTAGCTCAAGATTGTTCCAAGCTCATCCTTCTTAAGAAGTGCCCTCTAGTATTATCACAGTCCACCATATATTTTGGAGGCTTAACTATTCCAACTAGTCTTCTCTTGCCATGACCATCATTAAGCAAGCAGCATCAGCTCCCAATATCGGATTGGTTTACTTATGGGAGGCCAAACCCACCTTTAAAGATACCTAACTTTATGAATAAATCTCTAATTGATGTCACTTACTTCACCTTAAGCTTAGGTTGAACACCCTCATTTGCCTTCAAAATCTTGGACAGTAACACATTGCAAGCTTAATATGTGAAAGTCAATATGCTAGCGATATATCAATAGTTTACTATATGGATCTTATAGGGGCAATATGAGGATTTTTATCTTATGCCAAAGTTGTATAAGAATAATAGGGCTTACTATCTCTAGTGTAGAAGCATCTACATAATGACATCTATGCCAATGTAATAATATTAAGCATGCGAACACTCATTTGTAGCTCCATACTAAAATAACCTAAGTTAAGGGCAATGATAAATTAATTCAAAAAGAATTTCTCAACTAAATAATTAAAGAATAAAATTAAAAATTAAAATTTGAACTAATTATAGTAATAGGTAAGATTAAGTAATTATTTTAATTATTGAGATGACTCCTAGCTTTAGTTAATTTAATGAAGGTATTTTAGACAACATTTACCAACTTAACCTTAACTTTCTTATTTAAAGGATGGGAGTAGTTTGATAAATTGAGTTATGTAAGTGCATTTGGAAGGAAATGGAGTTTATAAGCTAAGTTATAATTTAATTTGAAAAGAAAATTCTAGAAGAGTAGATGCCTTATCAGAGTGCTTATTACTCATAGGAAGGAGGATGAGTCTAATTTCCTCTCTACTACTCAATTTAATCAAATCTTAGAGGAATCAAGCGATAAAGCTTCTAATCAAGGATCTCTAGCCAATTTGATAAGTAGTCCTTCTATTTAGTTTAATTATTAGGTTTGAATTCTAGATTAATTGATGCGATCAACAACTCCAAACTTGCAATTTTAAGGAATTTAAAGAGGTTGGAGAGGATCAATTGGAGTGCTATGTCTCCTTGTGACTCATATAAAGCTTATAGTGCTTATTATGTTAATTCAATTCTTAGCTATTTTAGCTAAATTTGATATATGGTTAGTAAATCCATTTGATCTATTGATTTAGAGCTTTGATTTAATATAAATCTTATTACTTTGGAGGTGTTTTGATCTATTGAGTTTAAGTTTGAGTTTACTTCTAACTAAGGAGCAAGATCAAGCTTCAATCTTAGGTAGGTTACTCAACTTCTATTTGATTTAGTATATGAATGCACTTTTGAGTAGATCTATGCTTATAGCAGTTAAATTTGAGCTAAAATTGAAGTAGAGTGGGTTTGTGTGGATTACAATTATAGCACCATTCTTAGGAGTAAGGTGTTTGATTTGTTTTCATAAATATTGAATTGATTAATTTATGTTTAGTGATATGCTTAAATATGTTTTTATTGAGTAAGGAGTCGATAGTAGAGAGAACAATATGATAATTTGAATATGTGCAACATCCAAGGAATGCCTTTCTCTCTAGCTTTCTTCTTTCAAGAATTTCTCCCTTTTAAGGTTCTTCTCTCCTCTTGAGGTTTTTCTTTAGCATTGAATTATGTTGATTGAAAGCTTCCCAAAATAGTTTTGTTATTTCTAGTTGAAAAGTTAATCACAATTTTTTTATTTTTTTTATTTTTCTCAATTTTCACTACCACTCTTAGGTTTGTCAAATTGTCCCTTAGAACTTTATGTTGTTTCTTTGTTTCACATTAGGACGTAATTCTTCGTTTCTCACTATATTGATTTAATTGCCCATGTTGTATGATGCTTAGATTTCCATTCTTCTATAGCTTTTTCTTAGTAAGGTTTCTATCTAGTTTTTGTATCTAAAATGGAATCTACTCTATGCACTTATGCTCACCAATAGGTTCATGGTTTACATCATGATTTAGTAATTTGTAGTTCCCATCAATAATTTTGTCAATTGATTTATTACTTCTCATGTTGTTACTTTCTTTTAGACTATATTCTTTATAGAACGTCCACCTTTATTTATCTCTTTAATGGTTTTTTATTTCTCTAACTATACTTTGCTTACCTGGTTCAAGTAAGGCTTATTTTTTCAATAATAATTTTAGAGATGTCTAATGCAACCATGCTTTATGCAGAACGCAAGTATTCTAACCCCTTATAGCGTACCAATTTATTCTTAATTTATATTTTATGAAGATCGATTTTAGCAAAGTTTATCCCTCTTTGGACCAATTCTATATACATCTAACTGTAATACATGACCAATTAAATCCTCAGTCTTCCTAATTGTCATTGGTTATAGTTTAAGTGAAGGTTTTTAAATAAATGATATCAAATTTGCTATAGAAGCTTTGAAATTTAGTTCCATAAGCAATATGTCTCTTTTAATAACCCACTGTAAGTTATTATCATTGTAGACCATCACCATTTTAATATTGACATTTCACATTAATCATTATAGTAAATACTTTAATACAAAATTTCATGATGTCACAATTTTTTTTTATATATATTACACATATTAGAAAAAGGACTTATCTTTTCATATTTATGTATATATAGTGATTTACAAAGTTCTATGAAGTGAATTTTGACATATTAAAAAAAATGAAAATGAAAACTTATGTTTTTGAATTATTAAACAAAAGAGAAGCTTTCTAAATTAAATCTTGACACATTAAACCTATGTTTGGGATGAAGGAAAAAAACTAGAATGGAAGTGAAAATAGGATTTTTAATGCACTTATTTTTTGGCAAAAAAAAAAAAAAGCACTATTACATGGAAATGAAGAAAAATTGGAAGAACTGATTTAAGAGAAAAGTTTTCCATGACCTACCAAATTTTATTTCCCATAAACTTGGAGAGAAATGGGAGGAAAATTACAAAAGTTGTTTGGATTTCGATTCTACCATCTTTACACTATCTATTATTATTTTTTATGGTATATTGATAATTTTATGTTATACTCCATTTTGTTTTAAGTAATGATTAAAGATTTCTTTTAGTTTCTTTCCTTTCATTATCCATATACAATAAAAGGAATTAAGTATTCAATAACTTTTTCTTTTCTGCATTCTTTCTTTCATGTTCATCTCCCTATATTCAATCCCCATGCTAAATAATGTGGGGATGCCAATATACTAAAATTTTGAATTGAGGGTAGATAAAATTTTGATTAGTTGGGTTTTCCTTACAAACCAATTCAAACCATAAAAATATAGTTCAATTTTTATAGTTTTGAACCAACTTATAGAGTTTAGATTATGAGCTTTTTCAAATCGTAAAATTTTAGTTTCTATCATTTTAATTTATGAATCAAACTATATTTTCTAATATGGAAAAGTATATTTGCATAATATGAAATTTCATATGAAAGTATTGAATTTTATTTAATAATAAGTATTGATATCATATTAGAAGTTGTTGATAGGTTATTTTTTATCTAGACCTCTCAAACTTATGTAGGGATACTATTGGGCGGATCATTATAGGATTTCTGACATGTCTAAACCATTAAAAATCCTATAAAGTTACAAGTCAAGTTTTGAAATTTGGGAAAACCCTAACGAAAAACCCAAATTTGTTTTGAAATAATAATATGTACATATATAAGAGCTCTTAATTGATCCTTATAGCCCATATTAACTAGCTGCATTTATTTATATATGTAAATTATGTAATATATCTTGATTGATGTGTCACCGTTTGTACTTAATTTAATAAATTAAAAAGGAAAACTATCGGTCTCAGTTAAAAGTAGGAACCATTTTCTTTTCTTCTGTAATTTATGTTTTCCTTTTATTTTTTTCCTCAAAAAAAAAATCTTAAGAAGTAGTAAGGAAACTCCACATATTAGAGTTAAATTTGGAAATTAATAGATTAAGATCATGTACTAATATCATGGGTTGAGTTATGTTTTAACTGAGTATTTCAAAATCCTATAGGGGCGGTTTATAGAAATAGAGTGAAAACCCTATAGGGTTTTGAGAAGTACTATAAGGTACCAAGTTGGATTTAGGTTTTGTAAAAACTCGTTCTGAACTCACCTCAGTAGCATCCCTAAACCCATGTCGACCTAACCAAGCTTATGGCCTAGGTTACTCTCCTCTAAATCCAACCTACTAGAACATCTAGTTAACCTTTGCCCAAATCCATGACATGGCCTACCCAACTACAGTAGTTCATAATGGTTAGGAGACTGTAGATAAGATTGAGCAAACGGGTCAATAATCACCTCTTACAATTACAGATTACGTCAGAGATGGATAACTCCACTACTCATAGCTTGTCAACGTGTCTTCTACCCATTAACAGTTTTTCGACTATTAGCTTTACTCTTTTATAAATACCAGCTCATCACTCAATAGTAAAACCACTTAATATTTTGTGCACCTGAGCTATATTCTGCCATCTAGGTACTTACTATCCTTTTCTATACACTTTATTAATTTAAGTATCGAAGTGATCATACCGGACAATACTCTAGTGTCCCATATTGTCTGTTGTTTTGTACACTGTCTTGATTACGCAAAGCTTAAACTACTTCTAATCTCTATCGACTAAAACTCAAAGATGATAAAAGTTAAGCAAATTAATATTCATGCAATTAAGAAATTTTAAATATCTATTAGTAGTTAATTTTATTTATAAAAATAGTACATAATATGAATTTTGAGTCAAACTACATATAATTTATAACTTATGGAAATGAAAATTCAACAAATGTAAGCTAAAAATAATTTTAAGTATTATATTATAATAAAAGAAATTCTTTAGTTGTAAATAAAATATTATTATGTTCTTTCATAAAATGGTTTTGTTCAATTTTACATAATTGTTTGATTATTCTTTCCAAACCAACTATAAATTAATGGTTTAGTTTGGAAATTTTCTAAACCAAACTGTTAAGAAGAACCATATTTTCGATATGGTTTATGGATTAATTCTATTTAGTTGATTTTTTTGCTTACCTGATCATTTTAACTTTTCTCGATTTACAAATCAATAGTTGGAATTATCTAAATTTTTAAAATACCATATGATGTTATTATGATATTATTTTTTCCATTGCGATCTTAATTGGTGATCACATGTGATAACATAGGTTAAACTAAGGAAAATTAAGAAAAAAGTAAATTGAGAGATAAATTTCCTTATAATATCACTTTTGTGCCATAAATAGGAAATAATAAAAAAAAAAAGATTAATGGTACTTATATGTGACAGGTGTAAATGAATTGCGTGTAAAAATCAATAATAGTATTTAAAAAAAAAAGAAAAATCCTACCATTAAATTAACTTGGATAATCTCGGAATTTTCCAAATCTCGGAATTTTCCAACCTCATGCCACTATGTTTGGCAATTTTATACATGGTGGAAACAAAAAGGAAGCAGAGCAAAAGGAAGAAAATGTAACATATACTCTTATTTGAATGTTGAATATGGGAATGAAACGAGAGTAAATATTTATTTTTAAATTAATGATATCACTAAATTAACTTCCTTCTGTTTTTTTTTTTTTTTTTATCTTTGTAAGGCTACTTTTATAATTATATTTTATTTTCACTCATTTTCATAATTTTTTCTCTAAATTTGAAGAGAAAAAAAAGTGTTTAAAGTGAAAACAATTTCACTTATTTTCAATCTATTTATCCAATTTCCTTCCAATCCAAACGGACAAATTTCTTTAGTTTCCATTGAGGATTCTCTTGGTTTCACCCATCCAAACACAGTGAAAAGTCTCGTCATCTTGTCCATGTCCAGACAAAAGCACAACTCCTACAAGCTTTTCCTTATCCGCCTCCAAAACTCTTGCATGCAAATCACTACACCTTTTGCCGTTCTGCAGCTACCTCCACAACATCATTGAACGATGAAAACATTAACCCAACTCCTCCATTTCGACATTAATTACCACCCCCCTCTATCCATAATATCTACAAACAACAACTATCATCCTACTCATCTTCACTATTGCTACACCAACCGGCAACCGTTGAAAACACAAGTAATTGCTTTGACTGGATGGAGAGCAGTGTCATGTAAACCCCGTCCACAACGAATCATGGCGGCTCCCAGCGGAATTCCACTTCCACCGCTCGATCTGACGGAAGACAACATCAGGCAGGTTCTCGAAGATGCTAGAGTTGAGGTAAGTGCTTTGCTACATACTGTTGAAATGTCATGGAATTGGAATGTAAATGCAAAACCGTACTATTATCTATTTAAGCTTTGGCATGAATTGTTGGCAGAATGAAAATGATTAGAGAATGCGGTCTGTTTTATCACTTAATTAACCAAGAACATTAATATATTTATAAAATACTGCAAGTATTTTTATGAGTATGAACTTTTTAAAATAATTTGGTTGTGGATGAATTTATTCCCTACAGCATGCAACCGATTTAACCACACAATTGTAGAATGATTTTTTCTCTATTAAGAAAACAAACTTTCATAACTCTTAAGTAGTAAGTATAGCACATATTATAGCTTTAGATTAGTTGGCTGTGGATCGAAATTTAACATGGTATTAGAGAAGAAGGCATTAAGTATGAATTCCTGTGTCCTGTATCTATAAGTTTAAGGTTTTGAATCGGTTGGTTGTGGATATAAACCTGGCAATAGCAAATAAACAGGATAAAACTATTTTCTGTCAGATATCTACTCCATTCTTGTCAAACAAGATCACACAAAGCAGTTTAATACAAACAGAGTCATGCTTATGCAAATTGCAATTGCATAAAGTTGATGAGCTGCACCTGGATTTTCCATGTTAATGGCTAAGAAGGAAAATGAACTTGCTTATAGATTATATGGTGCAGCAAGGAGAGCCTCCTATAGAACATGGTGGAGAGATTATAAAGTTCAATGGAGTAGAGGCATGTAAGGTCATTTGTTGTCAATAACACAGGAGTTAGGGCATCCCCTCTGTGATTGTGGATTACTGTTGCAAAGTGTAGAGCTTCTCATGCATGAAGATTAGCAAATGAATAGTAATATGTCACTGCAATTCTTGGAGAAAGATCATACATGAAGAAAATCAGGAAGAAGTGTGTGTTTGACCTATGCACCATCTATGTCAGATGGCATAGCTTATATAGCTCAAAGTTACCATGGAAATATTGGAGGAGAAAAATATAGCAATAATGTAGAGAATGGATTTATGATTGTTTATGGTTTCATTATAATTTAGACAGTGACAAGAAGTTGGTTCCAAACATTGAGTATATATGTGCTTGATTGTATTTATATACCTGTGTGAAGCCATCTTGATAGAAGAGTGTGTTGGAAGGGCCATCTCTCAACAATGGCATGGTAATCTGTCATGAAGCACAATAGAGATGCAGAAGCTTTAAACTTGGACCTTAAGGACCCCATTCTATTGAGAAAAGGTGTACTGGTAATTGACAGACAGAACACTTGCGAGATCAGGAGAGTCATGAATATAGCTTGTGTTGATATATATGGGTCCTTAGACTTAAAGCCAAAGCTTCCTGATTTAATTTTCAATATAAGACCTTGGCTCTTTTGACAGACATTTTGTGAACTATTGTAATCTTTCTTCTCCTCTGTCAATTTTGTTGATAGAAAACTACCTATATCTATTTACAGATGCCCACTGCATCCGCAGAAATCTAACATGAAGGCTCTGCAATCCGAATTATTTTCTCAAAATCATTATTGACAATACGTTCTATTGCATTCATAAAATCCAGATGTTGTTGCTTTTCACCGATCCAGTGAATAAGAAAATTGCATTTCTATGCAGCAAAATACAGGTAATAGTATCAGTTAAGTGTATATATATTTTGGAAAGAGCAAAAAATGCCTCAACTTCGCTGTACTTTCTAAGCCATTGGGACTAGTGAGAGAAATCTATTTCCCGCATACTTCCAAACGAGCTCTTCCATGTGTAAATCCTCACCAAGAATCATCCTGATGCTAGGATGGAGCTCATATAATCTTTTATTCGATGATTTACCCTCTATTTTACTTTCTTTTCTCAGCATATTTTATATGCATCTTTATGTAATAGTAACTTTCATTGACTTGCTTGTGAAGCTTAAAGTCTTTTTCCATTTTATTCATATGTGTCAGTCATTTAAGGCATAATGAAAAGACAGCAAAACTTATGAATCCTTTGACCCAAATAATCATGATTTTAGCAATCTGATCTGATAACAATTCTATTGCAGCTTGCTCAGCTTTTTGACACTGCTGTTGGCATAACAGGTAGCAATAAGGTAGACATGATCGATACTGCTTTTGATCTATTCAGATATGTCAAACTTAATATGGAAATCCATATATTATAGGAGAAGTTGAACTTGCTGAACTAGATGGACCTTTCGTGAAGATTAGTTTAAGAGGTCGATTTTGGCACAAACGTTCCACAGTTTTAGCCAGAGTCGGCAATTATTTGAAGCAGAGGATTCCCGTGAGCATTTGAGTTGTTCTTGAATGAAGCTTTTTGCATCCGTGTTTACCAATAGAAATAGAAGCTTGATTGATGAGGTGCATATTCTTTTGCCAATGATGTGCTATTATTCCATTCCATTTGCAGGAGATCTTGGAGGTAGAGATTGAAGATGAGAAACAGCTGGATGACAGCCCTGAAAATTTTTAAGGTCTCATAATATCTCTTCTGATTTATGTCTTGCTCCTGTCTTGCTAGTCTTTCCTGTATCCTCCCCAAATGATTTATGAATTAACATGGAGCTGTTAGTCTCCACACAAGCAGAATTTCCTTTAAGATCTGATTAACTAGTTGGGGAAATTTTCTAAGCATTTAGCAGGAAAACAGCATCTTTGTCAAAGGATGTTATGTTTTATGCTCTATGCTCACTATTGAAATTCAACAGGTTTCTGGTTGGTGACAGGGTCAATCTGCTTTCTTCGTCTTATAAGGCAGGGAGAAGTCTGCTTGAATATGGAAGACATAACATCCTTTGACAAAGATGCCGTTAGTCTCCACTATTGAAATTCAACAGCATCTTTGTCAAGGGATGTTATGTTTTATGCTCTATGCTCTATGCTTAATGCTGCTGCTAGTTTCAAGAAAGAGATGCATTAGCTTCAATATCACAACTTTTGAACTTTGAATGAAAAATGGGTTTCATCCTGGATATGCAGATGCATGCTCATTAGTTTTCCGTCTACAAATTCGATTCCTTGTTTCTCCTGACAAAGACCATTGAAGAAGTGTGGGAGCCAGAGGACAGAGATCACTGAGGAAGTGCAGGAGCTGAAGAAACAGTGATGAGATGACAATATGAAGTATACTATTAAGTATGGAACTTTATGTACAAAGGCTTCGCTGGCCAACGAATATCATGGACTTAACTCAAATTTAAGGCAGATCCTACACAAAACAAAGAAGCAGATATATGGGAAGGGGCAGCAATTTTCTATAAATAACTTGTGAAAATGAGTATTCAGCAATGTAAAACTGAGAAACTATTTATCTTCTCTCTTTGTCAAGGAACATATACCCCCGTATAGAAAAATCGATACCATTATTGTCTTGGACACTTCTTTAAACAATCTGATAAAAATGCACGAAACTTGTTTCCGGAGAACATTCGCTTCCAATTCTCCATCCATATATTTCACTGCTTGATGATCGATTCTGAAATTTGCGGTATTTAATCTTTTCTTTTTATCAGATAAGATCATAAGTTTTAGTGCTGCATTCATTTAAACAGGTGTTTAGTGGATTGGTGATTTTTTTCCAGAATATTAAAAGAGGAACAGAAAGAACATAAATCATCTAACGCACATGATGTAACATGTATTATGTAACGTCTGATGCTTGACATCTGACATTGTTGTTCCATACAGTTAAAATAACTAAATATGATCCTACGAATGCTGTTGGGTGATATAAACATCACAAGTTACATGTCCAGCAACCTATATCATCTTACTATCATTTACAAATAAGTTAATCCCAATGAAGAAAAGAATCCGAAAGCTATAAAGACACGCACATAGACATAGCAAAGGTTTTCATCGGAATCTACCCTTCTCCAGCTCTAAAAACTTGCTGGCTTAAAATCCTTCACGAATCATTATTTGTAAATGATGAAAATGTAATGGGATTGCAAGTGATCTGACCCTCTTCACCACATTATTGAGCTTGCACAGGTAGTGACCTGCTAGGGTAGAGGGTACGCTTTCTCCTTGATTTCTACTTTACCCTTTTTAGGGGAGTGAAGTAAGTGAGGAATCCAGTAGGTTTTCTGCATTTCAAGGTCAAGCAATGAAAACGACACAATTGCTAGCCATATCCATTCGCTATGATCACCTCGAAAGCAATGTAAAGTTTCCTCAAAACTCTCCTGTTTTCTTATGCTTGCACAAATTCCAGTTCCAACTCTTTCTTTCAAATCATTACCCATTAAATTAGAGAGCAGGAGACTAGAAGCTTCATCAGCTTATCTCTTCCAGTACTGTAATGGCTCCACTGTGTACCTTCAAATCCCAGATACTCCAGCTATCTACAAGGCAACAACACATCCCTTATCACCTATTTTCTTTAATATTACAAGATCGACATTAGAGTCCCTTTGAGCTGATTCTGATGCTTGGAATAGACTCAGATTTACCCGGTTTCCTAATGAAGGTAACAAGTCTAAAATAAATAAAAACCTGGTAAATAGCTATTCCCCTTACTGTTTTCTTCCATCTGCTACTAATACCCTGTTTGTCGCAGTTTTTGCATTAGATAGTCCATCCATTAGTTTATTGTAAGTAGCAATATTAGGTATGAACTCTTTATCCAACATCTCACCAACCAAAATTTCTCCTTCCTTCCGCTTTCTTTCTCTAATACAACCGGATACCAAAATCCTATATGTCATGCAATTCGGTTCCAAACCTTTGCTTTCACCCAACAACCTCAATTTATTCGCTTCCATTGTCTTCCCTTCCCAACATAGATCTTCAAGCAAACAATTGAAAGTCACACTATCTGGAATAATGCCTTCTTTGAGCATCTTTTCCATCAAACAATGTGCGTCATCTTTTCTTCCCACCCTCCTCAAAGCTTCCACCAAAGTAGTACAAGCAATCAAGCCAGGAGCATGTCCTCTGTTCCACAAGTCACTAACAATCTCCAATGCTCTAACTGCATAACCTGAACCACCGAGCACCTCCACTAGCCCAAAATAATCATACCCCACAGGCAAAACTCCTCTTCTCGAAAAATCAGTCAACAGATCACATGCCCTATGTACCCTCCCTTCTCTACACAGGCCATCAATCAAAATCTCACAAGTAACACTTGACAACTCGTACCCGAAGTCAATCATCTCATAAGCCATACCAATTCCTTCCTCAAATTTCTTCTCCCTAAACAACCCTTTAATCAAAGTATTGAAGCTCGCCACACTTGGCTTACAACTCTTTTCTTTCATCTCCTTAAACAACAGCAGACCCTCCTTGAACCGCGAATTCCTACAAAAACTGCTAATCATAATATTAAAAGTAACCACATCAGGCTTCACTCTATTCCTAACCATCTCATCATAAATCTTCATAGCCTTCTCATGCTCATTGCATTTAACAAACCCATGAATTAAACCATTATAAACGATCACACTAGGCCTACCGTCAATCGACTTTTTCATGCCCTCAAAAGCATTCACAGCGAAATCCAACTTCCCTGATCGACAATAAGCATTGATAGCAAGACCGAACACGGGTTCTGCCCTCGGGCAGGAAAAGATCCCATCCGAACATGGACACGGGTTTGATGACATGAACTGGAGCAAAGAATTCAATTGATCAAACCTATGGGATAAAGCAAGAGTCTTCACCATCCATTCAAAGGTGGAGTGATCGTGTCTATAGGAATCAATGGTGGAAGCCCAATTGAAGATGTGGAAGTCATAGAGAGTGAAACTGGGATGATGGTGGAGCTTGTTTTTGAGGAAGTGGAGGAGAGAGAGTGGTCTTAGTGGGAAAGTGAGATGGATCTTGATGAAGTTTGTGAAGTGGGCTTGGTTTTGGGTTGTGGAGAGAGAGAGAGTTGGTAATGGAGGTAAAGGTGGGAACTTTGGGTATAAAATGGGAGAAGAAAGAGATTGGGAAGATGGAACAGCGGGTTTTTGGGGCTTAGGAAGTGACTTGAGGAGTTTTTTTATTGCCATTGTACTGCAATAGAAGAAGGAAGAGTGACAGGGAAAAGAGACGGTTCGGGAAGGGGATGAAGTATTTTTTTTTACGTTGAAATCGTATGTTTTCTATACCATTTTAGTGTAATTTTTTTATAAAAGATTATAATTTTAATATAATTTATTTTTTAATTTTGATTTTATTGTAATTTTTTACAATACTTATACGAATATGTGTTGAAAATTGCATGACTTAATGCAACTTTAATAATTATATGAGTTTTTTTTTTTCATTCTAATAGGCATGTTAAACGTTTATATTTTAAATAAAGAATATACTTATTCATCGATACCATATGTATTTACGATTAGAGTGTAATAAAAAATAAAATTTAAATAATATCTGAATATATCAGTTGCTATTACATTTAAAATATAAAAAAATCTAAAAAATAAAATCTAATGTTGACCTTTAAGCTAACCAAAAAACGCCTCATATTTAGACAATAGTAATGGTCATCTCTTGAAAGGACCTATAAGAAACTCAGCCAGCAAATTTAAAATGTTTTTAAGTAAAACAAGGCTAACATGTGAAAGTAAATAGTGTTGGGTGACCTCTTCACCAATAGTGGAGCTTTGCGAGTGTGTAGTACATTTTTTGCAGGGCGCCGCTAGCGTATCACGGACTGGCTGATGAAACGATGGTATAACATGCAAAGCTCCTGAGCTAGAACTAATCTAACCTAAGTCAATGGAATGTTGTATGCAGATGGAACATCCAGATCCCTTTGACCCCTTCCTCATCTGAACCCAGTCCGACTTCCCCTAATACAAATTCTGTCACATGGTGGTTAAGATGTAACTGGCTTTAGCTGTTCAAGCTAGACGTCTTCATCAGGTAATGGATAGTATAGAAATGGATGGTGCAAGATAATACTATCGTGGTCCTCTAAAAACTGTAAGTTACCTTCAACGATCTGGTAGGCCAATTATATATCATCAATCAACTGAACTGATTATAGGGTATCAACCTACATAAGAGAAAAATAATTAGTAATAATACTACATGATAAATGGGGTTATATACAGGTTGTTATATCAATTGTACTTACTGGATGACCCATCACTGCACTTGAGTGTGTTATGTATCGACGAGTATACTGTTTGTACCATTGCAAATAGTTAGGGTCGACACCAAAAACCAAGTGTAGATGAACGATCTAAGCATGCCAACTTGCCTAATGTCAGACGTAACCATCATGTACTACTCTCCAATTAATATCTATACGACCTCTAAGATCTTGTCAATGAAACTGCTCGCTAGTATGCGCTGGCTGGGGCTTTGTCCGAAAGCCACCAAACTGTCAAATGACATGATCCAGAAAGTAGAACTCTACAATGTAGAAGCAGATAAGGGGTACCCTAGCCGTTCAAAGACCCCTATCAATCGTACATATAGGAGGCAAAAGTTGAAGAATGTCTTCTAAATAAGGTTTCCATACAACCTAAAATGAAATGTATGTGAGTTGAAAAAGTAAAAAAATTAGTAATTATGACATGAACTTTTTAAGCAAGATCAAACAGTATATTTAGTGTACTTGATGACTCATTTCTAGGTCAAACGTCTTACGATACGACTGGACTACACGAGTCGATCCCTATGTAGTGTTCCTCTCAATCCATAATCTACCGGCCAAAAGAACACCATCTATGATCATAAAGTCGGACCTACTAAGGGGTGCAATGTGTGGAAAATGGTCACATAGCCAAACTTGCAGTAGAATCATCGACCCCCTAATCTTGGATACACCTATTCGTGCAACATTGCATAGTTATCAGTATAGCCATGCTAGACAGGCTGATCCCCAACTATATGTACTCACCATCTAGAAGTCATCCGATAAGGGAAGGTACATGAGATGTACATAGCTAAAAAATTTATCTATGAATAAGAATCCCCTTATCAGCGGAAGGATATACGTACAAGTGTGACGCTTAACTGTATCCTCATTGGCATTACTCAATATAATTCTAAATCTATTAGCTAGTCGTGACAGCCATACGCGACTACCCTTCACATCATTAGATGGTGGAATATCACCTAACAGGTTTCTCGCTACATTTGCCCAATTCTTATCAATGCTACTAGTGACGATAGCACCATCAACCTTAAGGCCTAGCTGGACTTCAATATCTTATAGTGTAATGGTTATCTCATCGTGCGCCATATGAAATGTATGTGTCTCTAGCCTCCATATCTCCACAAGAGCGGTAATCAGGTGCCAGTCCATCTAGATGAATGAAAGTTGACTAACAACCATAAACCTTACCTCCACTAAGTACCACTCCATGCGTAGATCCAATAATATGAGCTGCCGCTCTTCTTTATTGCCAGCTCATGCCATCTAATTATAAGTGCACTTGGTGCCTGTATTAAGTTATATAGACATAAATATTAACATATCCACACTTAACTTATATTTTATATCAATGGAAGAAATCATTAAATAACGTACTTGTCACTCCCCTACGTCCTGAGAGCGATGGGATGCTTGCTTACCCAAAACTGGAGGGTTAAATGGTCCCAAGTCCATCTAACCTACAATTGTGATTAATATTCGTAAGTGACAATGCAAGTAATGTAAAATGGATAGATATTACAAACTAGCAGTAAATTTATGTATATACATATGCAAAAAATAGTAATACAAATTACTAGCCTTATTTAGATCGGGACATCTACGCCTGTTATGTCCTTTCCTTTGATAGTAACTACATCTATTTTTATCAGGCGCTTCGCTTATATCCATCTCTATGCGGTAATTTTTTGTTATAAGCTTCCCTTTGTCTCTCTTTAGCTTAAATCATGGCTTATGCTTTGGAAAATTCAGTGCTGGCCAATTAATCTTACCACCGAAAGGGAAAAAAATGTCGTTGATATACATTAAGTTAGTTTGTCCACTTGTACCATTGACCAATATGGTTTAGGGTGTTTGTCCTTAGCTTAGCTACAGTTGCGAATATATGGGAGCAAGCAATTCTATATATTTACCATTTTTGGCACATGCAATATTGGTTATCTATGTCAATTATGTGAACTCTAACCCTCACTTTTTATCACTCAATTTGGCTCTTTTCAATTATCAGTTCTTACCTCAAACAGTCCATTGCACTTACTATAACTGATAACCTTGTACGCACTTGCCCGCTCATACCACTTCTCTAACAACTATTGTACGTATGTAGTGTACACCATACCCCCTAACATAGCTTTTGAAATTTCTTTGTCCTTCTTTTCCCATGATGCAATAGTGTTGTAGAATATCATTCATACTGAATGTAAGCTCCTAAAATTGAGTTTAGAATAACTGAGCCTAGATTTAGGGCTTTTAAGAAAACTTATCCAATTGAACCTAAGTTTTATGACTAAGAAAGAAAAGTTAAACGAAGTGACAAAGTGAAGTTAAATTTTAGAAATAATGACCAAAAATCTCAATTTTGCCCTTAGAAATAGGATTATTTAATATAGTACTAAAATACTTGGAACTCCTAAAATCGTGCTCGGATTGTGACAAAAACTTAGAGATAAGTTAATTGAGCTATAAAATGAGATATTATAATATAATTTACTATATAAATATATATGTATTTTTATAAGTATACCCTATATAAATAATAATTATACTCGTAAATTAACCTTAAATTACTTAATTATATACATATTGCGTTGAAATCATAAAATTTATTAAGAGAATATATTCTAAAAATAAAAGATATGTTAAGAGCTTAATTATATGAGTATAGTTATATATTACGTGTGATATATACATGGGATATATACTCATATATTACTAAATAACTAAATATTAATAAAATACACCTAAAATACTAAAATAATTGAAAATCATATCCCAATGAATCAAATTGTGGCTGGAAACTCTTGGAATTCTCTATAGCAAGTTGGGAAAGCTTGAGGATAATGATTCAATAGTAAGTTGGTAGGATTTGACTATCTCCTACTAGCTTTTATGAAGAAAAAGTAAAGAAAAAATTCAAAAGGAGCAAAAACTGATTCCCACAACTTTAAATAAGCCTCTCAACTTCATTTCCTAACTTTATAAATCAGAAACACCTAGGAAAATAATTTAGAAAATATCGTGGGAAGTTAGAAAGAAAATAGAAAAAATAGAGCAATCATTGTGCCACCACCGTACTAGATCTAAACGACCACCTGACAACAAACCCGACCGTCCACCATCAGTTTAGGCCGCGTCTAGGCCATATAACATACCCTTACCACCCTACAGCCGTCGGAGTCACCAAGAACAACAAGGTTGAATTCTTGCCTTATTTTTTAATAATTTATAAAAAATTATAAATCCACCTAGGAAATTATGAAAAAAATTGTACTTAGGTTATTTTGAACATTCTTTTACGTGATCTTTTTATTTTTGAAAAAATTATAATATTTAATATACTTTCTTAAAAAAGTTATTATTCATCCGAATTTAGAATTGTAAAATAAATATACTAAATGATATTGTTTCTAGTTTAAAAATTTTATGTAGGATGTGTATGATATATGGATAATTTCTATATAGCCAATATTTATTACATTTTTTGGCTTAAAAATAGCTCTAAAATAGGCTGAAATTATGAATTAAATAAGAAATTATGAAATTAATTAATGAAATGGACATGTATTGATCTATAGTAAAAAATAACAGTATTGAGTCAGATTGAAATTAATTTAGTGGGAAAAGAATCATAATTGAGTAATTTAGGATAATTTATAGGTAAAATTGTAAATACAAGTATATAGGCGATAAGTCGAAAACTTGAAACGAAGGGATAATTGAATTCCCTATATTTTTAGGAGTTTATAAAAATTTTTGAGGAATTATTTGGAAACCCAGATTATTTATTACAAATTTACTTAATAAAATGGCTTAAATTACAAGTCGAGGTGTATTTTTAATATTAATAAGCGAAAATAAATTAAATAGTTAAATAAAAAATATATATGTGATTGCTGATCAGATTGGATTAAATGAGTATTTTTATTATATTTACTAATATGTTCTAATCGGGATACACTTTAGATATATTAGAGTTGGACAATACTTATATTTTAACGATATATGGATAAATTAAGTAAAATAGAATTTAATAACGTAAATTACGTATAATACGATCATATTTATATAATTACATATAATTATATTAAAAACTCGAATTATCCGTTAAAAGTCATCTCTAGGAACAAGACTTGTAAAATGTATCGTTAAGTCTATACGAACCCAATAACACTAACTTTGTTAAAATCGAATAACTTTAAGTAATTTAACCTATAACTTTATCATATTAAAAAATGTATATATTTTAATAACCTTACCGGAATTAAAACATGAATTAATAAATTAAAAGTATGTTTCGATACGATCAAAATGATATATAATACGTAATAGTGTATATAATATATAGTATCAACAATTAATAACTTAATTCAATATATGGTGATAATACGACTATATATTATGGAATATATATATATATATATAACCGTTTTAGATTAAACCCTAATGTTTTCGTAATTATTATAAAAACTGAATATGGGTCTTTTGTGTAATTAGGATTTTCTAGTATAAAGATAGTTGATGATTTGAGTCAACAATAGTAAACGTTTAAACAAGTAAGTTAGGATTATGGTTTCACCGCTTGTTGGGACACTATTTAAAGTTTTTGAAGACCTAATAGTACTTCTGGCTGTGTTTGTAGTTAATTGACTGTGCGCATGCTATGTATGTAGATGATACTCAGTTGTGATAGGAATTCAACTCCTTAGTGTGCTATTCTACACATTAGCATTGATTCTGTATTATATGAACTTGTTGGTTATCCCTAATTAAAACTAACGTTTATTCGATTAAAATGAAACTAGATATGCATAACACCCATTAGGAGAAACGATTAAGAGTGTTAGGCTAAATATCGATTTCCTTCAATGAGAATAGTTAAAATAGTCCTTTCCCCATCCTTAGTAGAACTAAGTGATAGGCGAGAAGGTCACGGCAAGGTTGGAGGCGGCAGTTTGAAGGCAGTCATAGGAGGAGGGTGTTCTCCATTGCACAAGCCTAGGTTTGGTTTGACTTGAGGTACGATGAAACTCTTCAATTCGAGTTGGAGTGGATGTAATTTCTCTAACTTCACAATGGACCTGATAACATTGTGTGATATTTCATTTGATTAATTGCATTGCATTTCATCATAAGTATTAACCTTATTTGTGTTTGTATAGTACTCTTCTGACTTCGTTTCACTTACTGAGCTAATTATGCTAACATCCCCATAAACTCTTTTACAGGTGTTGAGTGAGGTCAAAATGTTTAGATACCACCGTTCTCAGGTTAATGTGCTGCTATTTGGGAAAGTGAGGATTGGGGAATTAATCGAACCTGGGCTTTTGACTTTATTTTAGAGGAAACTAATTAGGAATTCCCTAGAAGCCTACTAGTTTGCTAACTTATTGTATATAGATTGCAAAACTTATGGTTTTTAATAAACTCTGATTGTAAACTTTATCTTTGGATGTAAAATGTTTGTATAAATATTGTTGTGATATTAGACAATAGGTTATATAGAATAAGTATTTTGTAATGCTCTATTACAAGTTTGGTTATTAATAGGTGTCAGAACAGATGTTTTAAGTTGGTTGAGTTGTATATACCTTATGTGAACTTTATTTACGATAGCAGCTGTGAGGTCAGCTTCTATTTTATGTTAGTTTATATGACAAAACTGTTATAACTCCTTCTATTCGGAGTGTGATACTAAAACTACAGCTGGTAAGTCATGAGAACCTTTAAAAACAACATTATAACTCTTAACAATGTTGGATGTCATGTATTTGAACCTGTAATTACCATCTGCTTACAATACCCATCTATTGATGTCAAGTTTTGCAAACTAACGTAGAGCGTTCTCATTCACTATCGACATCTCTTCCATTAAAGTAGAAAATTTTTGTTATTGTGTCTACATGCCTATTGTTGTTGCCAATTTCTTACATGTTTGGTTTTTATGTTTGCAGTTGAAATTACTAACTATGTATCTTATGCAATATCTTCATATCGCAAAGGGTGGTTGCCAACCATTATTTACATTGTCAAAAGCTTTCTTAATACTAATATGCTTATCTAAGATCAAACATATTGTCTCTTCCTATCTGCTAATTACATACTTCTTTAAATGATAAAGGAACCAAGACCACGTCTTCTCGAATTCTATGTTAACGAGTGCATAAGCCAATGGCACGATGTTGTTGTTTCCATCCATTGTACATGCAACGAGCAACTTATGGCCGTACTTGCTATACAAAAAGGTGCCATCAATGCAAACGATGGGACAACAATATCTAAATGCATGTATATAAGGTTCGAATATCCAAAATGGCCACTTCATCTCCGATATACCTGGCTTAGCCATACCTTTCCATCCCCACTTAACCTCTGATCTCGGGTTTGTCATCTTAATGGCATTTAGAAGTTTTAGAAGATCATTGTACAATTTCTACCAATTACCATACACCATCTCCATTGCTTTTCTCTTCCCTTCGAACACCTGCCTTTTCATCACCGTGTATCTAAACTCGTTTTAAATATTCTAAGTCAAGTTTCCAATAGTTATATCAGGGTTTGTGCTAACATTTCCAATGAATTGTTTGGCCATTAAATTACTATCTATTTGGGGATGATCTTGTCTTATTGCTGGGTTAACATATGTATGCTAATGGGAATCAGTCTCTGACCATATCTAAGTCGAGGCCTATCAATGCTTTCCGAGGCTAAATTGTAACCAAAAGGACGAAAGGGAGGAAAATGAACACTTGGCATTAGGTTTATCGCCAGCCAAAGTGCCAAGAGATTACGTAGTCAAGTAATTGGAACTAAAGAACCACTTAACACATCAAAGAGGGACTCGTGCCGACTGATTCTATGACTCGGTAATTATGGGCCGGCTTTTCTGGTGTCTCGGCTAAGCTACGTGAGACGTTGAGGATCCCTTCCCGAAGCCATATATCTAATTGCCGACCTTATTCGGTTTGGATACTATTCTTCTCAAGACATGTTAAGTGACTACATGCTGAGTTCTATAAAACGTATAGTTTTATATTCTTGTACATGTTTTCCCTTTTATTTTATTTATAAGCCTAATTCTTTAGTGTTTAAGGTCTTGTATTTTATTTATAATTTTTGCCACAGGGTTTAGGACTTACTATAAATAGCAACATTTGTACTTAGAGATAGATACAGATATATAGCTATATAGAGATATATGCAGAGAGTGAAACTTTCCTCTTTTCGAGAAAGGCTATACTTGAGTTAGCATTTGTCGGATTATTGAATATTGATCATACTCTTTAATTGTCCCTACGTTCTTATCAATCTTGTTCTTAAATTGTGGTGAATCCCTTCATTTGAACCGGTTAGTGAGTTGTATTTAACCTTCATTTGAAACCCTGAGCAACATTTAGTGTTTGTAAGTCTTATCGAACTTTATTTCAAGCTCGAACTCCCAATTGTTTTTGTGTCTTGGTGAGTTATATCCATCTATATTCACTATCAAAACCCTTCATGTTCTTTATACCCATTTTCTTTGAATACCCATTCCTATTCATTTCTAGATCCGCTACTGTTTTCCTTTTTAGATCGATCCTCAAATTCCTTATCATCTTGGCATAAGAGATTCGATCCTTATCATGTGTAGTCCCTCGATAATCGCTATCACAAACATGCCATATACTTGCTTTTTATACGCTCTTAGCTTCAAATTGCATCCATTTGGCCTTTATGTACAGTGAATGTACCATAACATTGGATCCGATTCATGAACTCGAAAGTTGCAGTGTCGCGTTATGTTGTAATTCTTTACAGCGTCTTGTAGCTCCTTCTTAGTGCGAAATCTCATGTCGATGCTTAACTCGTAGCTATCAACTGTATTGCTGCATTGCGTGCTTTGTTCATCCTTAAATGTAGCATAACCACTATGACCACCCATATTCAGGAATGGGATTATATCTCTTACAGCAAGCCGGTCGTGTTGTATTACAGGAGTTTGAATAAGAGCTAGCGAAGGTGCAGATGGATTGGCCATGGAGACATTACTCCTTGAGACAGCAAAAGTCAGCTTGTCCCCACCATCATCATCTTTATCATCATAGTTGACTTTACCTTCCTCTTCCCCCTCTTTGCCATCGACTCATAGCAATCCTTTTCATATAAGGATCGTAACTTGGATCTTCTTTTCAAATTTGTCAAGACTCTATATCAAGTGCTTCATTGTTCACATTAATGTTAACAACATCATCCTAAATTATATCTTGTTTTGTAGTATGAATGTAACTATTATCAGCCATGAAAAAATCAATTCCAAATGAGTGTACTTGTTGTGATGCAATATTCATGGGGTTATTACTGGAGCTCACACTATTCTGCCTGCCTAACTAAACATAAATGTGCTGAATACCTCATTTACTTATCTCAATAAAGTTTTCAACATTGTTGTCATCCCTGATGGGTATCAATTCGTAGTGAACACCGCTTTAGTAATATGTTGAATGTTTGTGAACAATTTCTACTCCAATAATATTAATCCCAATACTATTGTATATTCTGTTAAAAAAATGAGCATAATTTGACAGCTTATTTATCTTCAACTTTTTCACTGGCTTCCTATCATACTTTACTCCCAAGCTACCTCTCATAATATTTCCATGTGCGTAAACAATAATTTTCATATAATTTACCATTTTGCTCCTAATTATTAATGAGTTGCTACTAAGTTAGCGAAAACTCCATATAGTAATCACATTTCACTCACTAAAATTAATGCTTTTGACCAATATATCATCATTACACAACTTCCATCTTTAAAAGATTCTTAACTGACTACTTTATTTGCGTTAAATAACTAATATTTTTACTACTAAAATCAACAACTAAATACAATTTTTCCAAACTACTACTACTGTAGTAAATATGCATTTTATATAAAATAAATCTACATTTTTTTATATAACATATATTACTATAAATACTAAAATTTTATAACAAAAACTAAATAAATAATAACAAATAAATATAATTAATTTTAAAAAATTGAATAAATAAAACTAATCAATTCTTGTAAAAGTTTTAGTATCTGGACATTAATAAGTTAGTAAGATGGAGAGATTTGTGTGTATATAATATTTTGTGAGAGATTCCATGAGTAAGAAACGAAGAAAAGGGCTAATTTATGAGTATATATTGGCATTAAAGTTGTATGCCCTTGTGCAACTTAAATGTAAAAAAATCAGATAATGAAATTGTATGTTCCATATGCGACTTTACTATTATATTTTAGTATTAACTTTTGCTCAATATTTATTTTCGTATTATTTTTTGTGGAGTGCTATGAATCTCTTTATAGGGGTAATAGAATGGGAAAGACGGTGAAATAAAAGACGTATACGGGACGGTGTCGTTTCATAAAAAAGGAGCCGATGCCACATGCCAGCAGCCATAAAATGCCCTGCCAAATACGGTGGAAAATTTGAAAAACCCTAATATTTATTTTTTTCCTGCTGTAAATCAGGGTTTATAAGTGGAAGATGAAAGGAAGGGCCTTCATGCCTTCATGGCAACTTCAAACACCCATTTCGATTATATCAGCTTAAGCTCCGGTTCTTCATTAAATTGTGTCAAGAATTACTCAATTCAAGTTGCTCATTTGCCTTCACTTGTCTCAGGTATGGATTTTTATTCTCTCTCTCTCTCTCTCTCTCTCTCTAAAATGTCGTTTTAAAAGTTTTACTTATTGTACAGAAGTTTCACGAGTCTCTATTCACTGTGCGGTTCGGTTTCGACCTTGCATTGACATCCACAAGGTAATCTCACTATCGTAAATATTTGGGTGATTCAAGGTCGTGAATTTTGCTGAAGAATAAGCTGATGTATTTGGCATTCTTTTTAATTCTTTGAATTGATCGAATTATAAGAAAACAAAGTTGCGTTTTTTATCTAGGGGAAAGTGAAACAGATAGTGGGATCTACTCTTCGAGACTCATCAGATGGTTCGACTTCACTCGTGACGAATTTCGAATCAGATAAATCGCCATCGGAGTTTGCATATCTGTACAAGGAAGACGGGCTTATGGGTGGTCACGTTATTATGCTTGGAGCAGATCCTCTAAGTAAAGCTGCTGCCATTGAAGCCTTGCATGCCTATCCTGGTATATTCAGTCAATTCTTAATTGCAATGACAGCTCTATGCATTTTAGTAATGCAGTGTACATCATTTGTGAAACACATTGTTATTGTGTAATTTATGAAGTAGATTTGTCCCTTATCCGGCAATTAATTTTGTTTTATATATAGGTGATTACACTGAAGTTTGTCCTCGATTTTAGAATTGTATAATTTAACTTATTGTCTAAACAGGAGCTGGTACTACAAATGAAGAAACAAAAGGTTTTCACAGATTTTTGTGTAAGATGACTAAGATAAAGAAATATAGATTTTAATTCCATTAGCAAGAATTTTTGGCTGCTAATTAGAATTTTCTATCTCCGTGTTTCCCTTTATCTTGCACATGAATAAAGTAACAGTATAGGAGTATCTAGTTTTCTATCTTATAACTTATAGCAAGTACTGGTTTAATCTAGGTGGTTTGCAGGTTGGAGGTGGGATCGATTCTGAGAATTGTATGAGTTACATAAAGGAAGGAGCAAGTCATGTCATTGTTACATCCGTACGTAGCCTTCTATCTTTCTACCTTTTTATATCCGATAATTTTCTTGCATATAAGAAGGGAAATTATTAGTTACCCATATTACTAAAAAGTTATGACTCTCCAGCGCAGGAGTTCTTGTTTGTTATTTGACTTCTGGTTCTTTTACAGTATGTATTTAACAACGGGCAAATGGACCTTGAAAGACTCAAAGATCTTGTGCGCATTGTTGGAAAGGAGAGACTTGTTCTAGACCTTAGCTGCAGGAAGAAGGTACAGCATTAATTCCAATAATATATTATGATTTTTTGCTATTGATGGTTATTGGTGACACTAATTGAAAGAATAAATGGGCAATTTTTAAATCTCTAATGTCTGGAATTTTAGACTCTTTTGTTGCTATCTGATAGAATCCAACAGTGGAATAAGAAGAAAATGAATGTACTTTTATTGATTGATATATGAATTTTGCATACAAAACCCTAATCTCTCTAATTGAGAGCTATGAGCAAAAGCTCACCCAAGAACATGAGCGCAAGCTCACAATTTTAACAAACTGGTCTAACAAAAATATTTGGAATATTCTTTTACCTATCTCTTCCTCTATTTCTAGTATTCATTTAGCTAAAATACCTAAAGTAATGGTGAATGCCACAACAGCATACCACCATGCATCACTAACACATGACACATACACACATACTACTCACACGCACTTATTGCACATGCAAAAGACACTGTACTGTCCCTGGTTCGTATCAATTCGACCCCCCTCAAGGCTCTCCTTACCCTCAAGGACAGAATTTGAGCTAAAGAAAAGCTGTTATCCAAGCCCTTTGTTAATGGATTGAGGAGCTTTATGTAAAAAATCAGTTTCTTCATCCCATTCCCATACACAACCTGAACCATCTCAATTCTCTTCCAAAACCATCACTTGCAACAATTTATTAGGATACTTATGAGTGGGAGAATAGGGTTTGTCACACTTAAAAGCAAAGTCCTTGGCTAACTTGCTGGAAACTCTGCATTGCTCATTTGTTTTTGGCCATGAGATTTCTTCCATGCTTCTCTAGGCTGATGGTGTGAAGAAGAAATAGAGGGCCTGGTCTTGGCCACCGATGATGAGCAGTAGATAGCAAAGGCACACTTTCCTTAGAAGAAATAGTACCACTGAGGGAATGAACTGTGTAAGAATTGTAAGACACCAAGCTACTAGGAGAAGTATGTCAATAATGATGCAAAGAAAATGACTCTTGTTGAACACTGTCAGCCCTAGGTTTGAACTGACCTACACTTTGATCAGGAGGAGAAACCACAACAATTCCATAGGCGAATTCCTGTTCCACTTTCTTGGCTAGCTCTATTGCCATATCAAGGGAAGTGGGAGTAAGAGCATCCAATCGCACTTGAGTTTCTTCCTGCAATCCTCCTAGAAAATATCCAAGTAATTGAGATTCAGTCATTGGTGGAGCTTGCGACACCCAAAACTCAAATTCACCTATAAATTGATTGATAGAGGCAAGTTGGTGAAGTTGAGACAGGCATTTGACGGATTAGCCATTGACAAACCACCAAATCAACGCATCATCTCCTCCTTCATCACTGTCTAGGTTAGATTAAGAACACGCAACTTAAGAAGTTTCAACCAGTGGATGGATTCACCTCCATATGCAAAGAAGGCATCTCCAACTTCTGAGCCTCACAAATTCTGTTCACCTCAAAGAATTGTTCAACCATCGCAATCTAATAGGCAAGATTAGTGCCATCAAAAAGAGGAAGATCCATACATGAAGCTTGGGTCTGAAAGTGATCATCTAGGTTGTGGCTGTGGGGATCACCAAGTGGAGTTGGAAGCACCGATGGAACAGTGGGAGGGGAATTGGAGGTACAGCTGCTAGAACTTTATCCGTGAAGAACATCAGAGTGATTGTTGAATGGAAATGAACCTCTAAGTTTTGATGACAGAGTTTTCCAACAATTTGTGGATGGATTTCAATGAGTGTTGAAGAGAAGAAACCTCACCACGTAAGGCTGTCACTTGAGTTGAAATCTCCATCTGGTGGCGATCCATTGCAGCCACGTGGGGGTTAATCTTGGTGAATCTTGTTGTAACTCCAACACAGATTTCTCCAATTCCTCAACTCAAGATTCCAATCAAGTCATGGTTGTAGAAGTCAAACACAAGAAACCCTAATTCAGATGAGAATCCGGCGAAGAAAGTAAGCAACAGTGAGTTTGAGTCTAAGACAGCGCCAATTGATAGAATCCAACAGTAGAATAAGAAGAAAATGGATGTACTTTTATTGATTTGATATATGAATTTTGTATATAAAGCCCTAATCTCCCTAACTGAGAGCCATGAGCAAAAGCTCACTTAAGAACATGAGTACAAGCTCATAATTTTGAAAATTGGTCTAACAAAAATATCTGGAATATTCTTCTACCTCTTCCAGTATTTATAATATTCACTAGCTAAAATATTTAAAGTAATGGTGAATGCCACATAAGCATACAGCCATGCATCACTAACACATGACACATACACACATACTACCTATACACATGTACTGCACACGCAAAAGACACGATACTGCCCCCGGTTCATATCACTATTGGACTTCAATGGTTGTCCATCTGAATAGATTTGTTTGATGTCTAGGCAAAGCTTTAATAGATTTGATTTGTCTAAGCTGATCTTTTGGCACAATTGTAATGCTTATTGAAAGGTTATTTGGGTGGATTCATTGAGATAATGGTTAATGGTACCATTATTTATGCACTTGGTAACTTTTTCTTTTATCTTTACCTGTATCAGGAATTTTTCTAGGCATGTCTGACCAAAATGTAAAAGATATTTTATGGGCAATGGGAGAGACTCCATAGAATACGATCCCCTGCATGGAATAATGCATGTCACTTCAATTTTTCTTTTAAAATTTTCTTTTGATAGTAGTAATCACATCAATCTATCTTTTAAACTTTTGTGCATCGCTTAGGATATACCTATAGAAATGTTGCTCTGTTAAACTTCACTGAAAGTGGATAGATCATCATATCAAGAAATTAGATGAACTTTATACATCTTAGTTTTTCATATTTATTAAATTGATTCGATCTTTTTTATTTTTATTTATCAAATATATAGAAGCTTCTCAATCACATATTTCATATGCACCATGTCACATACTATGATGTAGAAATTGTATGTTTAATGGATTATCTTGGTTATTGCTTTGTAGAATGGTGGGTAATGGCTTTTCGTTTCCGAGCTCTTTTTCAAGAGAACTAGGTGACACTTGAGTTGGTGCATTACATGGATAGTGCTTGTTTTCAACCAACATTCAATTTCCTATTTGAGTTTTGCCTTCCAATTTTTAATATGCAGGAGGGTAAATATGCCATAGTGACTGATAGGTGGCAGAAATTCAGTGATGTCTATCTGGATGAAAGTGTTCTTGATTTTCTTGCCAAATTTGCAGATGAGTTCTTAGTCCATGGTGTCGATGTTGAGGGTAAAAGGTTAGCACAGTCTTATTTCTGAAATGCACCTTCTTGTCTCTGTTCGATTAGCCATAGTGTGCCTTAATATTATTCTAGTAGTTTGGATAGATGGACTTCAGAAGTCTTCATGAAATTTCTGTTGTGGCTAACATTGTTTTCAAAGTATGCTCTGTTTTTTAAAAAGTGAATTTAATAGCTTATCAAGAAAAAGAAGATTTTCAAAGGTAAATGCTTTTGCTATCATATATACCCGATGATGATTATGCTTGAATATGTTTGTCTTTCACTCATTTTCGTCATGCTAGAGGAATGTTTAAGTGAAATGACAGAAGAGGCTAGAAGAGGGTGTGTATTGCTTATTTGACAAGAAGTTACTGCAAACACTGCCTGATCTACATTTGTGCTGATGACTTGTTTAGAGAAGGTAGGCAGTTCCCTGTTCCGATTCTTCAACTTGCAATTGTTGGTTCTGGAATGAGGGAACTGGTTCCTGTGGAGCATGCTTCTTGTGCAAGCAGTGCTGTTGCCTTGATTGAATTATTAGCTGCTAATCTATGTATTGCCTAGAATTACCTGCCTCAAATCAGTCCAGTAAGGAGCAGCAGCTCTGCTGTCTATGCTTAGTTAATAGCATTCTTAGGATGATTTTTATTCCATAATAACCCCTACTTGAACTGATGTGTAAAAAAATCATGCCATTGCTTAAGCACTTAAATATTTATGTTTCACCAAAGCAGGCTGGGGATTGATGAAGAGCTTGTGGCTTTGCTTGGCAGGTATTCGCCGGTAAGTAAAATGTATTGTTGAGTAACCATGAAGCGACTTTTTAAAAATTCTGTCATTCTTTGCATCTGATTTAGGCCATTGATGTCATGCATATTAATTCTAACCAAAGGATGTCCAGATTAGCACATTCAAAGGGCGTGAACTTTTACTAAATCGATAATGGTTGGATTTCCCTGAATTTTTAGTCTATAGTCATTTGAGTGTGTTTACAATATACCATGCTAGCTCTTAGTGTTAACTTTTAAATATGAAAGGGTGGTCCATTGCACTGCATGCTTTGTAATACCAGATTCTTTTCACTGATTGGTCATGTGATCTATTGGAACTACAATTTGTCATGGTGAGCCCCTTGTTGAATATTGTCTTGTAAGCATGCGAAAACTATATGTTAACTAAATTGCAGATTCCTGTAACATATGCTGGTGGTGTCACGGCAAGGGAAGATCTCGAGAGGATTAAAGTGGCTGGACAGGAACGTGTGGATGTCACTGTTGGTAGTGCTCTGGATATCTTTGGGGGCAACTTACCTTACAGAGAGGTTGTTGCATGGCATGCTCAGCAGCAGTCTCAGCAGGAACCCTCAAATGCATGACTTGGCTGTGGTCTGTGCCACTTTCATTCCTGTGATTGCATGGTGGTGCTCTGCGCATAATTGCTGAAGATACGTTTTACTTGTGGGAGTTCTCACCTCATCTTTGACTGGCACGGCAAGTTTAAATTTCACGTCGTTGGTGCAAAATGCAAGCCGGGGCTTTGTAGCTTTAGAAGCAGTGTCGTGAGTCTTGGGACTGATTTCTTTGCCGATCGTTCTGACCCTGCAATTTGGCATATCTAGAGCTGAAACCATCGAGCTGATGCCATTGATGTTACTGGGTTTGTACTTGCAATCGTTTAAGTTATGGAGACTTGAATATTAAAATGTTATACTTCCAGCAATTTCTAACCGCCTTTTTTTGTCTGTCATGGGGAATATTTGGTTGAAGAGTTCTCCAGCATGGAACTTTATTTTGCAGGACATATTTTTCAGTTTTTCCACCATTTCTAATGACCAAAACTTTATATGAATGTCAAATAAAAGGGTAAATTATAACTTAGGTCTCCTTTATATACACTTAGCTTTCTTTCTTTAAAATTGCACGCTTGAATCCTCGAATTTCTTTAGGAGTCCATTTTACCAATAATTTTATATATTTTTTAAAGTAATAGTGATTTTTGTATCATTTTACTCAAGGGAAAAATTAGAAAAAAAAAAGATCTAAAATGCAAATCTCTTTTTGGGGGTCCTTCTAGAGATAGAAGGACTAGTAGTGTGTTTGGTATGGAGTCATAGATTGGAATGGAACGTGATTTTGGGTTTTATTATCTTTTTCAATGTTACATTGAAAGAATACTTAAGAGGTAAAATTATAATTTCATAAAATTGGTGATTTCGGTTTTAAAAATGAATTTGACTTACGTTTAAGAAGATAGAATTGAGATTTTATTTCTCCATATTGATTATTATTAATTAAAATTACCTATTTAAATTCAACTTAATTATGACATATAATAATTATGGCATTTTTAACAAATATTATTCTAAGCACATTCCATTGTTTTTCATGATCCAGACATTTACAAATATAATAATGATTTATAATTCTAGGTTTAATTTCATTTTATCCCATCCCTTAGAGATGTATTTACCATTTACCTCTTAAGTAAAACTGAAAATTCTATAGGATGTGGCACCAAGTCACTCTTAATATAGTTGGTGTTGTAAAGGCCAAGGTAGCTGCATTTGGCCGTTGATGGTGGCTGTTAACCTCAATGAGTATTGTGAATGGTAAATTATTTATTATATTAAAGGATTTTTTTTTTTTAACTATCTATAATTTACAATTTGATATCTTATAGTTTTAATCATTAAATTTATTTACATGGAAGTCATCAAAAGAAATCAAGCTTATCCTATAAAAATTCTTAACTTCTATATTTAACTATATAATATCATTTTATATTACATTTTCTTTTATATTACTATTCTTTTATTTGTCTATTATTTAATTGCCCAATATTACTATTATTTAAAAAATCCATTACATCTTTTATTTGATCAATATTTATAATTTCTTTAGAAAATTTATTATAGGTTTAATTTTATTAATATATATTATCGGAATTTTTGTATATTTTGAGTCAATTTTTTTTTTTTTTGTATTTTTAGCATATACAATATGGGTACATTATATGTTAGTATTTTTTAATAGGAAATTGCAATTTTCACGCATGGAAGCAAATGGTTTAATGAAGTGGGAACATCCATTTTATTATTTACATGTAATATTACTAAAATAAGCCTCTAAATACTTACCAATCTCTTTTCATGTTTTCTTTGTATAATTATTTTTTCTAAATTTCTTTTTTTTTCCCTATTAAACAAATAAGATCCCTCATTTCATCATCAGAAACAAAACAAGCAAAAGTTTCAAAAAGAATAAACAAAAACCATGAGCATCTGCTTACAAACGATTATGGGCAAACGGTTCCCTACTTACATCCTTAAATTGGAGCTTTATACAAATACGAATCTTTTTTCAAAAAACATTACGAAAAAGGGCTATATTTTAAAAATATTATCAATATGGTATAGTGATGTACCTTCACTTAGTTATTTTTTTTTAACTTTCAATTATAAATAATTCAACTTAAGACGTATGGACTACATACACCTTCACATATACCTTCAGTTATTTTGAAACACTGAAGGCATATATAGTGTATACTCTTTCGGTTATAAAACCTAAAACTAAAGGCGCAATCACTGCATGCGTTTTCAGTATACTATATATATATATATATATATATATATATATACTTAGTCTGCACAACTAGACTTCATTCTTATCCCTATTAATTTCTAAAATTTCTAAAACATAGAGAAAACGCGGAAAACTCATGTTGAAGTATCAGACTATTTTTTAACACCAGTATACGTCTGAAACAAGTAATAATCCATAACTTAAAGTTGCGATTTTTTTTTTTTGTAATCTTAGTAGTAATTCACATTATGTAACTTTTAAAAAAAAAAAAAAAATTGCTACTGTATTATGTATATTTCGTAGTCATAGATGTACTATAAATTATGTAAATTATTGATATTTCATGAAAATTTATTATATTTTGTCTAAATTAAGGTATTTTTTGTATTTTGATAGATAAGTTATATGAATGTGAGTATAAAAAATCTTGGAATGGAGATGGAAATTGTAATGTGTGTATATATATATATATTGGCGTTTGTAATGTGTTGAGTTGAATTAATGAGTTAAAGTTATATGGTACACGAAACAGCTTAACAAGATGATTTCATACATTTTGTAAAGTTATTGCTTAATGTGTAGATGAAGTTTTTTATGTTATCTAAATATTCGATTCATTGTGACATTATTAGGATGGAAACGACAGATTACATGAGAGTTATTGTCTATACGAACAGAAATATTATGATGAGTAGCTAGGGATCAGAGTATGACAGGAAACCTATCAAGAAGTTGGAGATTACAAAGGATTTGAACTTCTCTTATTTTAGTCGGAGAATTTGTGGATGTGTCAGAGTTGACCCAAGTGGTGTTGAACTCGTGCACAAACATCCTTTTTTCCATAATGCTAGAGTTGCCTCTAAGTTGATTGCCATTAGAGATGATGAGGATGTTGAGAATTTAATTGAGATGGTTAAGTTTTCTGAGGAACGAAGTATTCAAGAAGCGTATATAAGGCACATTAGGGAATTGAGTGCTTGGGACGAGTATGAAATATATGAGCTAGACAATTCAACCCTTTTGGATCCTAATGTGCATTATAATAACATCATTATGGAAAGAAAAGATAGCAACTCAAAGTCCTCTAAATGATAATAGTGCACTTGAGAAGATGATAGTCCTAGATATTGGAAGCATGAAATTATATTGCCATTTTTATTCTAAAAGTTGTTTTACAATTTGAACTAAAAACTAGTAAGACATATAGACCACTTAAGCTCCATTTTTTATCCTTTAGTTGAGATTATTGAATAATTGACCCAAAACATGTATTTATCAATTTTTAAGCATAGTTTGCAATAAATATGCTAATACATGTATAAATGTGTGCCATTTTGGTAGGGATAAATGTATAATTCTACACATTTATCAATCAGGTAAGAGCTTGATCGTCCATTTGCTGTAGAGTAATCAACTTGAGCTAGGGTTAGACATTAGTAGTCGGCATGGTCGGCTGGGACAGTCTTAGGGCTATTTATTTGGATATTCTATTATGGTACAGCTATTCGACAAGCCTGGTGCAACAGGTCGGTAGAAAAAGGAAACATAGAAGTTAGGATAGGAATTCTCCTCTTAGATGGGGCTTCAAACTAATATTCTCCGAGTGAGTCCCTAAAGTCCTCTAGCTTAGCTATGTGTGATTGGTCCATGGGGTTAATTCTTATCATCTACTTAAGGGTCGGAAAGATTTGTCCTCAAATCTGAAGTGGTCTCTAGCTCATACTCTTTTGGGGTATTGCAGGGTCTTCTTCTACTAATTGGTAGGGAATTAGGTCGAATACATTGAAAGTGGGGGAAACACCATAGTCATTAGGTAATTCAATCTGGTAGGCATTGTGGTTAACTTTCTTCAAAACCTTGAACGGACCATCAACTTGCGGGAATCATTTTTGGCTAATGTGTATCCATACTAAGTCTCTTGGCTGGAAAGAAACAACTTGGCGGCCTTAGCTACTAATCTCTTATTGTCTTTGATTGAACTTAGTGATCTTCTTAATTATAAATTGGTATAGCTCTTGTAATTCTTGAGCTCGGTTAACTCCAGATTAACTCTTTTTAGTAGTGGTGGGGGTGTTGATCAGGTTTAGGGGGATAAAACGTGGATCCGTCAAAGAGTACAGGCACGTAAATATCATAGAAGAGTAGCTTGACGAAGTATTAGGTCTTATTATCAAACACGAAGAGTCTTATGATTCGTATATGGAGAGAATACACATGAACATAAATGTCGACGATGATGGGTAGGATGAGACAGATGAGGATAGTGACAAGGATAATGTTATCCTTGAAGATAACTATGTTGAGGATTTGGGGGAGCTTGGGTGAGACTATATGTTGTCGGGAGTAGTATGCTGGTTCGGCCATTTCGCGGAGATAGCCCGAGCAAGCTTCATTGTCATACTGGTGAAGTATTGTTTAGTAGGCAGTTTCAAGATTTTCTGCAAATAAATGAATTGGTGGACAGGCTTATAAGAGATCTTACCCCATTTTACAACAACCGGTAAGATGGTAGTGGCTACGTAACATTTGAGAGAGATGTTAATGAAACATGTAGCAACATTAGTAATTCTAATGACTTGAGTGTCGGTATGTGTTTCAATACGAAGAAAGATCTCATAGATGCGGTGAAGTTGTTCCACCTAAAGAACCACTATGATTTTCATGTGAACATTTCGAAACTGACTGTATACGTAGTTTGTTGTAATAAGAAAAAACGGGGTTGTAAGTAGAGGATATGGGCTTGTTTGAAGAAAGTAGAGGGTCTTTTCAAAATAACAATTCTAAAGAGCCTGTACACTTGTGTGAACCCGATGATGAACTACGATGACGAACTAGGATCATCTTCTACTTGACAGCAACATGATGACTAGGCTATTCATTAATAGTGTACGGAAAAATCTTGATGTTAAGATACTTGATCTTGTAGTTAACGTGCAAAATATGTACAAATACATAGTAAGCAATAGAAAGGTTTTCAAGGCCAAGAGAAAGGCTATTGAGATGATATACATCAATTGGGAGAAGTTATATAATGAGTTGCCAAGACTATTAAATGCAATGAAATTGAGCAATTTGAGGACACATATGGATTGGGGTTGGAGTAGTTTGCTAAAGCAAGGTAAGTCCTAGCTTAAGTAAGTTTTCTGGACATTCGGGCCATGTGTAGAAGCTTTCAAATATTGTTGACCCATTGTATGTGTTGATGGCACATTCTTATATAGAAAGTATGAGTGTAAGTTGTTGGTAGCTTGTAGCATGGATGGGGATAATTTAATAATTCCATTGGCCTTTGCTTTTGTTGATACAGAATCAACAGAAACTTAGGGAGTGGTTCCTATGAAAGCTTAAAGTGCATGTAGTTGGCCAAAGGGGAGAAACCTTATGTCTTATATCTGATAGGGTATCCGGTATTGATTCCGTATATAAGGAATCATCAGTAGGCTAGTAACTGCCATTTGTAGTTGGAAATATTGTCTATAGTACATTGTTAGTAACTTCAGCATGGTCCACAAAAACCAATTGTGTAAGAAACTTATATGGTTTGCAGGTGTTCAGGTACATAAAAGGAAATTCAAATGTTTGATGAAGAAGTTGACACAAGCTAAGGAAGACATTCTCGTATGGTTCAATAATGTTGATTTAGATAGGTAAACACTTGCATATGATGGATATTACCGTTTTGGATACATAAAATCAAATATTGTCGAAAGTTATAACTCCATTTTGAAATTGGTATGTAGATTACCTGTGCTGCATTAGTGAAGAAGATATCTTACAACTATGTTGCCTATTGGGAGGAGAGGCATAAGGACACTAAGGAGGCAATTGATTCTAGTAAGATCTACATTGATTACGCTCTAAAGATGTATGAAATATGAAGAAGGCAAGCAAGTGCACATAAAGTCATTTCATTCAGCTTCCAGAACGGTTTTTTTGAGATTTTGATTGACAATCGAATGATGAGGACATGCTTAAAGGGAAGAGGAAGAATACATACAGTTAACTTCACGGCTCATACATATACTTATCAGAAGTGGCAAATATATACGATCCCTTACTCCCATGCATGTGCTGCTACAGTGAGCATGGGAGTAGATAGCAAATCGGCAATAGGGCCATGGTATAAGTGAGCAAACCAGATAGATTATTACTGAGTTCATTTCTACCTTATTGGTGATAAGCTAAACTGGTCGCAAGTTAGCTTCCCTTATTTCCACCCGAACATTGACTTACTACGAAGGAAAAGTAAACCTAAGCATAAGTAATATCACATGGAGATGGACACTCGAGAGTAGTTAGATAAAACTAGATGCAATGCATGTAGGTAGGAAGGACATAATAAAAGGAGGTGTCTGGAGATTAATAGGGTTAGTACGTATTTCTTTTTTATCTAAGAATTACATTATAATGCATGCATAAGTATAATGAGATGCACATTTTTTTTTGTTTACTAAACATGTTTATATGTGTTTGTAGGATACACATTTTTTTTTTATCTACGCATACTTACGAGGTAGGCCAATTATCGTTCATAGGCCATCTGGGAGGACATGGTGAGTAATGTCATTATCATTTACAATCAAATTTTTCATTAAAGATGTGTTGCTTGCTAACTTCATTGAATGTTTGTGTAAGAGACTGCTTATGCACTACGAGTGCAATGTAGTGAGATGTTATTATGTAAGGATGAGCAAGATATTCCTATACATCCTAGGGTGGAATCTTACATATGGGAGGCTGGGTTTTGAGGAGTATTACAACTTCCATTTATTGTGTTGGACTAGCATTTGATTATGACTTTAGTTGAGAGATGGAGGCTCGAGATACACGCATTTCACTTACCTATTAGAGAGGTGACCATCATACTGTAGGAAGTTGAGGTCCACTTCGGACTTCCAGTTGAGGGTTTTATGGAGGCGGGTCAGATAGAGATGGATGATGAGGAGAGCTGGGTTGACAGAGGGGAGAGATTGCTTGGTGTGAAGCCTACTTGGATGAAGGGTGCTCGTTTATCTCTAACATGATTGTGGGAACACTTTTGGGTACTTCCTCGTAGGGCAGACAACGAGACGGTCTGACAGTACATGCGTGCGTACATACTCAGCTTGATGGGAGGATTCATATGTGCGGATAAATCCTCTAGTCTTATTCACTTGATGTTCCTATCATTGTTAGAGTACTTCTCTATAGTTAGGTAGTTTAGTTGAGGCAGTGCTTGCTTGGTATGGTTGTACCGACAGCTGTACTCTACCTCATCATCCGACTCTCATGAACTTAGAGGGGCCACGGTTCTACTTCAAGTCTAGGCTTAGGATAGATTCCCACATGTTACCTCCTTTAGTCAATACGAGTTTATTAGGGATAGGCCATTGGCAACTAGATGGAGGGTAGTACGGGACACAACTTAGCATCTGATGCATATAGTAGATATGTACTACATAGCGTTTGACACGGAGACAACGCAGTAGGTATGATATGATAAGTTATCCTCTTTGTTGTCCTTCTGTCTAAAGTAAGTGCTAACCCTCATTGTTTCACTGATTGTTTCTTCTTCTTCTTCTTTTTTTGTGCTTGTTAAGTTGTTTGGGAGCCTTATACGGAGGAGTTGCTACAGTTATTACCTCATTTTTGCATTGCTAGGCGATACATTTGGATTGCTAGGTACCACTCATATGTTTCCACATCATCAAGTGGTGCTTTCCAAACCGTATCATCTGGCAGTATGGTTGATATTAGTATGCCTCACAGGAGGTCGACACCTCTGAGTAGCTCTACCAACTAGACCTTTGACATAGGACAAATGTTGATTGGATCAACATACACTCTGCATACATTTAGGCTTGGGGATAGAGACGTGGATTCTTAGTATACATTGAGGGTCCTTAAGGAGTCAATGAGAGTTACTAGCCGTGGTACAAACAGATCACCTAACGTTACATTACATACTAGGGAGCTATCATCGATTAGTTGGTAAGTACATCTAAAATTGTCCTTTAGATTTTTTCACTTGTACATACTTGGTATCATATATATTGATAACTGCTTTTCTACTTATTTTAGGTGGACTCACTTAGGAGTATGCGACTAGCACCTAACTATCTTATAACATTGGGTATTGCAGATATGGCACTTCATTTTATTAAGCAGCACAGTGACCTCATCCTTTACTCATAGTAGGAGGGTGTACATGAGCCATACCATGTGGACTACGGCGAGGAATAAGGACCACCTGCGGATGAGGATGTGCTAGCTTCTTGTGCACCACCTAAGGGTAAAGCTAGAGTTCAAGGAGGTAAAGCTTGTTCGGGATGTTGTTGGGCAAAAATTGGTGATGATATCCCACCACATAGGCATCATTCCGTTGACCTAGGGCAGATTGGCGAGGGATACAGCATAATCCCTGAGTCAGGAGTTGCCTTTACCTTGAGAGCCAAATTCAGCTCCAAGGCTAGATCTAGCTGTTACATGACTCCCGAGTTCCAGCAAAATCTTAATGTTGCAACTCCATCAGCACCTCAAAAGCAACGATCTACCCTCATACAGTCATCCATGGGTGAAGGCATCACTCTGCTGCATCTGGCCCCGCTAGCTTACCTAATTCCTCCTAAGGAACTTGATCTTAACGATCCACCACCTCAGCCTATCCAGTCACAACATAGACGGCGGTGTTTACTTCTTTCCTATTTCGTGAGGACCTTCACACGATGTAGGCGACAGTAGATATGTTTTGTCTATTTGTTTCTTTTCTCCTTTTTTGGCCATTATATTGACGTTAACATTGACTCATGAAAAATTTTGTGCATATATTAATTATTCGAAATACAATTTACTTTCCATCAAAGATTGCAGTTCAATGCATTGTTTATTTACCTTAGCATTAGAATTTCCAATTTTTTTTTTTTTTTTGTAATCAACTCGGATAGTCATTGGATGATCATTTCATGCGTCGATTTCTTCCCCACTTACTATCTTTCTTAAGGCATTCAACCAACTGTGATTTTATGCAATCGATTTCTGTATTAAACTTTCCATTCTGTTTGCAGTTTATGGTTGGAAGTACATTACTTAATTGTATGTGATTAGGGGAAATTATTACATTTACTAACAATTATTTTTAATTACAAATTATCTTAATTTTGAAAATTTTAGTACTTCAGTTGTGCGCCTTTAGTGTAAAAACTAACCATAACTAAAAGCACATGCTTAGTAATATTTTCCAAAAGGGGCCTTTTTCTATAATATTTTTTGAAAAAGGACCCGTATTTGTATAAACCTCCCTCAAATTGATATCAAGTTCTATACTATATTTATATAACAGATCAAATACAGAAGTTGGAACTTCTCTTTCAAGACAGATCATTTGTTCTCCTTAAGCTCTCTTTCTGCAACTTCATTTTTTGATGGGGAACTTTGCGAAATATAACTTCATTAAAGTAATCAACGAGTTCTACACAATAACTTAAAACAAGTGAACAAAATTCAATGTTCACATTCCTTCATGTCAATCATTCAATGGTAGCATGCGAGTTCAACTCCAACCATTATCCTTTTTAGCTACAATCTTCTTATAATCTCTAAACCTTCATAGATTGCCCATAATTTTGATTCAAGTGGAGAAGCCACTACAATTCTTTTTGCAAATCCAACAATAACACATCCTCTATCATCCCTATGAATTACTCTAGTTCCAGGACGTCTACTCTTTACACTTATCACCCTACCCACTTTTGGTTTCATTTAACTAGAATTAAGATCTATTGGATTGAACTTCATCTTCTTTAATCTATTACAAGTCCACCATTCTGCTGCCTCTAAAATAACCCTTGTAACCTATCCTCATAAGATTGATTATGGTTGAATATCCTACAATTCCTTTCTTTACATATTCCCCTAATGGTGAAAAGCACTTTTGAGGCATCACTTTGTTCCTCTAGTTAGTTCTCTTTATATATTTATACTTCTTTATCCATTCTTTCAAAACATCCCCATTAATTTTCATTGGTAAATTGACCTGCTCTAATCTTCCCCACGTCTCCTTGCTTATATGACATCCTAGAAATAAATGACAAACCTATTCCTCTTCCCTTTCACAAAAGGGCTAATTAGGCTAATGGTCAAATCTACCTTTCTTTATTTGTCTCTAGTAAGTAGAGCATTATGTAAGACTCTCCATAAAAGAAATTGAACTCTTTGAATCATAGGAGTTTTCTAAACTTACTCCCATTTCTTGCTTAAATTCTCCTCCTCCTCATCCTTATACATTAGCTTTTAAGCAGATTTTATGTTTACTTCTCTATCTGTATCATAGGGCCATACTCTTAAATCGTCTCTAGCATCCCCCTCCTCAGTCACAATATTCCTTAGTTGCACCTCAATAATTTAATAAATTGGGTATCCAATAAGATTTTCATTCCATCCTCTAATTCCATTCCATACATGAGCTAATGTCTCTCTTTCTTTCTTTCTTTTTTTTTTTTTTGGTAGCCAGCATACCTGAGCTAATGTTAATTGGTTTACATTTTGTAACATAAGTCCTTACAACCAACTCCTTACATAACAAGCCAGCATGCTAAAAGCTCATATTTATCTCTTTCCTCATCTTTACTACTAATTTTTGCTCTAGCAACTCCTCTATTCTCTTCAACAATAAAGAATATCCAAACTTCAATTTAACACTTTAAACCCATCGGTACCAAACTTATACTTCCGCTTGATGAGGTTCACTAAAGTAAATTCTTCCTTTTAACTTCTCATGCTATTTTGACAAACTGACTTCATTTCTCTTCCTTAAGTCAAGTAGCCCTAACCCTCCATCTTCCTTTAACTTCTTTAACTTATGCCATGAAATCCGATGCATATTCCTCTTAATTTCTATGGATTTCCAAATAAAGTCTCTATGTGCTCTCTTCCTTTGCCCAATTAAATTTATAGGTATATATATAGCTTAGGAATAACAATTTCCCTTACTTTTGAACATCGATGACAGAAGAATTTTCCTCTCCACCATACTTAAGAGATTAGCCTTTCAACCTATCAATTTTCTCTCTTTTAATTTTTTTTTCTTTAGGATCAAATTCAAATAAGCACATACTAAATTTCCTCCTTCCTTAATAGGTATGCCTAAATATTTTGCCATAGCAGCCTTTGGATTAACTTTGTAAATATTACATATATCTTCTTTGAAGTTCCTTCAAAATAACACACATAATTTCTTGTAATTCACTTTACTTTTTGTCCTGACATCTTCCAAAAACCTCTATAGTCCACATTATCAAGTTTGCCTTCTCACCGATACCTTCTCCCACGAGCAAAATATCATTTGTAAAGAAAAGATGGTTGAAGTTTAGCTTAGTCCCTTTAATCTTTATTGGCTTCCATAAACCTTCCTCTACTAATGCATGAATAGCCCTACTCAACATCTTTATAACCAATATGAAAATATAAGACAGCATTGGATCTCTTTGCCTTAAACTCTTACTTGGGATAACTTGGTAATTAACTAAAGCCAAGCATGACTTGATAAGTTTAATCTACCACTTAGGAAAATCTAAACTCTGGAGAGTATTTCTAGTGAAATCTTACTCTATCTTATCATATGTATTGTTGGCCAATTTTGGTGTGGAACTTTGGTCATGGAAAAGTAAAAACAAAAGGCTAAGGTAGTGTTGGGGTTAGTCTGGTGTAACTACTCTGATGCCTAAGTAAGCGAGTGTTTAAGTAAAAAAGTAAGTGAATAAGAAGGCTCATATTAGGCGCATATTAGATGTTTGTAATAATAAGTAATCATTCGTCGTGGACCACGTAGTAGCTCTTTAATTAAACACATGCCTAAAGAAGAGAAATAGTGAGCAGTTATGTAATGAGGATGTGTAAGGCCATAACTATTAGTGCCACTTTTCAAATTTAAAGCAAATATATGAGTAGGTCGAACCTTTATGCCCATTAGATGGGTAAAACAATTGAAGGCTTTAATTGAAAATAGTAATGATCGGTAGCTCGATAGTCAAGATACTAACCAATATTATCAANTAGAGCCTTACTTGGTGGTGATTATGGACTTGTATAATGAAACCGACGAGGGTATCAATTCTGTAAAGGGTATGGATTGTAATACCCCTTATGATTTGAAGCATTATTCACCCTCTTATTTCTTTAGATTCCAAAGCAACTCTTTTAGAGGCTACTTCTGCCCCCCAAAGAAGGACTGGTTCAGCTTCCTCTTCTGGTAATTTGACGGATAACACAATGGAGAGATGGGAAAAACTTGTCCGCATTGATGCTCTTCTTATAGATAATTATCTAGAAGATAGGGAAGGTACATTGGCTATTAGGTATTTATATAACATTCTCTGGATAGGGTAGTGAGTGGTGCTATTAGGCCACTTGTTGCAAAATATAACAAGTACTAGCAAGATCTCCTTAATGCATGGAATTTGCTTAGGCTAAGGGAGGATGAAAGAGCTTGTTTTCCTATATTGTGAGTTTCACTTATATATGAAATATCTTGTGCTATTAGGTCACTTGTCACGAAATATAATAAGTACTGGCAAGATCTCTCTAATGCATGACATTTGCTTAGGCTGAGGGAGGATGAAAGAGTTTGTTTTCTTATAGACCTTGAGTTTCACTTATATTTGGAATATCTTGATTTTGGATTTCATCTTTCGTTTTCTGCCTTTCAAAAACAATTCTTCAATTGCTTTAGTGTTGTTCAGAGTATGTTCTCTCCTAATACTTATAGGCTCTTTGTAGCAGTTGAAATAATATGCAAAGAGCTTGAGGTTAGAGCTACACCCTAATTGTTTAGATATTTTTTCTCGATAAGGAGGTAGCCGGACGATTGGTTTTACGTAGCAGCTCAACATAGGTGTAAGTTTATGGACGGGTTAGAGTCTAAAATCCACAAATGGTATGATAAGTATGTTTCAATTAGGTTGGATGAGAAGTTGGATTTTTGGAATAAATGGATTGAACCCATCCGACCCAAAGACATTGAATTGCTGCCGAATGATGCCACTATTGCTAAGAAAATCAAAGAGAGGCAAGGAAATAAAATGTTCTTTTAGGATTCTGAAAGGATTATATCTCGATATAAGAAGGGGGAGCCCATATTTTCTGATGACAAAGATAGGTTCTGATCTACTTACAATTCGAGTAGAGCTATAAGAGGAAAGTTGTTCTCATGACTCATGGGGGGAGAATTGTTGCCTTTGAGGTTCGCTTGGCAGGGACTTGTAAGTTTTCGATTATTTTGTAAGCTCCTAAAATTACTTTTAAGGTAATCGTACCCGGATTTAGGGCTTTTAGGAAAAATTTATCCAATTGAGTCCAAATTTTATGACTATGGTTGAAAAATTAGTTAATGATCGGTGAAGTCATATTTTAAAAATAATATCCTAAGAACAAAAATTTAGCCTTAGAAGTACAATCATTTGATATAATACAAAAATCGTCGAAACTCTTAAAATCGAGTTTAAAACGTAATGAAGATTTAAAGATAAGTTATTTAAGCTATAAAGAAGGAACAACATAGCGTATTATACTATATGAATATATATTTATTTTTATTAATATACTCAATATATATAATAAATATATCTATAAATTAACCCTAAATTATACAATTATATACAATAAGCAATAAATTCACAAATAAATAGAAAATACATTTTAAAAATAAAAAGACATGCTAGAAATATGATATTATGCATGTAATTACACATTACGTATACCATATGTATAGGATATATACAAATATATTAGTAAATACACTAAATATTAATATAATATATATAATACTAATAATTAAGCAAAATATCAATCAAAACTAATCAAAACCACCATGCTGAATCTAAAAAATCACTAGACAACACCGTAGCATCAATTTGAGGGTGGAATTAACTGAATCAAAAGTAGAAATCTCAAGATGTGGCCACCTCCTACTTCATTTTTCTCAAAACAATGAACAAACAAAATTACTTAATTCCTAAGTAAATCTAACTTACCTCAACTAGTATATATAGGCTATTACGACTTCACTTCTGACATTTTAGAAATCTAGGACACCTAAAGAAAATTTGGAAACAATTATAGAAAATTAAGAATATAATTCGAAAAATAGAGCACCCTGTTGCACCTTTCTAATTTTTGACCTAAATGAAGACCCAACATTATGCCCTTACAGCCACTAAAGGAGGACCTATTGCCTAAGCCTTCCAATTAGCCCTTGTCGGCTTACGACCACCGAAGCTCTAGCGAATGGTTAGTCTTCATCCTTTCCTTGCTTTTTAGGAATTTTCTAAAAATACTAAGCCCTTCCAAAAAATTATAAAAAAAATTTATGGCTAAGTTATTTTAGATTTAATTTCATACTGTGATTTTATTGTTGCAAAATTGTGAATATTTCATATACTTGCTTAACAAACGTGTTATTCATCCAAATTTTGAAATTTAAAATAAATAAAGTAAATGATTTTGTTTCAAGATCAAAATTTTTCTATAGAATACATATTACATCTAGTTTATTACCACATAGCTCAATTTTGATTTTACATGTATTTAGTATTTATTGCATTTTTACACCCTAAAAATAGCAAAAAATAGTGCAATTTATGAAATAAATTGATTTTAGGAAAAATAATTGATGAAATTTAGATCCAATTATAATTCTCAGTGTTTGTAATGATATTAGGACAAATTGGAATTAGTTCGATATAAAAATCATATTATTTGCCTAATTAATCATAATTTAGAGGCAAAATAGTAATTTTATGTATATAGGCAATAAACTCGATCGCATGACACTAGTTGCTAGTTGAACTTTATATATTTTTTTGAGCCATAGAAATTTTCGTGAAATTATTTGGTGATCATAGCTATTTATTATAAATTTTCTTAGGTACATAGCTTAAATTAGGAATTGGGACATGTATTTAGTAATAATTTGTTAAAATATGTTAATTATTTGATTAAATTACAATTAAAACTTACCTTAATCAAATAGGAATACTTATTATTTTGTTATGTATTTCATGATATTATTTGCATCAAGTTATGATATATACATGTTAGGACTAGATAATACATGATTTATCATCTTTATCGTAAAATTATATAAAAATATATTTTATTTATTCCATAATATCAATGTGATATTACTTGCTATATAGTTTTACCTATATACTAAGATTAGAAATACCTTTTAGGAATCATCTTTTAAATGAAACCTATAATACATATTGCTAAGTTTATACGAACCTGACGATATTGATCTTATTAAAATTAAATAACTTTGGATAATAGCCTACATAGTAAAATATGATACTTAAAGTATATATGTATGTGTGTATATCTATATATACTATAGAAGTTTATATATATGTAGATATATATATATATATATGTATATACGTTCTAGTAAAGATAAGATACTTGTAGAATAAAATAGGGATAATAAGGCTATAAGATACTTAAAGTACATATATGTAATGTGTTTATATATATAAACAATTCTATAAATGACTATATAAATAACATTTTGATTTAGTTATATAATACTAGGTAAAACTATAACGTTTTCGTAAATCTTATGAAAACTGAATATGAGCTTTAGTATATATAGAATTTTTAAGTGAGTGAAGTACTGACGCTATAGACTTATTGGAGTGAGCTTCAACACAAGTAAGTGGGATTTATGGATACTGGAACATATGCTTACTTGTGGTTGTAAGTAGTTCGTGTGTATGCTATGCCTATGCTTGGTTACTGAATGTGGATCGGTAGTTAAGCTACGTACTTTACTGTGTTTGGTTAACCTTGTTTGGAGTGTTATGAATTGGTTGATCACCCTTAATTGGACTAATTGAAATATGAACTAAAATTACAAATGGACATGCATTGCATCCCACTAGGAGATGATTAGGTTCTTCTGGCTAAATTCCAACCCCTTCGATGAGGTTGAAGTGATCTGGCCTTTCTCTATCCTTGGTCAAACTAAGTGACATGAGAGGAGGTCTCGGCAAGGTTAGGGATAGTGGGTCAAAGGTAGTTACAAGCAAAGCAAGAGCCTCCATTGCACAAGCTTAGAATTTGTCGTAGGAGGCCCTCGTGGCCTTTATAATTGGCATTGTAGCCATCATATCACAACTCCTTAATCCAGGTTAGAGCAAGTGAAATTTCTCTAACCTCGTGACCAATCGAATAATGTCATATGGATGATACATTACTTGTTTATGCATGTCATGTAACAATTGCTTGATAACTTAATTGTACTGTTTAGCTTGTATATACTTTTTGCCTCTTACCCCTTACTGAATTATGGTTTGCTTACTCCCCTATAAATTTGCTTGTAGAATATGAGTAATCATGCTGTGTGTAAAAAGGATGTATTTGGGCTTAAATAAGGTTGAATGGATGAGGATTATTCCTTTTAGAACTCTTGTTTTCTGTAGAATCAACTAAATCATTTAGGTGATTTAGTTGGATTCTTACTTTTGAGTCGTATCACATACTTATATACTTTTATAAATACTTTGTGCTTACCATTATTATAAATATAAGTTTATTATGAGTATAAATGTTAGTATATCTGTAGAATTGTGAATGCTTCAGAACAATTTATCATACGAGCCTTGTGTATATCAGGGTTATGCTAGCAACTGAGTGGACAATCTGTAGCATAAAATTAATATACATGGCGGATTGTTATGACTTGACAGGGTTTAGGGAGTGATAGTTTCCTCTTTCTCTTCTTTTATAATACTTTCTCTTTTTTGCAAACATAGGTACAGGGATGTGAGTCTTAAGAAATTGCTACCTCAAGTTAAAGCTAAGAAACAGAAACTTGATAAGTGTATAGCTACTAAAGTTGTAGCTAATTAGTCGCTAGCACCAAAGAAAGCAACCCAAAAGCAGGTCATCAAAGAGCCTGCTACTCTAACGAAGAAAAAATAAACCCCTCATGATGACATTGGTTAGAGAACTGAGCTGAAAGAGGCTGTCGGGATTATGTACCTTGAGGTACTTCCCGTGGTCAGAAATACTTCTTGTGAGGAGGTGTTTGGAGAAACTAGTCATGATGCCATTATCGACAACAACACTAAGGTTATCCTTTAGGAAGTTGTGGATAGCTCGGTAGATCAGACAAATCCTGAGACAAGTCCCAAGAAGAGAAGTGGGAAAGAACTTGTTAACTAACCTTTATCCAAGAAAAGCACAAGTATGGGCAAGAAGACAAAGGAGATTTCAAGGGATAAAGCTCTAAGCATTAAGTCTGTTGAGTTTGTTTCCAACCGTGAGATAGGTGAGTAATTTGCCCCATACTAGAGTCGCACCATCCTAAACATTGACTTTACATTGGGCAATAGGATAAAGTTCTTAGCTTTAATGGAGGGAGTTATTCTCTTGAAAGACAAGGAGATAGCTAGAAAAGATGTGGAGAGGGTCAACAATTGTAAAAAAGGCCATATTATCATCAAGTTGTATGATGTAAGTTTCTCTATGACTGTGGTCTGCTTTTCATTTATGGTTTATATCTTATCACTCACCATTCATCTGTATACACATTAGCAATCATGTTTTGACAACCTTGGATGAGGTTGAAGAGAAGATGAAGAAGGTATGTTTAATTTTATTTTCACATAGTCAAAAACTGATTGACTTGTTTGGCTTATTTCCTTTGTTATAGAAGGTAAAGGAGGCTTATAACTCCTATAAGGCACAAAAGTCGTGTCTTAGAACGTGAGGATTAAGGGTAAGATGGAAGCTTGGAAGTTGCAGGAAGAGCTCTCGGCCAAGAAGTTAGCACATTCCTTGGTGGCCAATGAAGTTTTGAGCCTTAAGACTAAGAATGATGAACTTTACAAGGAGATTGAGGACCTGAAGGAGGCACTTCATAAGAAAAGAGAAGAGTGGTAGGGGTTAAGAAGGATGCTCACATCAATGAATAAGGAAGAGGACAAATTGAGAGTCTAACTAAAGAACTAAGAGCCAAAGTGCTCTACACTCGAAGGTTGTATTGTTGAACTTAAGGAAGCGATGAAAAAGAAGCCTTCTATTGAAGAGGCTCTATTAATTGTGATCCCTGGTCGGTAATATGAGAAATTGCTTTGGAAAAAGTTCTTACAAGGGGCTTAACTAGCAAAGGTAGAAATTTTAAAAGTTCATCTTAACGATGAGCTGTCATGCCTTGACTTTGCCAATGTTAAAGATGATGATGACGGTTAAGAGCATAGTAACAATAATCAAGCTAGCTTTAAATTTCCTACAGATGTCGAGGAACTATTATCAAATGAGACTCTTTATGTTCTCAAAGAGACATCTAACTCCTCAAACAAGACCCCCAATGCTTGATAAAGAAATTAGCTCCAAAAACAGGTCTTAAGCTCTGCCAACCGAGATAGAAATTCTGCCTAATCAAAAAGAAAAATGTCTCGAACTCTTAAGGAGTCAATTGATTTATACTTTATTTCTACAATATTTTTATGGACTTTATTCATGGTTGGGATGTTAACCTTTTGGTTATAATTAACTTTATTTTGCATTTAACACATTTAATTTTTAACACATTTTATTTCACACACATTTCATACTTAATGTCTTTTCATAGACGTAGCGTTCATTAGCCATGTAGGACTTGAGCTTTTAGGCGTTAAGTTTTATTTTCTTAACCGCTGCTTATTGAAGGCCATTTAGAGTTCGTTAGCCTTGACTGGTTGGACACTTTTCGAAGAACATCAAGCATTACTTGTTGATTAGTACTAAGCTCATTAACTAATGTTGGTAAGAACTTACTAGGTATTAGTTTGTTTGTTGCATAGCTAAAACTTCATTAATCCATTAATCATGCATAGATCAGGAATAAAAGTAATGGTAAAGAGAGATGCTCATACACTTGAAACAAACACTTTACATTTGAACATGGTGTAGGCCATTACCTTACATCATTTGAAAAAGAAAAAGCAAATGCAAATATAGAATAATGGTGATGATAGAAAACTACTCGAAATACAGCTTGAGATTCTCAATATTCCATGAGTAAGTTATAATCTTTCCATCTAGCTTTTCTAGGTGGTATATTTGGTCGCCTATGACTTCCTAGACCCTTACTGGGTCCTTCTAATTTGCATTGAGCTTCCCTTGATTGTCTTGCATGCCAGTTGCCTCTAATTTCTTGCAATCTAAGTCTCCAAGCTAAAATACTTCGTGTTTCACTTTCTAATGGCAGTACCTTGCCGCCTTATGTTGATAGGACAAATCTTGCTTTTGTAATGTCTTTAGTTTTCTCAATTGTATCCAAATTGGCTGTCAAGTCTACTTGATTTGCCATAATTCCAAACTTCCATGTTTGTAGATTAGGTAACTCTAATTCAATTAGCAAAACTGCTTCCAAAACAAATGCAAACTTGAAAGGTCTCTGTTATGTCGAAGTCCTATAAGTTGTCCTATACCCCCATAAAACATTAGGCAATTCATTGGCCTATTTACCTTTAGCTTGATTAACTCTTCTTTTCAAACTATATAGGATGGTTTTATTGATAGCTTCCACTTATCCATTGGTTTGAGAATGAGCAATTGAAGTGTAATTCAATTAGATGTCATGCTTTTCACAAAAAAACTCTGAGTTTATCATTATCAAATGGTGGGCCATTATCAGTTACTATCATAAAGGAAACCCCAGACCTTGATATGATAAAGTTGAGAACAAAAGACTTGACCTTCTACTTGGTAATCTTCGCTACTGCTTTGACCTTAACCCATTTGGTGAAATAGTCTATTGCAACTATCATGAACCGACACTGTATCGTAGACTTGTGAAATGGTCCAAGTATGTCTAGCTCCACTAGGTGAAGGGCTAGGGGCTAGTTAGGCTATGTAATTCAATGGATGGCACATGGCTCAATGCCTCATGTTTTTGACATTGTGGATATTGTAGAATAACGGATTTTATGTCCTCTCAAATAGTTGACCAATAATAGCTAAGTCTCAATGCATAGATATATAGAGTTTGACCTTTTACATGGTTGCTACAAACACCTCCATACTATTCAGAAAGAATTTTTTGAGCATCTTTTGGTGGACGACATTGAAGGTAAGGTTGTAAGAGGCCATGCTTGTATAACTAGTCATCAATCAATGTGTGGTTTGTGGCTTAATTTATCAACCTCTAAGCTTCTTTCTTATCTTCGGGTAGAACACCATCTTTTAGATAGTCAATAACAAGATCCATCCAAGACCTCTAGGCAAGGAGTTAATTCATAACTCTCCCTGATAGTTTCTAAGCTTTTGTTAGGGAGATATACAATAAAGAGTACTGTACTGGTCAATTTTGAAAGCTTGTAAGCAGTAATGTTCTTGATGTCGAGCTTAAATTTTTTGTTTCTTTGATCTAATTTGATTTCCCACTTTCTAATTAATACTAAACCTAAGCCCATTCAGTATTAATCTTCCTTAATTAGAGAAATTGGGAAATTCCAGTTATTTCATTAAAAAAAATTTTGGAGTCGCCAATTGATTGGAGTCAGGAAAAAGAAAAGAAACCATAATCAATTGGGAGGATTGACTACGCTTTAGCTATCGATCTTTGATTTTAATTGAATGAAAAACTAGAAGGTTTTGAATTTGGTGGCTGACCTATTAAGCCTTAATGGGTATCCTATCTATTTTCTGAAATTAGGTTTATTTTTCTAAATTGTCATTTTTAAATATTTTTAAGAAAAAATAAAAATCAAAAGAAAATATAAAAAAAAACCTAAGTTTCTACAGATTTTTACGTCATCCCGAAGGTGCTTAAGTACTTGTGTTGGAATCAGACGACTATAGTTCTTTACGAAAAATTCAATGTGTTGGTTTTTTTTTTATAAAAAATAATTAGCCGGATTTACGTTTTTATTAACCATTTTATTTTTATTAAGAAAAATATTTAGAAGCTTAATTTTTATTCTTAATTAAAAAAAAAAACCTAAAAGCCTAATTTTTGAAAAGTACCAAATTAAGATTTTTATTTTTTCTTAAAAAATTAAGTGGTAAAATTTTTTTATTTTCAAGAAAAATCCTTAAGGCCTAAAAATGTGATTTTTATGAAATATACAATGTTCTACATCATAAATCTTTTATATAGAAAATATGCTTAAAACATAAAAAAGAAAAATTTTTAACTATACAAAAGATACCTAAATCATAGAAAAGATGCACTATTGAAAAGATATCTAAACTATAGAAAATATGTCTAAACTATAGAAAAAAGAAAAAGCCTAACTAGGAAAAATGTCTAAATTATAAGAAAGATGCTTAACTATAGGAAATATATTTAAACTATGAAAAAAATATCTAACTATATGAAAGATATCTAAACAATGGAAAAGATGTCTAGTCGTAGAAAATATGTAAATTAAAGAATTTTTTTTTATTTTATGAAAATCAAAACGATTTTTTTATCTAGAAAACCCTAACATGCCTAATGCAAATTTTCTAAAGTAATATAATATGCAAAGAACGAGATTTTGTAAAATATGAGATTTTATAAAAATGCCATTTAAAAAATATGAAATCTAAAAAAAAAGAATTAACTAAAATTTAACCAAACACATGTTCACTAGATATTAACACTATAACTAACTACTAACAATTAAAGATGTGATGAAAATAAAGAAGTTAGTACAAGTCTTAAAAATAACTGCGCATACACTAAGTGAAATAAAAAAAAAAGACTATAGACAATAGTTAAAAACCACTATTATGTACCTACAAGGCAGAGCATACAAAGTTGATGAAAAGGAATGGATTGAACCCCCAGTCTTGTCGCACACACAACTGTAGAATTGGTTTAAGGAGTAGTTTCAAGCGTATTTTTAACGAATATGTAATTGTTCCCCTGACTTACACCACACAACCCTTATTTATAAGACTAAAAAATAAATCTTTTGAATCGAATAAAATCAAATCTAAATTGATAAAGATCCAAAATAGATTCGAATCTTACAAATCTTGATTTTATTGGATTTAACATTATCGTATCAGATTTGCTTTTTTTTTTTTTTTTGAAAACTATTAGTCAAGATTCTATCTAAATTAATTTTTTCAAATTTTTTTTTCTTTTTTAGTTTTTTTTTCTAAAAAATTTCTATTTTTTTGTCCTTTTTAATTTTTTTTTTTAAATTACGACCCTAAAAAAGAAAGATTAGAACTATGAGAGGACAAAAATGAGGTGTCTACAACGGCCTCTTTTTGTGGTGAAGTTTGAGTAAAACTTTGTCATTAAGACAAAAAGATACCATTTTTACCTTAGGGATGACTCTGTCCTAAGAAACGCTACAACTAGCTATATATCATAAGACTAGTCTGTTAAGGATTTAATGATGATAAGTTTGAAACTAATAGAGGTGAGGGTAGTGCTCCTGTGAGTTAGCAAGAACCCTAAAGAGAATAATAAGAACTTGGTCATGCCCTCTATGGGTTAACTAACTAAGGTAGGCAAAGCATTACTTAAGCTGGCTAAGACTATAAACCAATAGAGGAAACTTAGTCGTACCCCCTATGGGCTAACTAACCAAGGTAGGCGAAGTGCTCCTTGAGCTGGTTAAGACTCTAAAAATGATTGAAGAACTTGGTCGTGCTCCTCATGAGTTGACTAAACAAGGTGGGTAAAATGCTCCATGAGTTGGTTAAGATCCTAAAAATGATTGAGAACTTGGTTGTGCCCCTCATGGGTTGACTAACTAAGGCAAGCGAAGCACTCCTTGAGTTGGCTAAGGCTCTAAAAATTTGAGAACTTGGTCATGCTCCTCTTGGGCTAACTAACTAAGGTAGACAAAGCGCTCTTAGAACTAGCTAAGACCCTAAAACGAATTGAGAAAACTTGGTTGTACCCTTCATGGGCTGACTAACCAAGATGGGTTAAACGCTCCTTGAGCTAGCTAAGACCCTAAATGGATTGAGAAAACTTGGTTGTACCCCTCATGGGCTGACTAACCAAGGTGAGCTAAATACTCCTTAAGCTAACTAAGACCTTAAAATGGATTACTTGGTCGTGCCTCTCATAGGCTGACTAACTAAGGTGGGCTAAGCGCTCCTTGAGCTAGCTAAGGCTTTAAAAATATGAAAACTTGGTTGTGCTTTTTGTAGGTTGACTAACTAAGGCGGGCTAAGTGCTCCTTGAGCTAGCTAAGGTCCTAAAAATATGAAAACTTAGTCGTGCCTCTCATGGGTTGACTAACTAAGGCGGGCAAAACGCTTCTTGAGTTAGCTAAGGCCTTAAAAGATAAGAACTTGGCCATGCCCCTCATGAGCTGACTGACCAAGGTGAGTGAATCACTCCTTGAGTTAGCTAAGACTCTAAAAATTTGAGAACTTGGTTGTGCCCTACGTAGGTTGACTAACTAAGGTAAGCGAAGCGCTCCTTGAGTTGGCTAAGGCTCTAAAAATGATGAAAACTTAGTCATACCCCTTGGGCTGACTAAGCAAAGCACGCGAGGCACTCATTGAACTAGTTAAAGCCCTAAAAATTTGAGAACTTGGTCATAGCCCTCATGGGCTAACTAACTAAGGTCGGCGAAATGTTCCTTAAGTTGGCTAAGGCTCTAAAAATTTGAGGACTTGGTTGTGCCCTTCATGGGATGACTAATCAAGGTGGGCAAAGTGCTTCTTGAGTTAGTTAAGACCCTAAACATGATTGAGAATTTAGTCGTGCTCCAATGAGCTGACTATCTAACGCGGGCAAAGCACTCCTTCAGTTGGCTAAAGCCCTAAAAGATAATGAGAAAACTTAAATAGGATAGCACTCCATGAGCTGGCTAAATCCTTAAAAGAGAAGATAAATCAAGATAACGATCTTGTAGTTGATTGGAAGCCTAAGAAACTATGGATTGGGACTGCACTTTAAGAGCTGGCTAGATCCTTAAATGAGAATATGAATCAGGAAAGTGCTCCATGAGTTGGCTGAAGTGCTAAAGAAGATATGGATAAGAATAACGTTCTATGAGTTGGCTATATTGCTAAGAAAATGGATAAAGGGTAAGCACCCTTCAGACATGCTAAAACTTTATATGATAGTTGAAAGTAAAACTGAGGAACATAGGCAACCCGAAAAAAAAAAAAAACTCTTGATATGAGAAATTTACAAATGAGGAATTTGGTGAAAACTATTTATAACATGAATTGAAGATTTAGCCACTAGAAAAACTTGTAACAAGCCTTCACTTTCTCTCTCTCCTTTTCATATCTTTTGTTCTTCTTTTTTCTTGAAAGTTTGCTAACAAATACAAATTCAATTTGCAAGTGATACACCTTGATCAATCTGTTTGGTCTTTTAGGTTCAGTATTGTAAATTAGGCTTTTAATCAAATGGTTTCAAAAGGGATTAATGAGAGACCTTATTTTGAAAGAAATACTTTTATCTAACCTCAGTTTACAAATCAAGAACCCTTAGGAAAAAACTAGATGTGTGCTTGCCTCAGTTTTAAAAATAATTTTTATTTTAGATAAATTATTCTTCAAAATTTGAAGAGCTTTAAGTAGGGAGGTATTGTGGGTGGGGAGATCTTATGTTTGAGATTCAGGTGAATAGAAAGGTTTTGTGTTCGTGATTGGAGTGTGATTCTCAAATGGATATGGGGTTTTTGGTTTGTAGTTGAGAATGTGATTCTGAAATGAATATAGGGTTTTGTGTTTTTGGTTAGAAATGCAATTCAAGAGCTCATGTTTTTAGAGCAACTTGGGCTTTTGGGCCATCTTTGGTTGGGGCCTCTTTTTAAGCCTAATGTTCGAGCCTTTCTTCCTCTTTCTTTTTTTTTTTTTTGGTTTTTTCTTCTTTTCTTTTTCTTTCTTTCTTCTTCTATTTTTTTTTTCCTTTTCTTTTCATTTCATTTCTTTCTTTTCTCTCCCAAAAAATAACTATCTCTTTTATCAAGTTTTTGTCTCCAAATGAATCAAGGACCTAAATCCATAGGTTCAAAGTGTATGGGCTTAGGTAAGGTATATGTGGTCTTTGATGTATTTAGACAAGTATCAGCTCTTCTCCAAAGAGAATAACTTATCGAAAACAAAAGTTATCCTTGAATTGTTGTTACTAAGGTAAGCATAAATCAATTTTATCCTTCTCACTTAATTAATGACCCTAAGCTCCAAATTGCCCCACTGTAGGGTGGTTCTTGACAAGGTTTACATTTAAAAGGACTCCAAATCAATTCAACAGGATTAACAAAGGATAAATGTGTTTAGGATTTGAAAATGAATGCTTAACTTTATCTCGGTCTGCGTATCAAGTTCAAAATGGACCTCCTTTAAGGAATGAGTCCAATATATCTTCACCATGATGTCTCTCATCTCTCAAAGTGTTTAAAGGTTAGTGTGTGGGACATAGCTTGCCTCTTTTTATTCCAAACCTTTTAAACCTGAGTTACCAATTCCCTATTTAAGGATTGATTGACCTTAGGGTGATGAGTGACTTTGCTCCCATGCTTTAGTTGTGAAATTTCAAAGAACAAATGCCTCATACCTTTCGTGCTCTCACTTAAATTGCCTTAGATTCATAGGACTTAAAGCTCCTAGGCTTTCATGTGTGGTTTTGGGTTTAGTTTCTTAGAGTTCAAATGGGTCGACATTGACAACTTTTGAAGTGGAAGGGACTAATGAATTGCCCTTTTTATTTGTACCGAGGATCAAGCTTAGGGTAATATTTCATGGTCTTGTATTTTTACTTGCTTCATTGTTGGACTTGATGGCTCAAGGGCTTTGGGCTGGTTGAACCATCTTGATGGGCTAGGAGTTCATGTTTGGTTGGTTCTTTCCTAAGCTAAGTGGATGTGTTTAGGTTAACTGCTTTAATAGGCCAAGTGATTGTGTTTGTCTTAAGCCTCATAAGGATTTGTAACCATTAACTACTTCTTCTTTTTTTTTTTTTCTTTTCTTTTTGAAAGAGAGAGAGGAAAAGTTAGGGCTTTCATGTTACAGAGACCGAGTGATGGAATTATAAATAGAGGATTACTTTCCTAGAATTCTATGTACAAGCCTATAGAATTTATATAGAGCAAAACTATTGAGGGTCTATTTACAAATGAGGAATTATAAATCCTCTTTATTCCAAATGAGAAGGCTTATCTACAAAGTGTTAATCTATTTAAAAGAGTAAATATTTTTGGCTGGTAGAATACTTGGCGAAATGGCAACTATCTAAAATTATTTTAGAGTTTGATTCTTTTTGTTTTGTTTTTATTTATTTAATTTGCGAGAGTTGGGCTTAGCTGATGTGGGCCTAAACCAAAAGGAACAGATTCAAGCTCTTATAGATGTATTAAGGCCTATACTAAAGCGATGTTTATAGGGATTTTTTGTAGGGAGAGGATAAGTCCAATCTTGTTCTTAATAAATTCTTGTTTATTTAGGCTGAAAAGTCAGAACAACATTTGAAGTGATTTTTTAGACTAATGAGGTGAGTGGACATGATTTGTTCGAAAGCCCCTTAACTTAATCTATCTACTCCTATCTAAAAAATTAAAATTATAATCAAAACCTATGCTAAACTTTATATGGAATTGTTACAAGATATTTATAGGGAAATATTACAACAGACAACCACCTTTATCCGTTTTAGGTCTGCTACATTATGGGTTCCCACAAATTTTTGAAAAAAAGTTTTTATGTATGTAAAGGGTAGGTTTTAAAGGTTTTCAAGTTCTGCAACCATTGCGCTTTTCAAAGCAATGGTTCTGTGGTTACATCTAAACTTGAATAGAGTAGCTTGATTAGCCTCGGAAGGTGATTGCCCCACGACATCCAAAGTTTACACAATAGCCCCCTTCCTGAGGTCCTAAGGCGACCTGGTTTTGACCGTATCTACTATACAGTTATGATGCAGAAAATAAAATGAAATAAAATACACCGTTAAAACTACCCTCCTTAAATTAACTGTAACAGAAAATGATAGTAAAAAATAAATAAAATAAAATAATAGACTTAAGTGCTCTTTTTTTTATTTTTTATTGTTTTTGAAAAATAATCTTATTTTTAGTAAATTCTAGTGGCTAGCCCTCTAAGCTTCCCCAATAGAGTTGCCAAACTGTCGAGCTTAAATTTTCGGTTTCTTCGATCTAATTTGATTTCCTACTTTCTGATTAATACTAAACCTAAGCCCGTTCAGTATTAATTCTCCTTGACTAGAGAAATTGGGAAATTCCAGTTTTTTCATTAAAAAAATTTTAGAGTCGTCACTCAATTGGAGTTAGGAAAAAAAAAAGAAATTGTAATCGATTGGGTAGATTGACTACAATTTGGCTAATGGTTTTTAATTTCAATTTGAATGAAAAATCAGGGGATTTTGAATTCAGAGGCTAATCTATTAAACCCTGATGGGTACCATTATCTATTTTTCGAAATTAGGTTTATTCTTCTAAATTGTCTTTTTTAAATATTTTTAAGAAAAAATAAAACGAAAAGAAAATATAAAAAAAAACCTAAGTTTCTACAGATTTTAACGCTACTCTCAAGATCAGACGATTGTAGTTTTTTCTGAAAATTTTAGTGTGTTGGTTCTTTTTATAAAAAATAATTGGCTAGATTTACGTTTTTATTAACTGTTTTATTTTTATTAAAAAAAATCCCTAGAATCCTAATTTTTATTCCCAATTAAAAAAAAAAACCTAAAAACCTAATTTTTGAAAAGTCTCAAATTAAGGTTTTTATTTTTAAAAAAATAATTAAGTGATAAAAATTTTTTATTTTCAAGAAAACCTTAAAGATCTAAAAATGCAATGTTTATGAAATATATAATATTCTACATGATGAATCTTTTATATAGAAAAGATACTTAAAACATAAAAAAAAAAATTCATAATTATACAAAAGATGCCTAACGATAGAAAAGATATCTATAGAAAAAAAAAAAAAGCCCGACTATAAAAGATGCCTAAATACCTAATTATAAGAAAGATATCTAAACTATGAAAAAAATGCTTAACTATACGAAATATATCTATGCTATAGAAAAAAAAGCTTAAACTATGGAAAAGATGTCTAGCTGTAGAAAAGATGTCAATTACAGAATTTTTTTTATTTTATGAAAATCAAAATGATTTTTTTTATCTAGAAAACCCTAACATGCTTAATGCAATTTTTCTAAATTAATACAATATGCAAAAAACAAAATTTTGTAAAATATGATATTTTATAAAAATGGCATTTTGAAAATATGAAATCTAAAAAAAAAATAAACTATTTTTTAACCAAACACATGTTCACTAGACATTAACACTATAACTAACTATTAACTGTTATAGATGTGATGAAAATAAAGAAGTTAGTATAAGTCTTAAAAATAACTGCGCATATACTAAGTGAAATAAAAATAAATAAATAAAACAAGTTATAGACAATAGTTAAATACCACTATTATGTACCTGCAAGGCAAAGTATACAAAGTTGATGAAAAGAAACGGATCGAATCCCCAGTCTTGTCGTGCGCATAACTATAGAATTGGTTTGAGTAGTGGCTTCGAGCGTGTTTTTAACGAATGTATAATTGTTCTCCTGGCTCATACCACACAACCCCTATTTATAAGACTAAAAAATAAATCTTTTAAATCAAATCAAATCTAAATTGATAAAGATCTAAAATAGAGCCAAATCTTACAAATGATTTTATTGGATTTAACGTCATAGTATTAGATTTGCTTTTTTTCAAAAACTATTTAGTCAAGATTCTATCTAATTAATTTTTTTGAATTTTTTTCTTTCTAATTTATTTTTTCTTTCTTTTTTCTAACAATTTTCTATTTTTTTTGTCTTTTTATCATTTTTCAATTTTTTTATTATTTTCTAAATTACAACCCTAGAAACAAAAATTAGAATTACGAGGGGGCAAAAATGAGGTGTCTACACTTGACCTTCGATATCTTCTCAATTATAGAAGATTAGAATTCCTCTATAAGCGTTTGTACTATCAATAGCTACTTGCTCATCACATCTTCTTTCGCTACATGGCTCTCTTTCACTTGATTCACAATCAATCGTGAATCGTAAAAAGCTTTAACTTTCTCAACCCCAACTTCCTTTGCTAATTTAAGCCTGACAATCAAGGCTTCATATTTGGCTTCATCATTATTGGTCGGAAATCTAAACTTCAATTCATACTAAATTTTCACATTATGGGGCCTTTGCAAAATAAGGCTCACACCATATCCTTCTTCGATAGAGGAACCATTTACATATAAATTTTAGGTGAGTTTTTCGGCCATTTCAATGCTATCTTCCTCTCTAGTGAACTCTGTAACAAAACTAGATAAAACTTGAGCCTTTAATGTCGTTTTGGGTTTGTATTGTACACAATAGGCACTTAGCTCCAAAACATATTTAATCATCTTCTCGAGGATTCTGGTTATTGTAAGGCTTGTTGTAAAGGTTGATTAGTAAGAACAATTATTTGATGAGCCTTAAAGTAAGGCTTTAATTTCTTTGTTGATGTGCTTAAGAGCTTAATAATCACTAGGATTTATCATAGGAAATAGCAACCAAGTGAGTCCTTCGAAATATTGAAAAATATAAAATGGAAGGGTTATCGAACATAGTAGCTTCCATAAAGCGACTCGACGGATATGACATACTAACAAACATGACATGACTTAACATTTTGCTTTATACAACTCATAAGCTGAAGCTAAGGTCTACTTACCACTAATTTGAAGCTACTCAGCAAGATTAAATAAGAGTATATAAGATGATGTACTCAAAGATGGGTATCTCACAAGAATAGGAATATTCATTAAGTATGTAAGGTAGATGATTATTGCAGCCATAGTAAAAGGACTATTTATAGTAGTTTCTTTAGGGCAACAATACCAAAATAGAAAATTATATAAAATACAATGAAGAAAGAGATTGCTAGTATGTATGAAAAAGGGTAAATAAGACAAATGACGAAAAGGAATATAGTACAAACGTTAGAAAAGCAAGAACATGTAGCAGCTTGTTAATGGGTTCATATAGGGGAATCTTTGGGTGTAGTAGTTAAGCTATATTGAAATTGTGGCTGCTATAGATGAATGGTATTTAGAGTTGTCAAGATGAATGATGGATGATATTGTTTAGTAGGTTGAAAGAGAAGGGCACAGTATGTAGAGTCCTCAACCTTGGTACTTGTCATTTGGATGGGTTAGAAGAGTAGGGCTTAACTTTCAGTGATCTCAAGCTTAGCATATGGCAAGTTAACCTCGGCAGTTGAGTGGTTGGTGATTGCACAAGGGTCAGAGCAAAGCAGAGTACGTCTAAGTTAGGACCTTAAGGAGTTTACCCATAACTCTTGCTTACACAAGAGCTCGTTCTCAACAGGCTAATATAAGAGTATCCTCCTTGCAAAAGATTGTACGCCTTGAAGATGAGTGCGAGTGAGGGGTTTGGAGGTTGGCAATCCATAAGTTTTCTAGAGTTGTTGAAGATTTACCCTTAAATCTCGGTCTTTTTCTTCTTCTTTTGGTACATAGGGTATTAAGTCAGTGATGTTGAAAGTAGGAGATATTTCGTCTCGTTCGAGCAGCTCTAGCTCATAGGCGTTGTCATTAACAAGCTGAAGGATCTTAAAAGGTCTATTCAACCTAGGGGGATAACTAGTTCATCCTTTTCCCTAGAAAATACTCCTTACTGAGGTGGATCCAAATAAGGTCTCCTGTACTGTAAATAACTCACTTCCTTCCTTGGCTCTCTTGTTCCTTCTATAGGGCTACAGTCTTAGCTAATTGCTTGGCAACCTTCTGATGGAACTTCTAAAACTCTTCAATGCACTGTAGGCCTGATTGACTTTCTCTTTGGGAGGTTGGGTAAATAACCATGTCCAAAGGCAAATTGGAGTTAAGTTCATAGACGATCTCAAAAAGGTAACCTTCCTATTGAGTTATGAGTGGAGTGGTTGTATGATAGGTAGGCATAGATCTTAATCTCATAAATTCTTGCCAACAGTAGCTCGAAGGAGGTTACCTACTGTACTGTTCACAATTTCAGTCTAGCCATATGTTTGTAGGTAGTAAGAAGTACTGAACATAAGTTTAATGTTGAGCTTCTTCCATGGTGTTCTCTAGAAGAAGCTCATGAACTTCAAATCACGATCAGACACAATACTCCTTGGTACTCCATGTAGTTATACAATCTCTTACAAAAGGAGATTAGTAACAAATAAAGCATCATTGGTTTTGTGGCGAGGGATAAAGTGGCTCATCTTGCTGAACCAATCAACCACCATCATAGTAGAATCATGTCTCCATGGTGTTTTGGGTAGGCTGAGCATGAAATCCATACTTAGATTAGTCCATGGCTGCTTAGGTATAGGTAAAGGTATATATTCTCTATACGACTCCTTCCTCCCATTAGCATGTTTGTACACCTTGCAACGCTCAAGAACCTTGCATACATCCCTCATCATCTTAAGCTAATAGAAATGTTCTCTCAGTAACTCGGCCTTTCTCTTCTCGCTAAAGTGGCTGGTTAAGCCTCTAGTATAAGCTTCTTGGAAAAATAATTCCTTAGTAGACCCACTCAGCACATAAATTTGTCTTCCCTGCATAAAATATCCTTGGCTCAAATAGAACCCATCCACAACTTTCCAATGTTGCACTTAACCACTAAAGGTCCCAAGTATGGGTCATGTTCATATTGATTAGGCAGGGTATCGAACTTAAGTATCTTAGCCTGTGAAGTGGTAATAAGAACATGTTGATGAGAAAGTGTGTCAGCCACAATGTTGGTACTCCCCTTCTTGTATTTGATGACATAGTAGAAAGTCTTTAGGTATTTAACCCACTTAGCATGGCATCGGGAAAGCTTTTGTTGTGCCTTGAGATGTATGAGAGATTTATGGTTTGTGTAGACAATGAATTTTCTTGGCAGTAAGTAGTATTACTAGTTTTGAAGTGCTCAGACAAGGGTATAGAGCTCCTTGTCATACGTCGAATAATTTAGTATGGCATCTCTGAGTTTCTCGTTGAAGTAAGTAATTGGTCGGCGCTCTTACATAAGTACAACTCCAATGTAGACTCTAGATTTATTACATTCCAATTCAAAATCTTTCTCAAAGTTAGGTAGGGTGAGTACTAGGGCAGAAGTCAATCTGGACTTAATCTCATCAAAGCTTCTTTGAGTTTTCTTGAACCATTTAAATTCAAAGTTTTTCTTGGTTAGCTTAGTCAGTAAGGTAGCTATGGAATTGAAGTTCCGAATGAATATTCGATAAAATGAAGCTAGACCATAGAAACTCCTAGCTTTTGTAGCATTGGTTTTCGTCGGCCATTTAAGAATAGCTTAAACTTTCTCGTCATCAACTCTAATGCCTCTTTCAAAAACAACATAACCAAGGAACGCTACTTCGCTCTGATAGAATATATGTTTCATTGTCAAATAAGTGCTTAGCTCGAAAGACATCAAAAACAGATTTTAAGTGAACGACATGAGAGATGAAGTCGGCGTTATATACTAAAATATCATCGAAGTAAACAACAACAGGCTTACTAATCAATGTTCTCAAAACATAGTTCATGGGTCGCATAAAAGTGCTTGGTGTGCTTGTCAGGCCAAATAACATCATCATCAATTCGAATAGATCGTCCTTTGTTTTAAAAGTAGTTTTCCACTCGTCTCCAGTTCACATTCTGATCTTGTGATAGCTACTCTTTAGATCAACCTTGGAAAAGATCCGTGCACCATGCAATTTATCGAGAAAAAAAAAATCATCCAATTGAGGGATTGAATATTGATACTTGATAGTGATTTTGTTGATTGCTTGGCTATTAACACACATTCTAATGAGCCATCCTTTTTCTACACTAGGACTAACAGCATAGCACAGGGGCTCATGCTGTCTCGGACATATCTATGATCAATTAACTCATTAACTTGTTTCTTTAGCTAGGTTGGTTAATCAGGGTTAAGCTTGTATGCAAGTTGTTTAGGTAGAGCAACTCTGAGATGAAGGTCAATATAATGTTCTATACCTCTTAGAAGTTGTAAAGCTCTCAGCATCTCGGTAAGAAATAGGTTGGCATACTCCTGTAGTAATGTTTGTACCTCGGCCGATAAGGTTCTAGCTTCTCTCAACTCTAGAAGTTTCTTGACTAACAAAAGCACACACTCTTCCACCTTGACATCTTTGGAAAATTTGGCTTGGGAAATCATTAAAGACTTTCTCTGTAATGACTTGGAAATCCTCTCCTGTGACTTTTGAACTTCTTTAGGGCTCATTGGGGTTAATATAACCTTCTTCCCATCCTATAGTACCTTCAAATCAAATAGCTAGGGTTGCTAGATAATATGTGTAAGGCATATATGGGTAAGATGTCGCATATCACCTCGTCTTTGTATCTGCCACCAACAACAATTGGTACCTTAACCTCTTATTTAGCCAATGAATCTTGTAGGGCTTAGGGTGTAGGTAAGTCAGCAACTTCAAACCTTTGACTACTCCCTATGTTATGACATTGGTACAATTCCCTTCATTAATGATCAAAGCAAATAACTTGCCATTCACTCGGTAGTTTGTATGGAAGATGTTCTCTCTCTACTCATTCTCATTAGAGACCAAGGTATTGAGAGATCACCATATGACTAGATAGTACTTAGCTCCCAGTTCAGGTAGGGTCATGGCATATCTAAGTCTTCTTGAAATTCACTTAGCAGGTGATTAACATCTACCTCCCCCTCACCTTCACTAGCACTTTTTACCCTAAACTAGGGTCCGTCTCCTTTAGTGGTCATGACACATCGATTCGGGTACTAACTAGCCATGTGTCCAAAATCAAAACACTTGAAACACTTAATCTCTTGGGTCTTCCTCCTAAAGCTTTGACTTTGGTCCCTTTTGACCTCAGGCTCTTCCACTTTTCTCTTACCCCATCCATCTTTAGGTCTGCTCGGCATCTAACCTTGGCGTTCCACTTCAAAACTGTATTGAGCTTGATCATATCCAAGTTGATTCGACATAAGAATTCTGCTTGACAAGCCAGGTCAGCTACTTGGTACTCGGCAAATCTAATTCTTACTTTGCCTCTCGACCCTATATGCTACTCGGATGGTCTCATCTAAAGTCACAAGCCTTTGCATCTTCACTATGTTACCGATTTCAGTCCTTAGCCCAGAAATGAATTATGCTATAGTCTATATCTTGGGTTCATCAACATCACATTCGATTGTTAGTAACTATAATTCTTGAACATATTCGTCCATTAATCTATTACCTCATCTTAAGTCTTGGACACGTCAGAAAGTGTCTTACTCGTAGTGTTCAAGAACAAACCTACTCTTTAGAACACTCTTCATCTCATTCCATGTTTGGATTTCTCATTAGGTTCTCCAGCGTACATTTTGCAACTTCTTCCACCACATTACAGCATACCTATAAAATTCTAATGTAACTACTTAAATATGAGTAGCGTCTTCATAACCATAAAAGTTGAATATCTTTTCAATCTTTTTCTCTTAGTCCAAGTAGTCATTAGCACTACCAGACCCATTAAAACTCGAGATCTATACCTTGAGGTGCTTAGCTCCTTTGAGAGCTTTAATCTCATGCTCCTCAATTCCATTATACTGCTCCTCTTCCTTGTACTCCTCAACTTCATCTAACTCAAGCCTCCTTCTTGCAACTCTATCAGCATGTCAGGGTGGAGTTGGGTTTATGTTAATAGCTTCAGGTGCTCAATTCTCACCCATCTATCTTCTCAACCTATCACTTACTTCTCGGCCTTGTTCAATAACAACTCTCTCTTACAACCTAATGTTGTGAACTGTAACCAAAAACAGAAAAGATCGATCATTGAATTGGTCTAAGCTTGCCGAAAGTTTAAAAAGGAAATGATGGGGAATGTATGAAAAGGGTAAATGTGAGTGATAAGTAAGCAAAATCCATGAACAACCTTAATGGATATGATACACCAATGGAATTTTCGAAAACTCAGGACACAATTCGATATGACGCACGAATCAATCTGGTAAAGTTACAAACCACCTAGCCTTGCTTAAGGGTTAAAATAAGAGTGAGATGAATGTAAACAGCGTAGTGTTTACTAGAGACAAATGTCCAGCGTATTAATGTTCAATCTGATGTTTATAGTTATAAGGACAAGGGGTATTTATGCTTGAGAATTTAAGGCAACAAGCTTAAAAGGGAAAAGATAAAAAAGGGCATTTTCTAAAGAAGTAATGTATAAGATACAAAAGGATAAAAATGAATATTAAAGGAAAACAATCATTGGTATAATAGATCCTACACATGATTTTGTATACGTGGCGATGCTGTATTGGTGATGTTGTTGGAAGATGCGGATAAAAAGTACAGTTAGCTTACTTGTCTGAGTAAGGGTGGCTTAGTTAATCTGGAGTCTCTCTATCTTGGCTTCTTGGCAAGGGAGATACCGAGTCATTGATCGGCTTGGGCGCGAGTGAGCAATCTACAACTTGGCATATTACAGAAAGATGGGCAGTCATTCGGCTTGGCATAAATAGTGGTTCGGCAAAGAAGTACTTGGCTTCGGTAGGAGTCAGTTGGAGTAGGAGAATCCAACTTACCAGGCCTTCTAGTCCTCGGGTTCAACTGCAGGTCAAAGGCCTAGTAACTTGATTTCGATCATTCCCTCTAGGTTGATTTGGATTTGGGATCAAATCCGAATAGTCTTCAGTTCTCTGTCGATGTGATATGGACTAAGGTCGATAATGTTGAAGGTGTAAAAAACCCCATAGTCCTTGGGTAACTCTAGTTTATAGGCGTTATCATTGATCTTTTAGAGGATTCTGAAGGTTCCTTCAACTCTTGCAAATAATTTGTTTATCCTTTTGCTCGAGACTTATTCCTTGCTGAGGTACAACCATACCAAGTCTCCTTGCCGGAATTGTTTAGCTGTCCTACCCTTAGCCTTCTCTTGCATTCTTTTAGCAGCTTAGTCGATGTGTTGAGTGACTTTATCGTAGATGCGGTGAAGGGATTGTGCTTTGGCTCTTACATCTAGGTCTTCATATGCAGGTATAGGTATAAGGGTGTAATCGAAGGGTAACTCAGGATTGAAACCATAAACAATCTCAAAGGGGGTCTGCTTTGTGGTGTCATGCACTGTTCGGTTGTAAGTGAATTCAACCACTAGCAAGCAAACGTTCCAATTGGCCAAGTTCTTGCTTACTGTAGCTTGGAATAGTGATCCCAAATTGTGATTAACCACCTTAGTTTGGTCGTTAATCTAAGGGTGACAAGAAGTACTGAATAATAGTTTGGTCTCCATCCGACACCACATAGTCCTCCAAAAATGGCTTAAGAATTTTGAGTCTTTATCAAAGACTACACTTCTCGACACACCATGTAATTGTATAATCTCCTAAAAGAAAAGAGAAGCAATAGTCGAAGTAATAGTCGAAGCATTGTTAGTTTTGGTGTAAGGCACAAAGTACGCCATCTTGTTGAACCAATCCACCACAACCATTATAGAATCTTTGCCTCAGGTAGTTCGTTGTAATCTAAGGATAAATTCTATGCTTAACTCAATTCATGGTTTCATTGGAATAGGCAAAGGCATTGCTTTCCCTTTTTTAGCTTGATACTTAACCCTTTTGCACACGATACGGCTTTCAATAATTCAATACATATCTTACCTCATCCTAAGCCAGAAGAATCGATTACTCAATAATTCATATGTCCTTTTCCCCCAAAATGTTTGAACAGTCCTCGCCTATGGGCTTTCTTGATTAGTAGCTCCTGAAGTGAACAAGTTAGCATACACAATTTCCCTCCTTAGAACAAATATCCTTCCTTCATATGATATTCGTCCACTATCCTTCAATCAATACGACGCGTAAGTATGGGTCGAAAGTGTGGATCCCCGGAATACTGCTCCTTGATGCTGGCAAACCCAAACAATCTAGTCCACAGTTTAGTCAAGAGTGCATGCCTCCTCTAGAGAGCATTAGCAACTATGTTGCTTTTTCCTTATTTATATTTTATTATGAAATTGAATCCTTCAAGGAATTCAACCTATCTTGCCTACCGCTTCGACAACTTGGTCTGACTTCGGAGGTACCTCAAGGACTCGTGGTCAATATACATGACAAATTCTCTTGGTAGTAGATAATGTTGCCATACTTTAAGTGCTTGGATTAGTACCAAGAGTTCTTTATCATACACGGAGTAATTTAATTGAGGTCCTTTAAGCTTCTCACTGTAGAAGGCTATTGGTCGGTATTCCTACATTGGGATAGCACTTATTCCAATGCCTAATGCATCCCTTTACAGCTCAAATATCTTTTTGAAGTCAGGTAGAACTAATACCAGAGTGAAGGTCAATCTTTCTTTGATCTTGGTAAAGCTCCTCTCCTCCCTTTCTCCCCATCGAAAGTCGGTGTTCTTCTTTGTAAGCTCAGTAAATGGTGTGGCAAAGGTGCTAAAATTCTTGATAAATCTTCTATAGAATGAAACTAGTCTATGGAAACTCCTTATGTTGGTACAAGTAGTAGGAGTTAGACACTCAACGATTGTTTGGATCTTCTTGTCGTCCACTCATAAGCCTCCTCTACTTATTATATAGCCTAAGAATATGACTTCCTCCTAGCAAAAGCAACACTTCTTGAGATTACCAAATAATCTCTCGGTACAAAGGATATCCAGAACGGCTTGGAGATGTTTACAATGATTTGACATGTTGGCACTATAGATTAGGATGTCGTCAAAGTACAACACAATACACTTCTCGATCAGATGTCTTAGGATATGATTCATTAGTCTCATGAAGGTGCTCGGAGCATTCGACAAGCCAAAGGGCATGATCATCCATTCATATAATCCATGTCGAGTCTTGAATGCCGTCTTCTACTTATCTCATGGCCTTATGCGAATTTGATAGTAGCTAGACTTAAGATCATTTTTGTTGAAAATCTTGGCTCTACTCAATTCATCCAACATATCTTCCAACCTCGGGATAGGATACCTGTACTTGATTGTAATCTTGTTCACGACTTGGCTTTCTACATACATCTGCCAGGTTCCATCATTTTTCGGCACTAGAAGCGCCAATACAGTACAAGGGCTGAGACTTTCCCTAACATACCCTCTCTCCAGTAACTCATTGACTTGACATAAGAGTTCAACAGCCTGTTTAGGACTCATCTGATAAGGTAATTTATTTTACAGTACGGTATCGAGTATTAAGTTAATACAGTGTTCTATGCCTTGAATTGGGAGTAACCCCTCAGGTAACTGTTCTGGGAATAGGTTAGCATATTCGTACAATAACTCTTTTATTTTCTAAGGTAGTTCACCCCGCTCCTTCATCTCCAATAAGCGCCTAACAACATGAGGGTCGGCATATCAACTTTAAGGGTCTCTCAAAGCTCGGCTTTACTCATCACTAGAGCCTTCTTCGATCCGTGAGTAAGTTTTATTTGCAACATATTAACTTCTCTTGGCGGCATCGGGTTTAGTGTAATTTTCCGGCCATCCTTTTTGAACACATACGTGTTTATGTATAGGTTATGGATAACTCTCCTGTCAAATAGCTATGGTCGACTAAGTAACACGTATGAGGTGCACATGGGCAGCACATCATAGAGAATCTCATTAAAGTAGTTTCCAATTGTGACCAGTGGCAGTACTTGCCGGGTGACATGTAGTGTTCCCTTATCATTCAGCTAATGTAACTTATATGGCTTTGGGTGTGTAATGGTTGGCAACTTCAACTATGTGACCATTTTTGCTAATGCCACATTGGTGTAACTTCCACTATCCACAATTAATGCTCGCACTTAGTCATTCACTTTACAGGTGGTATGAAACAAATTCTCCATTTGCTCCTCCTCTCGTGAGGGTTCTATGTTCATTGCACGTCAAATAACTAGGACTAACTAATCTAAGTTCTTAGCAAATAGTCCTCTTCAATATGCTCTTTCTTGGTTGCTTCTTTCTTGACAGTGATCTCTTCCTCCTCAGGTTCCTCATCTATACTCTCTACCTCCAACTTCATAACGTCTCCCTTGATCACTATAATTCTTTGGTTTGGCTCATCTTTCCGCCTAACCCTACCCCTTCTCATAAGTTTGGGTCGGCACATCACTGTTAAGTTAGCCTTTCTAGTTGACTCAGACATCCACCTTTCGGATTGGCTTGGTACTTGACTAAGCTCGGTGACTTCCTTGTCCGGGTCGACTAGTCGGCATTCTGGTAGGTACTTGGTTTCTTTTCTGCCTTTCCACTCGTTGAGCTATTCGGATGGCTTTATTCATTGTTGTGAATCATTAGAGTTCTACAATATCCCAAATATCACCTCTCAATCTTGCGACGAACCTAGAGATTGTTCGTGCTGAGGGCTCCTCCACTTCATAACGAATCATGAGCATTTGTAATTCTTGAACATACTCATCAATTGTTTGGCCTTCTTGTCTTAGCTTCTAAAGTCGAGTAAAAGTATCTTGCAGATAAGTTTTCGGCATGAACCTATTTTTGAGTATTCTCTTCATCTCGGGCCAAGTATTTATCTCTCAATAGCCTTCTCACCTCCTCATAGCTTGGAAATCTTTCCACCACATGGTAGCATATATGAAAAACTCGACAATAATAGTTCTCACTTTCTCATAATCCTTATACGGATAATATTTAAAAACACGCTCCACTCTCTCTTGTTATTCTAAGTATTCATCAGCATTCTTAGATCCATTGAAGTTCGAAATCTGAAGCTTCACATGGTCAAATACTCTAGGGACTCTAGCTCGCTCTTCTTTAAAATACTCTTCCCCATCCTCTTCATCTAGTTCCCTCAGTCTATCCTTCGCCTTACTCGTCTACTTATTCTTCTACCTCAAACTGGTTGAGTTAGGTTTTGACCTCTAGTAGGTTGAGCAACTTGTTGGGTGTTTTACATGGCTTCAATTGGTCGGCAAGCTAATGTATGAATAGCTCAGGTCAAATTTACCAAGAAGTTAGTCGTCTCATCAAGTTTCTCATTAGTGCCCCTAGGGGTTCCCTAAGACTGTTGTCTATGGTAAACAACTCCACTATTGTCATCTCCAATACCAATGTTTACACTTGGGTCAATCATTCTTCTCTACAGATTCAAAGCTCAAACTCTTCAAATAGGTGAAATAGCAAACACTTCTACAAACTAGAAAAAGTAACAACTAACAAACACAGCAATCAAATGGACACGGTGACTTACTCTGTTCTATACATGCCAAGCAAAGAATAAACAGAACTTCAAACATAAACCACAACTCAAACAAAACGTCTACTCTGCTATCAAGATGTTGCGAACCGTGACAAAAAACAGACAAAGTTGATTGTTGAATAGGTTCAAGCTTGTCAAAAGCTTGAAAAGGAAATGATGGGGAATGTACGAAAAGGGTTAATGTACGAAAAAGGTTAATGTGAATGATAAGTAAGCAAAACCCATGAACAACCCTAATGGATATGATACACCAATGGAATTTCTGAGGACTTATGGAATAATTTGATATAATGCACAAATCAGTATGGTGAGGTTACTCGCCACCTAGCCTTACTTAAGGGTTAGGATAAGAGTGAGATGAATGTAAACAAAGTAATGTTTACGAGAGACAAATGTCCAGCATATTAATGTTCAATATGATGTTTACAGCTATAAGTACAAAGGGTATTTATACTCGAGAATTTAGGGCAACATGCCTAAAAGGGAAAAGACAAAAAAGGGCATTTCCTAATGAAGTAATGTACAAGATACAAAAAGATAAAAATGAATATTCAAGGAAAACAATCATTGGTGTAACAGATTATATACATGATTCTGTATACATGGCGATGTTATATTGATGATGTCATTAGAAGATGCGGACAAAAAGTACGGTCAGCTTGCTTATTCAAGTAGGGGTGGTTTAATTAGTTCAGAGTCTCTCTATCTCAGCTTTTTGGTAAGGGAGATATCGAGTCATTGGTTGGCTCAAGCACCAGTGAGTAATCTACAACTTGATACACTACAGAGAGATGGGCAGTCATTCGACTTAGCATAAAAAGTGGTTCAATAGAAAAGTACTCGGCCTTTACAGGAGTGGGCTGGAGTAGGAGAATCCGCCTTGCCAGGCCTTCTAGTCCTCTAACTCTGTTGCGGGTTAAAGACCCAATAGCCTGATTCTTATCTCTTAGTCTCTATGGCCCTTTGTACAGAAATAGCCATATTAGCCACAATAGTAGCAAGATCTTATATTTGCTCGTCAGTAGTTTGTGGGTTCTGTTGAGTAATACGGTTATGACCATAAGCATCACTCTTTATATCATTAATCTCTCTTTGAATACTAGGATTCGATATTTTTTAATGTAAACTTTAGAAAGTTTATTACTCCATAGAAGATTCTTACATAACTTTGACAATATGACTCATACAGTGACTTAAGAACTTGCTCTTTTTCTTTTCTTTCAAGTGGAAAAAAAAGTATAACAAAATATACACTAACAAGAAATACTTCAATACTAAGTTTTTGGTTGCAACCTCAAGCTTTGATATCAAGATTATATAATATGCCTACGAGCTTAGTAATTACTGGACTTACCGTAGGGAATAGAAACCAAGTAAGTTTTTTGAAATATCGAAGAAAATAAAATGGAAGGGTTGATGAACACAATAGCTTTTATGATGCTGATCGGAGGATATGACGCACCTACAAACATGGCATGACTTGACATTTCGCTTGATATAATTCATAAGTTGATGCTAAGGTCTACTTGTCACTAATCTCAAGCTATTCGGCAGGATTAGATAATAGTGTAGAAGATGATGTACTTGACGAAGGATATTTCACAAGAATAGGAATATTCATTAAGTGTGTAAGGTAGATGATCATTGTGATTGCAGAAGGACTATTTATAATAAGTCTTTTAGGGCAACAATACCAAAATGAAAAATTACATAAAAGACAATGAAGAAAGAGATTCTTAGTATGTACAAAAAGGATAAATAAGACAAATGATGAAAAAGGATATAATACAAATGTTAGAAAAGTAAGAATAGGTAGAGTCCATCACTTGCTGAGAGAACCACGTCCAAAACAAACTTCTTACTCTTTATATATCTCTGTTTTAGGCCTTAAAGATATGACTCACATAATAAATCTATCTATGCTCCCTGCCTTCTATTTGAACTGGGATGGATGAAAGAGCTCGACTACTAATTGACAAATATAAAAATAAGTCTTCTTTGAGGATAGGTGTTCAGAGGACTGGCGGTGATGGCAAAAATTCTTTCAACTCATTAAATGTTGCCTCGTACTCATCAGTCTACTAAAATTCCTTTGGGTTCTTTAACACTTTGAGAAATTCTGAGCACCTATCTATACTTTTCAATACAAATTTGTTCAGGGCAGTAATCTACCTAGTCAATTCTTGAACTTCTTTAATGGTGTTAAGGGACTTCATGTTTCGAATTGCATCAATCTTCTTAAGATTTTCCTCAATATCATGCTAAGTGAACATATACTCCCAAAACTTACCTGAAGTGGCACAAAAAATGCACTTCTATGGGTTAAGCTTCATATTGGATCTCCTCAAGGTATCGAACGTCTCATCAAAATCGGTAAGGTACCGACTTTCTGCTTTACTCTTTTTTATCATATTATTGACGTAAACCTTGACATTTTGGTGAATTTAGGGCTAAAACATCTTAGTCATGAGCCTTTAATAGGTTGCACTGGCATTTTTAAGTCTAAAGGGCATCACTATATAACAATACATCCTAAAATTTGTGACAAAAGACTTGTGAACTTCATCACCTTTCTCTATCTTAATTTAATTGTAGTCGGAAAATGCTTTTATGAAAGCGAGTAAGGCATGCCTGGTAGTTGAGTTAATCGTCTAATCTATTCTTGGCAAGGGAAGATAATCTTTGAGACAAGCCTTATTCAAATCCATAAAGTCTATGCACATGTGCTACTTGTCGTTTGACTTCTTGATTAGTACACAATTAGTTAGCTAAGTTAGATAAGGCTCTTCCTTTATGAATCTTGCCTTTAATAGCTTTTGAACCTCTTCTTCAATGGTTGCCTACTATTCAGGGGCAAAATGCCCCTTCTTTTACTGAATTATCTTCACATTCAGATCAATTTGGAGCTTATACATTATCACTTCTCTAGGGATGCTTGGCATATTTGAGGGAGACCAAGTGAAGACTTCGACGGTATCCTAAACAAAATTAATTAGACTTTGACAAATATTTGTCGGCAATGGTCTCGCTATCTTTGTTGTTTTTCCAGGACCATTGCTTAGTGGGACTTCCTCTACTTCTTCTTTAGCACTTTTAATGCCATTAAACTTCTTCTCCAGATTAGTCTCAACTTGAAAAACTTCTTCATGTCGCAATGCTCTCAAATATGAGGATTTAGCTAATTACTAGTTCTATTTACATACTCTGACTCCAGTGGGAGTAGGGAATTTTTCTTTGAGATGTGCAATTGAAGGAACCATGTCGAACAGATGCTAGCATGGTTGACCCATAATCATAATATAAGGGGACCAACACTTGGCAACAAGGAAGTCCATCTTATCCTTTACAATATGCTTATCGTCTCCAATTTAAATAGGAAGAGAAATAACTCTAGTAACCTATGCGGGTTGATTATTTAAAGTGCATAGATCATAATTGTAAGATCTTAGTTGTACCTTGATCATTAGCTTCATTTGGTTAAAGGTGTATTGAAAAATAATGTCCATCAAACTCTTTGTATCAACCAAGATCTTTTTGATCTTGAACTTGGCAATTTTCGTACTGATTACCAATGCATCATCGTAAGGCCTTTGTACTCTTTCGAAATCTTTCTTTGCGAAAGAGATAGAATTATCGACCTTGACCTTCTTTCCCTACATATTACAAACATATTGTATGGTGTTAGTTAAGCTCAAAGAGCTTGATAGGCTTAAATCGAAAAATTCATCGATAATAGTGTTTATCATATCATTCAATACTCTGTTATTACCTTCATCTCTTACATCTCTTTTGGCCTAAGGAGGTTATGTTGTATTTTCTTGTTAGTCTTATCGTCTTTGGGTTAGTTGTTTATTATTTTCAACATCATGGGTAAGGAACTTGCTCAAATACCCTCATTGGATTGCATCCTTAATTGCATTTTTGAGTTAAATACACTCATTAGTGTTGTGGCCTCTACCACAATGAAAATCGCAATATTTGTTAGAATTCCTACAAGACAAATTTCCTCTCATTCTTTTTAGCCAGTACAATATCCTCCTCTAATTACATACTTCCATCAATATATTCATGATTGAATGGTTGAGTGAGGGTATGAATAGAATAAGTTAAGATGCGCAGCTCCTTCTTTTGCCATTGCTCCCTTCCAAAAATTGATTATTGCGTGCACTAAGTCGATCTTTCACATTCTTCTTCTTGTCATTCTTTCGATCTCCTCTGCTTTGATCAGCTTCATGTCAAGCTTTGATGTTATTCTCCTATTGAATGTAAGACGTAGCCTTAGCCTTGAACCTAGCAAAAGTCTTCGGCTTGTTTTTGGCTAGAGACTTGAAGAAGTCTTCGTGTAGTTTGACTCTATCGATTACCACGTTAAGAGCAACACTCATATCTAATTCTAGGATCCGGACCATCTTTGCCATAAATTGAGCTAATTAGTCTCTAATGGACTCATTTGATCTTTGTTTTGTGGTGTTAAGGACAAATGAATCCTTAATAAGGAGCTTACTCGTAAGGAAGTGTTGTAAGAACACTTCTGTCAGGTCTTAGAAACATGAAATTATGTTTGGTTTCAAATGTTTAAACCATATACTTACTGCATTCCTTAGGGTTAAAGGGGATACTTGATAAGCCACAGCATCACTTAAGCCACGTAGCTTAGCTAAAGTGCGATACCATTTAAGATGATCTTATGGTATGTCTCAAATTGCGGTAATTTAATATATCGCAGTATTACTTTTTCCAATATTTCAAAAAAAAGAAAAAAGGACTCCTCTTTATTTGAAATTGTTTACTAATTGAAGCAAGCGTGTTGACATGTGATGGTTGTACATGGTGCACTTGCTATAGTTGTTTTCTTTTGTTACCCTTTTTAAGAGCAGGGGCCGAAGGGGCAAATGTGACCTCCACTTGCTTCTTGGGTAATTAAGGTGAATAAATCGAGTCATCAAAATTTTCGGCATTGTTATCATTGTGCCCTTGGTTCCGGTTTGGCTGAATATCCTTATGGAGAAGATTAATAATTTCATTATTCTTCTTATTGAACTCTTAATTTTCTTTGGCTAAATCAATGTAAAGTTGCTCCAATCTAGCCAAATGTTGATAGTTAGTATGCCTACTCCTCTTTGGATAGCATTAGGGAGAAGAATTAGCACCTGCACTCTTGGTCGCTGCTGTTTTTGGCGTATGGGTGGATATTTTGGAAATAGACAACACCAAATGTTTTCAATCAATTTTAGTATGGAACTTTGGTCTTGTAAAAGTAAGAATGAAAGGCTAAAGTAGTTCGAGGCTAGTCCAATGTAACCACTCTAATGCCTAAGTAAGTGGATGTTTAGGTAAAGAAGTAAGTGAATAAGAAGGCTAAAAGTATTAAAGAGCATAAGAGAGTTCTTACAATGCTTTCTCTTCCTTATTTATATGCACATATTAGATGTTTGTAATAACAAGTAATTATTGGTCGTGGATCATGTAATAGCTCCTTAATTATGACATGCCTAAAAAATAGGAGTAGTGGACGGTTATGTAATGAGGTTGTGCAAGGCCACAATTGTCCACGCTACTTATCAAATTTAAACCAAATATATAAGTAGGTTAGGCCTTAGGCCCATTAGTTGAGCCAAACAATGGAAGGCTTTAACTAAAAATATCAATGATTGGTGGCTCAACAGCCGAGGTGTCAAGCAATATTAGATGGCAAAATTCTACTATCAACAATATGCTTTTTTCGAATCCAACATAACAATCATCTACCTTTTCTCCAACTTTTTCTTGGTTGGTGAATGTAGCATCTCCCAAAGAATGATAATATTATCTCCTGTTGCTTTACTTGGAATAAAGCTTTATCATTTAAGAATAATTTGATTATTGAGATATGACCTATAGTTTATTGACAAAAAGTTTACTAATAATCTTATGTACCATTGTATAAAGACTAATATCACGCCCCGAAGTGGTAGAGCCGTAATAGCTGAGCCGTGCAAACCATTCTAAGATAGAAGTTGACCTTACAATTGCTATCTTAGACCTGATCTACACAAGGCATCTACAACTAACCCGTTTTGAAGTAAACAATTCGTAATTTATATAAGTCATTTACCTAAGAAGGTAAGAAAATATATATATACATTAGAATTCAGTTATTACAATTAACGTGTACAACATTTCACTGTAATCTATTTCCTAGTTAATACATTATTCAAAAATGAAAAATTCCAACATAAGAGCTTAGACCTTAAAAATATATGTCTATTCTTCAAATGTTTTTATTTATTCCCCATGATCTAGTAATTGTTAACTTTAGGATAGTTGTAAGCCGCTTCTTAGCCAGTACCTCTAACGACGTTTATAGGGATGTGAGCAACCACAGCTAAGTAAGTCGATACAGAGGACTTAAAACTATACCATAAACACAAACAAGGTTATCAACCAAATTATTAGGTGTAATGCATGTTCAAGCAAATACCATCACACAACGTTATTCGGCCTATCGTGAGATTAGAGAAATTGTGCCCGCTCTAATCTAGGTTGAAGAGTTGCCGTTAATGCAACAACTCACAACCAAACCTAGGCTTGTGCAATGGAGATACTGCTTCTCTCGCGACTACCTTTAAACCATTGACTTCACCCTTGCCGCGACCTCCTCACCTGTCACTTTGTTTGACTAAAGATGAAAAAGGAACCCATTATGCTATCCAGCACTATCCCTTTTGAAGGGGTCGGTATTTGGCCAGAGAATCCTAAGTTTCCCCTAATGGGTTCCTATGCAAGTTTGATTTATGATTATAGGTTGTATATTTGATTAGGTTCAGTTTAAGGTGATCAATCATTTTATACAATACAAGCTAAAACAACAAATAGAATCATAGCATCACTCATAATCAAGCACATGCACACAACCAACTATTTAATAAGCACAATTAAGTATAATCTCAAGCCTCTAAAATACAGCAATATATTAATCCCAACTTACTTAGACTCCTCACTTGCTCACTAGAGATCCGATTTACTCAAGGTATTGCCGATTATCTTTATAATACCAACGTTGTCTCAATCTTCATATAACTATTATAGATTAGTTTTTATCCTATAACACCTATTGTTATCTTTGGTTTAGGGTTTAATATGTCCAATTATCTATGTTCTCAAATCTTTTATAATTATTTTAGGTTTGAGGCTAGGTTCGGGTTCAGTTTTCGCATTGATTTCTAAATTAGGTTCTAGTTTAATTTCTAAGTACTGTTTTATACACGAACCCTAGAAACTCGTTTCAACTCGTAATGTGAAATTAATCACATTACTTCCAGATATCTTAAATATCATAATTGCCCATAGTCAGTATTTTATTCCACCCGATACATTTAAATCTTTATTAATATATCGAATTTACTCCCGATGTGAGAAATTTTTACATTTGTCATATAATTACAGAAATTTAAGTTTTCTATTAGATTTATTATATATTCCTATTATTTATATAATATTAACTTTTATCCTAATATCTTCTGTTTATTATATTTTCAATAATTACATATTATGTATTATCACCCATTACGTATATAATACACATCTAATATTTCTATCACTCTAATTACCATTTTCCAACATCAATTAACATTTCAAAATGTCTAAATTCATCCCAAATTAGATTTTACACCTAATTATCCTAATTTACAAAATTAACTTAAAATTTACTATTTTTCTCTATTACTTATTTACTACGTAATTACCCTAATAATTACATCTAATACTCTAAAGAATACAAATATCATACTTCATCAAATTTAAACATCTTAAAATATATAATGATTTACTAAATCAGTAATTAACCATTAAATACTTAATTAACCAAAAATAACCCATTTTATACATCATTTTAAGGCCTAAAAATTTCAAAAATTAATTTTTGAAAAAGGGCTTCGTGGCACTGTTTTACATCATTTATGTAGTTTATACAAAAATTTTGGGCTCAAAATTATACTCCTAAAGTCATTTATTTCTAATCCTAAACATATTCGATTTTGTTCAATTTCTTAAGGACCATATATTACGGGACATATTTTCATCAAAATAATATTTTTCATAAAAACTACATATAAAAATATTCCAGAATAACAAGTTTCATAATTTTCTAAGAATATTTAATATTGTTACAAAATTAAATAAAATCGCATTTACCTATGTGGGTGGCTCTGGCCACCGTTAGTTGCCGTGGCCTTGTTGGTTGGTTTGAGCACTACCACCACCATGTGGTGTGGTGGCCATCCACTCTTAGGTGCTCGTCGGATTTGGGTTCTCCTTAGAAGCCTCAACTGTGCAGTTTTTTTTTTTTTGTAAAACCCTAATTTCCTCTCGATTTCTCCTCTCTCTAATTTTCTAAAATTCTAGACATCTAAAATGACCTTTTGAAAAATTTGGGGTATTTATAGAGGTCTCAAAGAATTATTGTGCATTAATTAGATAAGACAATTGCCTTATCTCTTCTTTTTTTCACTTTCTATTTATTGCATTTTAATTGGTTGATTTTGTTTTTTCAATTCCAAATTACCATAACTACTTTCTAGAATTTTCCTCATTTTTTTTATTTTTATTTACTTTTTCTTAATTAATTATGAATTTTCTTTAATTATTTAACATTATTTTAGCACATTTCGCGTATTTATGGTAATTACGCGTATTTCTACCTACATGTAAATTTATATAAGTTATTTAAATAAATATTCTTAAATATTATTTAAGTTATTTTATGAGTTTTAGTGTGCATATAATTTATTTCTAGTAATTTGTTAATTATCAGAATGCATTTTACGCATTTTCGATAAATAACAAGTAATATACTTAAAATTTGAAATTTTTATATTATTTTATTTTATTACTTATTTTCTTAAATTCAAACTTACGGGATTATTTTTACTAATATTTCTAGTTTTATTTTATAATTTAGGCTTCGGACCTCGAGTAGTTGGCTGTGGATTTTACAACTAATTGGTTAATAATCTTCTAATCTACTTACCCCATTAAAATCAAGAATTAAGACAATTAAAGTTCTATTTTGCTCCTTAAGCATTACTTCTCCCTTTAAAACTTTCTTTACATTTGCACACACTATCTTTCCCACTATGCCTTAGTTATCCTTGAAAAAACTTCACGAACTGAAAGTTTTGTTATGACACGATTGTTTTCTTAAATTAGAGCTTCTTTAAGTAGCATTTAATGAGGAAAAGAGAGTTTTGTTATAAAATATAAAATTACCAAATTAACTCCATTCACTTAAAATAATAAGTTAATTAATTATAAGGGATTCATACATAATGATCTAGGACTAAACTCTGAGGATGCAGGATATGAAGTGATTGAGTCTTTAAACATTGTCTATAAGTACCTTCAACCCTTCCTCTTTAAGGTAAGTCTACTCGGAGACTCGAAAAAATCTATCTCTTTATTTACTGAATCCCCTTAAACATTAACTTAAACACCTCAGAGTAACCATGCTAGACAACCCGTTGACAAATTCACTTGCCCTTATCTGTTTTAAAGGACTGCCTACACCCATGCCAATAACACTTAATATATATACACTTCACATGGTGATTCTATAACATTTTCCTTATAATTTTGGCTAGTTTATAAAGAAATTAGTACTTAATTGAGTAAAATTTTGATTTTAAGGTTTGAACACATTCTTGGATAGAAAAACAAAAAAAAGGAATCAAGTTTCATTCCATTTGGAGCTTAAATGAAGAAGCTATGAGGTTTTAAAGTGGAATATGATCGATAGACATAGTTATGTCCAACTAAGAGGGTTCATTTTCAAGAAAGTGACACAATGTAGGGACACATCCATATCTTAGGTCGTGTTCACCTTAGAAGAGAAAATTTCAATTTTTGGTCAATGAGTTACATGACCTGGGGATACAACAATGTCCTAAGTCGTGTCCACTTAAGAATAAATTTTGGCGCTTAGGAGCAGTAAATTACATGACCATATCCTAAGTTATGTCTAATGTCGATTTCTGCAGTTTCCTCTTTTGTTATAAAAGGAAATATAAGTGTTTGTAAGGTCACTTTTTGCATCCAAATTAGAAGAGACTTGATAGGGAGAGAGAGGCACAAGCGAAAGCATCAGCAAACTTCAAGATCAAGAGAATTTCTCACCACAAAAGAGGTTTTTCATGGATTCTTTTCTAGTTTTGCTACAATTTTCTTAATTTCTCATCATGATAACTTAAGTTCTTGTATTTAAGATTATCAAACCTAGGATTTACATGTGGCTATTGGATTGATTATTAATTTTCAATGAAGTTTCTAGTTTTTTTTTTTTTTTAATTCAATTGTGTGTTTGCATTGCAAATTGATATTTCTAGAGTATCAATTCTTGATATTATGCATGAAGATTGATAAATCGCATGTGTAATGAGATTTTAACATATTTGAAAAGGATTACATGTATATTTAGAGATAAGGTACATAATTCTTTTGGAAAGTTACTATATTTGTGTAGGAATTCATTGTAGATTAATACAATCCTAAATTATTTTACTAAGTAAAGAGATTTTGATAAGTATTTTAGGTTTAAGGTTAGGGTTAGGGTTAAGATTAGGGTTAATATGTATGAGAATAGTATTAACTTTAATTGAGAATTCTTTGGGTCAAGAACACTAGAGACAGAATTGGATAAATCTTAGGCGATCACATGTTAAACTCTAAGGAAAATAAATTCTAAATACGTTATTTGCTTTTTTGAAGTAGTTAATAATTTTATTACTTACCAATTGTCAAGTTGAGTCGCATAATTAATTTAGTTCATTAATTTCAGTTTTTTTTTTAATTCATTCAAATTCATCACAATTTTCTGATTAAATAATAAAGTTAATATTAGTATTAGTATTAGGGATTTTTAAAAGATTAACTCGAACTCACATTTACTATATTATTTAACAAGTACCCTTGCCTCATATTGCACGCGAACTCACCTATCCCATTAGAAGCACGTTCATCCACTCACCAAAGTCTAAACACTTTACTGGTTAGAACTACGAATAGCAATATATATCTATATTATTAAAGCAAATGGGATTTTAAGTAATCATTTTTTTTAAAATTACATATATATCCTCTATTTATTATTATTTAATAAAAAATTAACAATAAAATAAATTATTAAAATTATAATTAATAGATAAATATATTCATTTACTTCTTTTTCTTAATTTTTTTACTTTCTCTAACTGTTTCCACTTTTCTACTTTTTTACTCTTCCACGAATTACACTTATATCTTTCTTTTTTCTCTTCCACTTTTTTATACTTTCCTACTAACTGTACTTACATTTCTCTCTTTCTCTCTCCTTATTTTATATTTTTTTACATATACAACACAAATACATCAACCACTAATATATATATATATATATATTTCAATTATAGACAATAAGTATCTAGATATTCGTTTTGTTAGATATTATTTTACATTTTTGAGGCACTCATTCTGTCGATGTGCCGTTGCTAGCGTTTCACAATCCTACTACTTTTTAACTATCGTTAGAAAACTGACCATAAAAGATATTCTACTTTAAACTTTCCGTATTTAAAATTCATCCGTATCATTTAAGGGAGACTATTCATCATCGTATTGTGTGTAATTAAGTGATTGTATTTAGTTACAACTTCATATAAACGACTTCGATACATATATCTTCTCAGCACGAGTACATTATCTCCAGATTACTCAATGCATGAGAAACATGGAAGGAAATCTAGGCGGCTAGGCCAAATATTTTGTTATATTAATAAGCGAATGGGAAAAAAAAAAAGAAAAGAGAAAGATAATAAAAGAGATGATGGTTGAATTGGATTTGGATCATCTTAGTTTTATTTCTCTCAAATTTCCTGATTTTTAAATTTTATTGAAATTATCTAAATTTTTAAGATATCAAGTGATGCTATTATGATATCAACAGTTGATTATATATGATCGTAATTAAAAAGAGTAAATTAAGGTAAATCGAAAAAAAAAAATGGTGAGATCTAGAATTGTATACGAGTTAAGTCATGATGAGTCAATATGATACAATGCTAAGCTCAAATTTGACTTGAATGGAAAAAGTCAAATCTCAAACTCGACTCGAACTCAATTAGACTTTAATTTATAAAACTCTAGCTTGGCACAAAAATAATACTTAATAAGTTTGTTTCGATTTGATTAAATTTATTTATACTTGATAATCTCAAATGATATTATAAAGTTAAATAAAATAACAATAATATTCAAATTTGGTTCAAATTCAATTAATATTTAAATTAAACTTGAATTCGATTAGACTCCCAAACTTATTAAACTGATTATCATAAAGCTCAAGCTTAACTTTAATTAAACTATAATTGAGTTGAATTCGAAAAGATTTTGAATCGAATTTGAATAGTTTGTGAGTGAATTCATCTCATTTATAAATTCACAAATCTAAATTGGCTAATTGTTCTGAATGGCACCCGCTTCATAAAAATTTCTCCATTTGTCCATTTGCTTTCCGGTTTGAGAATTGGCTGGAATATTGTATGATAGAAAAAATCTGTCACCACCAAGATATTTATTGCTACAAAGATAAAGACAGGCATGATATTTTCTTCTCTTTTTAGCTATTATACAAAAAAGAAAAAGTTCAGCATAAATATATAAATCCTGATCCTGGGTGATGGTGTTGCGTGTTAAGAGATGATATCGTGGGTAAAGTAAAGTGTGTTGCCCTTAAGGAAGGCCACACCAGCATGGTTGGCAGGTTGGGTAGGTCTTCCATTGCCTCTTCCACTATGTTGATGATACTTGAACGCATCATCTTTACGTACTAGTCACTGAGCTGCTTTTTTCTTTTTTCTTTTTAAGGATAAACAATGAGAGCTATCTATTCCTCATAAAAGTGCTTTTTCCTTTTCCCCTTTTCTATTCGTCAGTTCTGATGGCATTTCAGTACTGTTCCAAGGAAATTGAACTTAACATTGCATTTTTTTGGTTGAGTCATCAACTCGGTGCGATGGATTAAATGTGCTTGTTTGATAAAAGCAAATAATAAACAAAGCATACTGTCTTATTTTATTTCTCAGCATAAATTTAATCATAATATCTATTTACTTTTCTATTAGCTCGTTAAAGTTTTATGTTATCTTCTAAAAAAGTAAGGGATAATGTCAATTACTACCGGATTTTTACGTTATTTTTTCTTTTTTTTTTTTTTCAAACTTTAGGCTAAAAAGTTTGAACTTTGGTGAATTTCATACTCATTCCAACTTTTAAACGTCTTTTAATTATTGATACTTATACTATTTGACATCATCATTTTAAAATTGATAGAAGTAGTAAATATGAAAAGTAAAAGTTTAATTATACATAATATTCAACAATTTTAAATCTTGGATGTAAAATTTGATAAATAAAACTTCAAATAGATATGACATTTAATAGTTTTACACTTCAAACTAAATGTTGAGATAATATTTTCTAACATTATGCAGAAAAAAGTAGTGTCTTTTACCATAAACCATGTCTACTTGGAATTGTTGGTTTACGGGTCGGTAAAAAAATGAATCGAGCTTGAGTTGATTCACTTGAACCAACGGTTTAAGAGTTGATTCAATAGCCCTTGAATCATAGTTTTTTTTTTTTTTTTTATGTTTTGCTCTTTTGAAATTTCCTTAATTGTTATAAATAATTTATAGACTATTTGTCTTTTTTTTTTCCAACTAAATTTAAAACTTTATATCATTGCTCATAAATAAAAATTTTTGTTTTCGATTTAATCTTTTTTTATCCCAAAATAATTCATTTGGATTGTATAAACGTAAATACACGATGTTATATTATATATAGTATATTATATATAGCATAATATATAGTATATATGTGTATTATAGTATATTCATTATTATATATTACATATACTATATACTTGTTTATANCTTGAATCATAGTTTTTTTTTTTTTTTTTATGTTTTGCTCTTTTGAAATTTCCTTAATTGTTATAAATAATTTATAGACTATTTGTCTTTTTTTTTTCCAACTAAATTTAAAACTTTATATCATTGCTCATAAATAAAAATTTTTGTTTTCGATTTAATCTTTTTTTATCCCAAAATAATTCATTTGGATTGTATAAACGTAAATACACGATGTTATATTATATATAGTATATTATATATAGCATAATATATAGTATATATGTGTATTATAGTATATATATATAGTATATTAATCATTATATATTACATTTACTATATACTTGTTTACATTATATAGATAACATATTATATATTATATATAGTATATATATATATATAGTATGTTTTCATTATATTATATATTATTTATATATATATGTGTATGTATTCTTTCTTAATTTTTAGAGTTGGCTCGATCTTGAATCGTCTGATCAAATGACTGGTTTAAGGACGGTTTGACGGCATATCGGTTTGGCAAATTATGATAATTGAATTACTTAAACCCTTACGATTCGATTGTTCAATAGCTGGTTTAAGCTCATTCAAGATGAGTCCAGACCGATTAAAAGGCCCAACAGATTGATTTTAGATTGGTTCAAGGTTTGACAGTGCCTCTTACACAGACCTATCTGCATATATCAGCCTAACATAGAGAAAGTCCCTTCAAATTGAAATCGTAGCCGACAAGCAGCTGCTAAAATATGTTTTCCTCATGTCTAACTTAAAAAAAAAAAATGAAACATTACGGACTATATATATTTCGACTAAAGTATGCGTAAGATCATAGACATATATAGTGTTTCGAGCTATTAATATCTGATCTAGCTTGAATTAACGAACCCAAGATCTATGCAATATAATTTCTCTCTTTCTAGCTACATATATATTTATGTATGTATGTATATGCAGTCATCAGGTGTTTAATTAACATTTTTTGGTTTATGCTTTCATGTAAAACATAGCCTGCTATGTATATATAACGTGATCTCATATCTCATCCGGAGATGGTAGATATCATAAGTATGACTTTTGGGTAAACACATGGTGGTTCGGTAGTTGCATCCGATGGTAAACTTATAAAAAGACTTTTGTAACGTAGCCCATCAGGATTTTATGATATTTAAGTTAGCGAGAAGAGTATTTGATCTTACTAAATGATGAAGTAAAAGGATTCTCTTACCCAGTGGCTTATCTCCTATTTATAGGCCTAAGGGATCTAAATTATTTGGACATGTGACAAGAGCAGATTGGTAGGCATAGAATTCAACGAGAGTACACTCTTAGTAAGAGAAAAGACATTTAATCTTCTAGTTAGTGGAAGCTTAGGAGATGAGCTTATGGTATTGGTAAAGAGTGGCTGTCCTAATTCGATGACTAAATTGTAAATTATGTGTTAGATGGTTATTCAACATTTAATAATGAAAGATGAGAGAAGAGTATGTTTGGTCCACTGATTAGTGAGCTCCCCCAAAGTAGTCCTTGGGAATAGAGGCGAGCCTTCCTCTTGTAGTTGGGAAGGAGGGATGAAGGGCATTCGAAGAAGGGCTTGGGACCAGGCCTAATTGGGACAAGTGGAGCTGAGGCGGACATTGAAGCAATCTTTATTTGAGCTGGAAAAGCCTTGTGTTAAGAAAATAAAAATAATAATAATAAACTAAAATATAAAAAACAAATAACATCAGGAATTTAAGTGAAAAACCCCACTATGAGGAAAAAAACTACTGAATTGTGCAATATAAAATCATTCACTATCAATAACAATACGCTTATGGAGTATTTCTTCGTTGGTTATACTAGTTGATAAACAATTTTCATTACAAACAATTGGATTGCAACAAAAATTTCAATATAAGATAAATTCACAAAATTACAAAAATATAAATTTAACCCGAACAACTAGAAGAATTTACCAGAAACAAAAATAACAATTTCCAAGAGCTCCATAACAAAATTTCAATGGCTAAAGTTCCACCATAATTGGGATTGGATGAGCTGTATGAGAAATCTCTTCGTCCATATGTTTTTGTTTTGAATACGTGAATCACGAAACCGAAACCGAAACCGAAACCAAAACCAAAGCCAAATTCAATTCAGAGTCTGACATCCTAGGAGGAAAGTTATTTTGTCCTTTTCTCATTCCCTTTCAATTGTCCAGTAATAGTTCTTACGCGACCACAATCTCCGATCCTCTTTCGACTCAATTCCCCCCGTGTTGTACTATCTTATAATATATATATATATATACACACATATATTAAGATTTTATTTTCTATATTCTTTTTATTATTTGTTAATGGCTATGAATCCACATATTAGTTAAATCCATAAGCCCAATAATCTCCTCCTCTAACTCATATATGGGATCTCATCACATTGGTTATCTTTATTGGTAATGTGTCCTAAGTCATATAAATTTTATGTTATTTGATTATTCGCTTTTTTATAATGATATGAATCATTTTGTTTATCATATTATCAATAGTTTTTTAACATGATAAATGATTATTTAAATATTTATTCTACCTTATATCATTAAAGTGTAAGACATTAATAGTAAAACCATAAGACGATAGGAACATTATTCTAAATTATTCTTAGTTGCTTGTTACATAGAACAATAAGGAATTAAGACTAGTATATATCACGCTCCGAAATGGTAAAATCGTAACAGTCTCGCTGTACAAACTATTCTAAAATAAAAACTAACCATACAGGCGCTATCTTAGATCTGATTTGCACAAGGCGTCAACGACTAATCCGTTTTGAAGTAAATAGTTTATAAATTAAATAAATTATTTATCTATAATAGAATGATAATATATGTATATTCACTAGTTCAAGTATTACAAATAATGTTTACAAGCCTTCATTGTACTATATTTCCTAAATAATATATTATCCAAAAGTGGAAAATTATAAATAAAAGTTAAAACCTTAAAACTATCTCTGCTCTTTAAATGTATTTCTTTACTTCCGAAAATCCAGTAATTGCTAGCCTCAAGGTAAATGTAAGCCGCTTCCTAAATAGAATTTGTAACAACATTTATAAGGATGTAGCAATCATTACTCAGTAAGTTGGGATAGAGATTTAAAACTATATATCAAACACAAGTAAGATTATCAACCAAATTAGTTAGATGCAATGCATATTCAAGTAAATGTCGTCACACTATATTGTTCGGTTCGTTGTAAGATTAAAGTAACTATACCCGCTCTAATTCGGGTTGAGGAGTTTCCATTTAATGTAACAGCTTATGACTAAACCTAGGCTTGTGCAATGGAGATATCGCTCCTCCTACAACTATCTTTAAACAATTGCCTTCTCTCTTATTGCAACCTTCTCACTTGTCACTTAGTTAAACTAAGGATGAAGAAAGGACCAATTATGCTATCTAGTGCTATCTAGTGCTATCTCTTTCAAAGAGATTGGTATTTAGCTGGAGAATCCTAAGTTTTTCCTAATGGGTTACTATGCAGATCCGATTTAGAATTTCAAGTCATATATTTAATTAGATTCAATTTAAGGTGTTCAATCATTACAACAATTCACATAATATAAGCTAGGACAACAAATCATAAACATCTCATCAAACTAAAAAACAAGCATATGCATACAACCAATTATCTAATAAGTACAATCATGTACAATTTTAGGCCTCCAAGTACTACAAATTAGTACTCCGAAATATAGTAATGTATTAATCCGAACTTACTTAAACTTTTCGCTTGCTCACTTGAGATGTGACTTGCATAGGCCATCGCCCCTATAATCCTTATAATACAAACGTTATTTCAATTTTCATATAACTGACATAGGTTGATTTTTATCCTATAACGTTTATTGTTATCTTTTGTTCAGGGTTTAATATACCTATTTATTCAGGTTTTAAGTCTTTTACAATTATTCCTAATTTTGAGTTAAGTTCTAATTTAATTTCCTAATCGATTTCTAAATTAGGTTTTTAACTTGGTGTTCGATTATGGATTTTATACTTAAACCTTAAGAAATCATTCCGACCCATAATGTGAAATTAACCACATTATTTTCGAGTATCCTAAATATCGCTTTTAGTCCTCAATCAATGTTCTAGTTCATGTGGTACATCTTAATTCTAATTTAACTATCGAATTTACTCTCTATGTGAGAAAAAATTATATTTTTTATATAATTATATAAATTTATATTTAATATCAAATTTATTTTATATTAGTATTATTATAATATTATCACTTTTTGTATAATATTTTCTACTCATTAATGTCCTATATTTATATATTATGTATTATTGCATAATTCACCCCTAAATCACCTATTTAACACTTCTAACACTATATATATCATCCTTCATCCTCCAATAACATATCAAATGTCTAATCACATCTTAAATAAAAAATTATATCTAATTAACCCTAAATTACAAAATTAACTTAAAATATACCATTTACCTACATATTTAGTACATATTATGCATAATACATACAACTAATGCCTCAAACTCCAATAAAGCTATGGAAAATATATTATAATTAGTAAATTATGGTTGTTATATTATGATCATGAAAAGTACTAAGATAGTCATATATATATTATTCTCCAGTATATCGATTTTAGGTTTGATTTTGCTAAAAATTAGCTTAAATTAAGTAAATGACCAAATAAAATTATAAGATTCAAACTAAATATTTCCAAAATCATAACTAAGCTTTGGAAGTCATTACAAATCAGATTCATTAAGGAATTTAATTAAAAATCTATTATCTCTTTCATATGAAAAACATGATAGATTTAACAAAATAATTTTAATAAATACTAAATGTATATTTTTTCAAAAATTATTTTAATGTAAATTAAATATATCATATCATGAATATGTACACCAAAAATCAGCTTGAAATACTAGTATATACTATTTTTGAAAATTCATACAGAATTCTTTAGAATTAGGGCTATTCTTAAGGAACCTATATAAGCACTTCTAATTTAAAAAAAAAAGTGGTTTGATATTATGATTTTACTTGAAAAAATACCTATAAAAACTAAATTTCATAATTTTTCATATATATTTGATATTTTTACTAAATTAAATAAATTCAGAAGAAAAATCGAAACTTAGCAATTGATAAACTTTCAGCTATCATCAATAGCTCCACCATTGTCTACAACTCTAGATGTGGGGTCCATTGTCTTTTGGTGGTGGTCGTTAGATGTGGGTTTTCTTTATAAGCTCTAATTACATACTATTTTGCTAAATTTTTGTAAAAATGCTCTCTCTTTCGTTCTTACTCTCTCTCTAATTTTTCTAGACTTCAAACTTATCAAAATGAATTATGGAGGAATTTTTTTGAATTTATAGAAGTGGTTATGGCTTTCTTTAATTTTATGGTTGACAAATGTCTCTTTACTTTTTTTTTTCACTTTCTATTTGTTTCATTTTTATTGGTTCATTTTGTTTCTTCTACTTTCAGCTTGCCACGAGCACTTTCTGGAAAATTCCACATTTTTCCTAATTTTTTTGTAATTTTATTTAATCATTTAGCATTAATTTATTATTTTTTGGGCATTTCAAGTAATTTCACGTATTTTTACCTATATGTAAATACATATGTGGTACAAATAAATATTTATAAATATTATTTATGTTATTTTATGATTTTTAGTGTGCATATTATTTATCTCTATTGATTCGTTAGTTATTGAAACTTATTTTACGTATTTCCAATAAATAATAGGAAATTTACATATAATTTAATATTATAATAATTAATTATTTTATTATTTATTTTTCTAAATCTAAACTTACAGAATCATTTTTACTAATATTTCTAATTTCATCGTAAAATTTGACTTGGATCGGATAATTTTCTCAATTGTCCTAAATTTTATGAATTGAATCCTGAATACTTAATTGTAGGGCTTACAATATGTTGGCTAAATGATAATCATATTTTACTGATTATAGATATGGGATATCAATTTAGTATATAGATACATGTAGGAATACATTGTATTGGATCGATCCACTATGAGAGTACTATATAAATCAATTTGATAAGTATTACTTGTTGCAATGTTATTTTATTCCTTGACCTGATGACACCACGGATTCCTACATAGTGACTTTCATGTTTTGACTTAGTTCTTTATCATTTTTAATCAGATAATTATATGACTATGATTAGATATGGAATAAACTATGTAGAGGAATATGAGTGTGCATAAAGGAATTTATCCATCTCATTATTTGAAAAGAGATATCTTTTCGGCTTCTTGAAGAGTAAAACTGACAAAATGTATGTTTGTACTCAAATGAGTTGACAAGGAGTTATCAATATCATTTGTCTAAGTTAGTCGAACTCTCAATTTAAGAAACGAGTGATTAAACAATATAAGAATGTCTTGATCCATACCTTATGCTTAATCATTATATATCATGTGATAAAGGGACTTAATAACTGATTGTTTAATAGGTAAAGTTAGATCATCGATCTTCACTCAATTTCGATAGGCATAATGTCTTGTTAGAGGTTACTTATATCTTATAGGTCTGAAAAGAGTTTTAGGCCTACCACCAACATTAAGTGAACTTATAGGGTCTCACACAAAGAACGAACTAAATGGGCTGCAAGAATTATTGAAATATTTATTATTCTTAGTTAGTTTAAGAATGATAATTAGTGACATGTATTATTTTTAAAGAAAAATAACAAATAATAATACAATATATTAGACATTATATTTAATATCTCACAATATATATCATAATATCTTTAAGAAGATATCATCACTCCTCTATATATAGATAGAGGTAGCTCTCTATTAAGGTTACACTGATGCTTGTCATTAATATTAAATCTGTAGAGAAAGTTTATATACCAAAATAGAGAGAGAAAAACATAAGGGATTGTGAGTATATTCTTGCATGGTATGAATATAAATTCACCTAAGAGTACTAGTACACTCAAGTTTGTTTCGGTGAGTTCGTTTATGTATACATGCAGCATCTGTAGATCCGCAAATAAGTGAAATTCTAAAGGACTAAGACAAGGTAAATTAGCAATCTCTTCTTGATTTAATTGATATGCATGGATTCTAAAGTGGTTAGCATTAATAAGATCTTTAAAATAAAAACACCATGTAGATCTACGTCTCATAACCCTAAAATCCAACAATCCGTCAATTACCAATAAGTTTTTCATTGGGTAAAACTTTAGTCATCATGTCTACATCATTGTCATCAATGTAGATATTCTTTAACTTCAAACCCTTTTCTTAACTAAACCCCTTCATAACTGATCTTGTTTTATATCTTGGTTGTGAGCTATTCTCTTCAATATTCAACCTATACACCCATTTATTTTTTAGAGGCTACTTGCCCTTAAGCAATTCAAATAAATTATAAGTTCGATTCCTACACAAGAATTTCATCTCTTCTTGCATGGCTTTTTCCTATTCTTTCTTTGACTAATGTAACATAGCTTCCTCATAACATTTTAGCTTTCCCCCATCTGTTAGTATCACATGCTCATATAGACTATATCTAGTGGATGGTCTTTGTTCTCTTGAGGATCTCCTCAACTCTATCAGCTGATCAAGTTCTTAAGATGTTATCTCTTCTTCAACTGAATCTTACGCATCTCCCCCTTCATTAGTATAATCTTCATGTATGAACACTAGATCTATATCAGTAGGGGTCTCAACTAAGGATTTAGCCTACTGTAGCCTCTCTATATCTTTAATAGTTTGATCTTTTAAGAAGACTACATCTCTACTTCTAACAATTTTCTCCTTTATTGGATCCCATAATCTATATCTATGTTTGTTGTATGCATAACCTAGAAAAATACACTACTTCGAATTTGCATCAAGTTTTGCTCTTTCATCCTTAGGAATATGCACGAAAATCTCGCATGTTACATCCCGAAACTGCAAAGTTGCAACAGTTTCGCTATGTAAGTCTAACAGTCTCATTGTGTAAACCAACTTATGATAGTAACTGATCTCATAGTCTCTATCATAGATATAATTTACATAAAGCGTCTACAACTCCTTGCTATGAAGTAAATAACTCAATTAAAGTTTAAGCTATAATTTATATAAAAGCCAAAACCTTAAGTCATATATAAATATTTACATTCATATTATCGTATAATTCCAAGGAAAATTATACATGCTACAGTAGTCTGTTAACTAACATATGACAATATCAGTTCATAAACCTAAAAGTACTAATAAGACATTTAAAAGACTGGATCATATAGCCAATTGATCCTCACTCCTTATAGCTTCACAAAGAAACTGACCTCGGGATAATTAAAATACGGAATATCAATCAGAACCTGCAAGAAAATCTATAAGGGTATGAGTAATCACAGTTCAGTAAGATAGGTTGAAGACTTATGAATGTATAACAAACACAAACAAGGTTATCAAATACTTAATTATATGCAATACAATAAGTAAATGCCATCACACAACGTGGTCCAGTCTGTTGTAAAATCAAAGTAATTTCACTTGCTCTAATCCGTGTTGTGAAGTTATCATGTTTATATAACAGCTTGCAATCAAACCCAGGTTTGTACAATGGAGACATTATTCCCCTATGACTATGCTTCAAACCATTGCTGATGTATCTCCGGAGTCGAACATATGGAGAAGCACCACGACAAAACGAACCAAAAAGAAACAAAAGAAAATCTAGCAAAATCCGAGTAGCTATTGAATGAATATGACACACCACTCGATCTTACTCAGCTTACAATCCGCTGGATATGACACACCGGTCCGAACTGAAGAGTTACTCACCACTACTCATTCCTAAAAGGAATAAATAAGAATTGAAGGGTAATGAGAATACTAAGATTGCTTAAAGGATATTTGATTAATCTAATATTGATGATTCTCTGGCATACAAACAAATGGGGGTTTATATACCCGTCCATTAGGACTACTATACATGTATGAAAAGACAAAAAAGGGATCCTTATAATTAGGTTACATGAAACATACTAAAAGGGATAAAAGAGATAAAAAAAATATTTAGTATGAAAAAAGAAAGGATCATTTTAGAATGTCGTGTTAGAAGACATGTGCCGCTTGATGGCTGAATATTAGGAATATGATACAAGATAAGCAGAAACAGGGAAGCGTTGCAGCCAGGGACCAACTTGGTTTGGATCAGGTCAGGGGCCAGTCAATCTGGTAAGGAAGTTATCTAAATTAAAGTCAGATGCCAGTAGTTGGTTGGGGAGCTTAACTTGGCTAATCCTAGGCTACCTTTTGGATTAGGAATGTGCTACTGGGCAGGAATATGTTGGACACATGTGAGGATTTGACAAATACGTTGGTAGGAGGTTAACTCGGGGTTGGAATCCCTATCTCGACTATGGCTTACAGCTAGTATCCTTCGAGCCAGTATCCTTTGAGCCAGTCCTTGGAGTCCTCTAGCTTGGCTTCTTGTGATTGGTCCAAAAGGTTGATTCCTATCAATTGCCCTCATCATTACCATGACCTTCTCTCCTGTCACTTAGTTCAGCCAAGGATGGAGAAAAGACCATTATGCTATCTAGTGTTATCTTTTTCGAATGTGTCAGTGTTTGGTTGGACAATCCTAATGGTCTCCTAAAGGGTTGCAATGTATGCTTAATTAGAATATTTAAGTCAATTATGATTAAATACAGTTTAAAGTAATTAAACAATTTCATACCATCAAACACATACATGCACAGGCATATAACTACCTATAAAGACAATAATATACAATCCTAAGCCTTTAAGTACTTTAAAATAATACTCTAAAATATGGCGAAGTATTGAACCTTCCTTAGTTTGCTTACTCAACTTGTTGTAGGTCGACTTATCTCTACATCTCGTATAATATAAATATTCTTTCAATATTTATCTCCTTATGATTTATATACATTTTAGGTTATGATTTAACTCAATTTTTCATATATACATATTATTTATTATCGATTCATTCTAGGTTAGTTTTGGGATCGGTTTTTGAATTCGGTTTTGATTTAAGTTCTAATTCAATTTCAATTATAGGTGTTTTACGTAAATCTTAAAAATGCGTTCCAAATCCTAATGTGAAATTAATCACATTAGGCTTGGTATCCTAACTATCACTTTTAGTTTTTAATTAGTATTCTAGTCTACACAATATACTCTTATTCTTACTTATGTACCGAATTTACTCTTAATATGAGAAAATTTTATATTTTTCATATAATTACCTAAATTTATGTTTCCTACCAGATTTATTATAGATTAATATTATTATTATTATATTATCCATTTTAACCTTATATTTTATATTTATTATAATTCCAATTCCACATACCAATAAAATTATATATATTTACTACATAATACTCATAATAATTACATCTAATACTCCAAATGCTAAAATTATCATACCACATCAGATATGAATATCTTAAAACACCTAATTATACACTAAATCAGTAATTATTCAATAAACCATTAATTAAATAAAAAATCACTAATTATATATATATATATATTTTAAAGGCCTAAAAATTACTTAAAATTTTCGAAAATTCATTTTTGAAAAAGGGTTCCATAGCATTGTTTTACATCCCTTAAATAGTCTATACAAAAATTTTAAGCTTAAAACTATATTCCTAAGATTATTTATTTCTAAATCGAAATATGTTTAAGTTTATACGATTTCTTAAGTACTACATATTTCCAAATATAATTAAATCAAACCAATATTTTTCCCTAAATCGACGTACATAAAAACATCAAAATACTAAATTTCATAATATTTTAGATAAAATTAATAATTTTAATAAATTAAACAAAATATGGTTGAAATTGGGCTCACCTAGTTGTTGGACTTCTAACCACCAATGGTAGTCCTGGAGTTGTTGGTCAACTTAGGTAGTGGTGGTAGGGCAGTTTGGTGGTGACGGTTTACTTCCAGTTGGTCGTGAGTTTGGTCTAAAGGTCCTAATTGTATAGATTTTTTCTAAATTTTGTAAAAAAAAAAACACTAACTCTCTCTTTTTCAATTCTCTCTAATTTTCTAATACTCTAAATAGACTGAATAAACTTTTAATAAGGTTTGGGTATTTATAGAGCTACATGGGAATTTTTTCATTAATTTTGAGTTGACATTAGCTATATCTTCTTCCCAATTTGAATTTCCAGTTGATTTAAATTGATTGGTTGAATTTTTCCTTCTTAATCCTAACATGCCATGACCTTGATCTAGACAATTCTTTACTTCCTTAATTTTTTTTCTTATTTTTCCTTTATTTTTTTAATTTTATTTAATTATTTGACATTTTTCTAGCATTTTAGGTAATTTCGCATATTTTTACTTACACGTAAATACATATAGAGTACAAGTAAATAGTCTTAAATATTATTTATGTTATTTTATGATTTTTAATGTATATATAATGTATCTATAGCGACTCGTTAGTTATCGAAACTCATTTTACATAATTTCAATAAATAACAAGTAATATGCTTATAATTTAATATTATAATATTCTATTATTTTATTACTTATTTTTATAAATTCAAACTTATATGATCATTTTTATTAATATTTCTAACGTTATTGTAATAAGTTAGGCTTGATCAATCTTTTAACCGATCGCTGTAAACTCTAAGTACTAAATCCGAGCTTTTAAATGCAAGTAGAGGTATACAAGTAGATTAAATGAGTAAACCTAACTTAACCTACTTTAGCCCATGGGTTAAATGGGCCAAGTTTATTTGGCCCACTTTTAAACTGGTTAAAAAACCTCGACCCTAACCCATTTATAAAACGGGTTAAACGAGTTAGCACGTGGGATAAAGGCATAAATGTATTAAATAGGTCAATCTAAATCGGCCTATTTTGACCCGCAAGTTAAACAAGCTGAGCTCATTTGGCTGCCTTTTAAACAAGCAAATAAATCTTGGCCTAAGCCCATTTGAAAGATAAATTAAAAAAGCTAACCTGTGGGCTAAAGCCCACTCGCACACCTCTAGATGCAGGGCTTACACTGCAACCAAATACTCACAAGTGGTAATAAGAAACATCTTTATTTGTCCAAACTCTATTTAGGATATCACCATCTAAAGCATAAGAAGGAGATGGGCTGATCAAATCAATTACTATTCTCATTGCTTCTCCCTAAAATGATTTAAGCAACCTAGCATAAGACAACATACATTTAACTCTTTTTGTAATAGTTTGGTTCATTCTTTCAACGATACCATTCTATCGTAGAGTCTTTAGTGCTGTCTTCTCAAGTTTAATATAATGGGTTTTGCAATTATCTCAAAGGGACCTCTATATTCATCACCGTTATTTGTTTGGAAATATTTTGATTGTCTACTTGTTTCTCTCTCTACTCTTATATGGAATTACTTAAAGGCATCCATAACTTGATCTTTAAATTTTGAAGCAAAAGTCTACAACTTTCTAGAGTAATCATCAATAAAAGTCACAAATAAAGCACACCAATAAGTGTTCTATCTTTCATGTAATACACATTAGTATGAACTAAATCAAATACATGAGATTTCTTGGGAGGTGGATATCTATGAAATGTAACTTTATATTGCTTATTAATAAGACAATCAATACATGTTTTCAGAGGAGTATCTTTCACATTAGGGAGAAGCTGCTTTTTGGTAAGCAATTGTAGTCTCTTCTCGCTCATGTGACCATGCCACTGATGCCATAGTTCAATTGATGTCTTATATCATATTCACCTTTTCTTTACTTAGTTTTGCTGACATTAAGTAAATGATATTACTCTTTCTTCCTTTAGTCATGAGTAGAGAACCACTAGTAAGCTTCCATTTGCCTTCACCAAAATAGTTGTTTTATCCTTCATCATGAAGCTTTCATGTAGATAAGAGGTTTAAGCGAATATCTAGGACATGTTTAACATCTCTGAAAACTATGGGTGTTCATAGTTCGGTTCGGTTCAAATTCTTAATGAATTGAGCCACTTTTAATGGTTCAAGTTTCTAAACTAAATCACTCTAAATGTGATTTGGTTTAGTTTAGTTTGGTTTGAACTGCTTTTAAAAGCACTTCGTTGTATTTAATGATATTAATAGATATTGAAGAATTTAACCAAACATTAACGTTTAGAATGACAAATATTATGCAAGAGTTAAAGTTTGGTAATATTATGCCATAATAATATTGCATCTCAGGTATAGTGAAAGCATGAAAATTTGCTTGAAAGATGAAAAACGATAATGAAAGAGGAGTGGACAGTACAAGCTGAGTATAAAAAGAGAGACGATTAAAAAAAAATGTAAATAAGGTTAAAAACAACTATTAATATGGTTTAAAAGCAAAAAATATCACTTATTTTTAATCTTTAAATAAGAAGCAGTTTGATTCAAGTTGTGTTCAAATGGTTTAATCTACTAAACCAAATCGTGAACCATTTGGACCTCCTCTTAACTGAATCGCTAACCGAACTGAAATATAAAAGAATCGAATTTTACAATTCGGTTCAGGTTTTGGTTCATTTTGGTTTGATTTAATGAACAATCCTATTGAGAATGAGCCTACAAGTAGTGTTAGTCTTCAAAATGATATCTCTAATGCCAATAATTTTAGATACTGCTTTGTTTCCCATCTTAACATTATCAAAATCATCAGTAGTATAAGTTGAGAAGAATTCACCATATGATGTTACATGAAAAGAGGCACCAAAGTCAGTATCCCAATCATTATCATAATGTGCAAAAGCAAGACTAACACAATCATCATCCTAAGCAATAACTTCATCATCTACTGTAGTAGTCATCACATCATTACTTTTCTTGTTGCCTTTATCTTTACTTTATTCTCTTTTCCATATTCTATACTCCCACTTTATATGTCCTGGCTTATTACAGTAATAACATTTAATATTTTTTCTTCTTGAGTTTGATCTTTCCTTAGATTTATCAAACATATAAGATTTATCATATGAGTCTCTTATCTTATTTCTCCTACACATTTCCAATTTATTAGTAATGAGTGCCCGAGTCTCAAGATTAGTACCTTACTCTTTTCTTGTTACTTCTTCATTCATTAAGCTATTTTTCACCATTACAAGGGTGAGTTTTCCTTTTTGGAGTAGAATTACTAATAGACACTATAAGTATCTCCCAACTGTCTAGTAATAAACTTAATAATAATAATGTCTTAACCTCATCATCAAGTACTAGTTTCATGGCAGTCAACTGATTCGCAAGACCTTGAAATTCATTCAAGTACTCTATCATATTTGATCTATCCTTATACTTCAAATTTACTTCTCTCCTAATTAAGGAGGTTTTATTTAAGGCATTTTACTTTCTATACATGGACTCCAATTTCTTCCATAGAGCATCTACTTTGGTTTTCTCATCAACATAATGATAAACATTGTGATTCATCCATTGTCAAATATAACTGACAATTTTCTATGTATAATCACTAAATCTTGATCAAATTTATTTTTAGGCTTTGCACTATCACCTTCTAAAGTACATATAAATCTTTGCAATAAAGAAGGTTTTCCATCATAGATTTACAAATCGAATAATTTGAAGAAATTTAATTTTATTATAGAATTCGATGCTTCTGCCATGACTATAATACAACAAAAACCAATAATATATATATATATATATATATATATTTCAATTCTAGCTCTAATGCTACTTCTTAAAAAAATAATAATAATAAACCAAAAAACAAAAGATAAATAATATTAGGATTTAACTAGAAAACCCTAATGTAGGAAAAAAACCACGGGATTATATAACATAAAATCTTCTATTATCAATAATAATGGGCTTATATAGTATCTCTTTACTAGTTACATTAGCAGATAAATAATTTTCACCACAAACATAAGTCAAATTCATAAAATCATGAAAATATAAATCTAACTTAAATAATTGAGAAGGATTTATTAGGAAAGGAAATAACAATGTTTAAAAGCTGTATGCATGGATTCGATGGCAAAAGTTTTTCGATAAGCTGTCCGATTATAGATCCAAAAATCACTTAATCAATATGTTTTCGTTTTGAATAGGTGAATCGTGAAACCAAAACCGAATTCAATTCATCGTCTGACGTCCTGCGAGTAAAGTTATTTTGTCCTTTTTTCGTTCCCTTTCAATTCTCCGGCCCAACTCGATTCCCCCAGTGTTGCACCGTCTTCCAATATATAATATATATATATATATATATATTAAAATTTCTTTTTATATTTTCTTTTATTATTTATTAATAGCTATGAATCCATATATAAATTGAATCCATAAGCCCAATACTTTAAAACTATACTGGTTGTTCTTGATAGGCTTGGTCCTCTTGTGCTCTAAGTTGAGGACCTATCATCAATATTGTTATTTATTTATTTTTTTAATCTACATAACATAGAAATTAAAATATCTTCATATTATAAAACTAGATAATTTTATAGCTAATGCGTGACTGATGGAAGAAAATTAATATTAATTTTGAAATATATTCTACTCATATATTATACATAATAGTTATTCATTAAAATAGTTAACATATAACTGAAATAATAAATATCCATATAATTTCCCTTATTTAAAAGATACGAATTTTGAAATAGTTGCATTCTTCTGCATGATAATATGTCTTTTAAAAAAATATTCATTTGACACAATTTCAATACTCATCAAATGCATATGAAAATTTCTCGAGTGTTTTCTTCTTATGTTGATTCATACTTAGTGGATGCAAAATCAACATAAAATAGTTCATGAACTTGTATAAACAAAAGATAAGTGATAGATTGTGAATTATATTGCAACCGATGGAATCGGATAGGATTATTCATTTGAATTATTTCCATTTATAAATATCAAATTCAAAGATTATTATTTACTTCAAAGTAAAATTCAAAAAGTATTTTCATTTTATAGCGGAAATTAATTTTTGGGTCTCTATAGCAAGTGTGTCTTCTTTAAATATAAATATAAATATATGGACTTTCAAACATTGACACATACTTTTTACGAATAACTGCTAAATATGTATAAAGAACCTATTGGGTAAATTGATTAAATATATTAAGGAAAGTATACCATGTATGTTGTTGAGGGGGGCTAGATGAGGCAAATGCCAACAACACAAGAAAAGATTCATTAAGTATAACATGTAACGCATTAGGTTAATATAATCATGAATATTAGTAAAATTTAGATATATATATATATATATAGTTGTACAAATTATATGTATATTTATTTTAAGAATTATTCATTTCATTACTATGTGATTAAAATATTATTGATATTGACATGCAATATGTAAACCCTGTAATTTGGTGTTCAGGATTCGATCCATAAAGTTTAGAGCAATCGCATAAGTTACCTGATTAAGTCTAAATTTTACGATGAAATTAAGAATATTAGCAAAAATGATTTTTATGAGTTTGGATTTAGAAAAATAAATCATAAAATAATTAATTATTATAATATTGAATTACATGTCAATTTCTCATTATTTATCGGAAATATATAAAATAAGTTCCATTAATTAATGAATTAATAAAAATAAATTATATACACACTAAAAATTATAAAATAACTTAAATAATATTTAGGAGTATCTATTTGTATCATATATGTATTTACGTGTAAGTAAAAGTATGTAAAATTACTTAAAATATACTAAAATTATGCTAATTAATTAAAGAAAATTCAATAAAAATAAAAAAATTTATGGAAAAATATAGAATTGTCTAAAGTAAGGGCATGAGATGCTGGGAATGAAGAAAAAAAAAATCAGCCAATTAAATTAGGCCAAATAGAAAGTGAAAAAGAAAGAAATAAGGGGCATGTAATACTTAGAAAAATTAAAGTAATACCTAAATATATACTATAAATTCAAAACATCTCATTCAAATATCATTTTGATCAGTTTAGAATCAAGAAAAAAATTAGAGAGAGGTGAAAAAAAGAGAGAAACCAATTTTATCAAAAATTAACAAATTATAGTGTAATTATAATTATATAAGGAAACTAGTATCAAATGAAGACCTGACATGGTGGCTATTGGCGGTCTAGGGTTTAACATGGTGGTGGTTTTGGCCAACCTACCCTTGCCGCTCATGGAGTTTCGGTGACTGAAGAACAAAAAATGCATGATTTTTGCTTGTAAGTTGCTATTTTTATTAAAAATATTAAACGACATCCAAAAATTATGAAATTTGGTTTCCTTAGGTATTTTTGCATGTAGAATAAAAATATCGAACCAATTTTTTAAAATTATAAGTTCTTATATAGGTTCCTTAAGAACAGGTTTGATTCGAACGAATTTTGTATTAATTTTTAAAAATAGTAAATGATGTTATTTTGAGCTAATTTTTTGTGTACATATTCCTCATATGATATATTTAATTTAGATAAAAATAATTTTTGGTGAACTATAATTTTAGTATTTATTAAAATTATTTTTGTTGAATTTCTCATGTTTTTCATATGAATGAAATAATAATTTTTTAATTAAATTCTTTAATGAATCTGATTTTTAATGATTTCTAGATTTTATTTATGAATATGGGAATAATAATGTTGAATCTTATAATTTTATTTAGTTATTTATCTAATTTATGTTAAATTTTTAGCAAAATCGAACCTAAAATTAATATTTGAAAAATAATATAAATTAAATTATCTTAATACTTCTCATGATTAGAATGTAACAACTATAATTTATTGAGTATAATATATTTTCTATAGTTTTAATAGAATTTGAGGTGTTAGTTTTATATATTATCTGTAATAAGTAATAAATATGTAGGTAAAAAGGGCATATTTAAGTTAATTTTGTAATTATAGTTAAATTTGTGCAAATTCTAATTTAGGATGTATTTAGACATTTTGAGATGTTAATTGGTGATGAAAGAAGAAATTTAAAGTGTTGAGATTGCTAGATGTGCATATTAAGTATATATTAGGTAATAATATGTAATATGTAAATATAAGAAATTAATAAGTAGAAAATTTTATGTCAAAATTGATAATATTATAATAATATTAATATAAAATAAATCTGATATGAAATATAAATTTATATAATTACATAAAAATATAATTTTTTCTTATATCAAAAGCTAAATCTGTAGTTAAATTAGGATTATGGTATACCATACGATTTAAAATACTAGTTATAGACCAAATACGATATTTAGGATACCCGATTATAATTTGATTAATTTCATATTATGGTTCAAAATAATTTTTTAGGGTCCTTATACAATCTATAATAAAAAATTGAATTAAAACCTAATTTAAAAACCGATTTGCAAATTGAACCAAAACTTAGCTTAAAGTAAGAATAATTGTAAAATATTTAAAAACCTAAATAATTAGGTGTAAAAAACCCTTAAGCTAAAGATANAAAAAATTTTATATCATTTTTAATAATATTATGAAATTAATCATATAAAATAAATCTGATATGAAATATAAATTTATATAATTACATAAAAATATAATTTTTTCTTATATCAAAAGCTAAATCTGTAGTTAAATTAGGATTATGGTATACCATACGATTTAAAATACTAGTTATAGACCAAATACGATATTTAGGATACCCGATTATAATTTGATTAATTTCATATTATGGTTCAAAATAATTTTTTAGGGTCCTTATACAATCTATAATAAAAAATTGAATTAAAACCTAATTTAAAAACCGATTTGCAAATTGAACCAAAACTTAGCTTAAAGTAAGAATAATTGTAAAATATTTAAAAACCTAAATAATTAGGTGTAAAAAACCCTTAAGCTAAAGATAACATAAAGAAATATCGAATAAAGCTTATATAAAATAGTTATATGAGTACTAAAATAATATTTGTATTATAGGAATTATCGATGATAGTTTGTGCGACTTGTACCTTGAGTGATCAAGCGGAGAGTTTAAGTAAGTTAAGATTAATACGTTATTATATTTTAAAGTATTAATTTATTATATTTGAAAGTTTAAAATTATACTTAATTGTATTTATTTGATAATTGACCATACACATATCTATGTGTGTTTATTACTAGGTTTAAGCAAAAGAGAATGAAATTCACCTTGGATTCTCACGTAAGAGAAAATGAATGATTGAATACCAAGCCAAGCAAATTATTAATAAAATTCCGACTGGACAGCAATTTCAATCACAGAAAGAGCACCACTATCGTTGTTAGTGCAATTTAGACTTGACAAAGAAAATAATTATTATAATTATCAAATGGAATTCGAATATAACCACTAAAGTATTGGATAGTGATCCTAAAATGGAAGAAAATTCTAAAGGTGGCATAAGCTGTGTTTCCTTTTTATTTTGATCTTTTACTTCTATTTATTTATTTAACTGCGCCCTTTTCTTGTTTATTTGTTTATTCTTCCAATTTTTTTAGGATTGGAAAGACATATATAGTTAATTTTAGATACATCTTATTAATAATATAAAGGATTTCTAGAATTTATGTGTATAGAAAAGCGAGTCTATATATAAATATATTTTCCCTATTTTGAAAATTTAATGGAAAATTATCTCTCCATCCTATTTATCTTTTCCTCCTTGTGAAAGGATAGAAAAGAGGATAGTCCATGACAAATTCATATTAAATCTCCTGAAGTTTTTTATTTTTCCTTTTTTTTTTTCCCGGTAAAGAACCTCCTAAAAGATTTCATGCCGAGTATTTTCGAAAAGTAAGTGGGGGAAATAATTTCCTAAAAAGTGGTGGCCCTAAAAGTAATTTATAAAATACTATTCTAAAATCGTATTTTCAGAATATGATTTTGCTTTTTGTTTAGAACCTTCCACGTGGCACGATAGAGACATGGAATATCGAGAAGAAATCGTTAGATGAAGTTGCGATTTTCAAATCCCTATACTCCACCCATTTTACAAGGCTTAAGTAAACGGTTCAGTTAAACAAATGTTTTGGAATAAGGGATTGCGATTTTAAAGTTGCATTTCTGTTTTGCCTTTTGTTTTTTTTTTCCCGTATTTTCTTATGCCACGCGTCGACATGATGGACAAAAGCGAAATCACATTCAAAAAGAAATTTCATAAATTATTTTGAGTGCGATCACGTTTTAAAGAACAATATGTTCTCGAAAGATAAACACACCTATTTCTTGCGTATTTTCACTCCACAGCCTCCTTAAATTCGTTGGAGTTTAGTGTACTTATTGCCTTGTCGGCTCAATCCACTTGTCCATAAAATACCTCCTCTTTTTCAGGTTTTTTTTTTTTTTTTTTTTTTCGAGATGACAAATCATTCACCGAAAATAACCAACTAAAATACACGGAACAAAAATTACACAAACTTTAGTGCATGAAAAAAAGTTGTTTTCTACACCTAAAATATCTTTAAATTAGTATAACTCATACATATATACATATGATCATTATCCGCTATGTAGGCCTAAGTACTAATCTAAACCAACTTAGATCCAACTCAAAAATGTTGAATTTCAAGTACAAAAAGCATGGAACCAGGATCGATCCTGGATGGACAGTTCAAGATCGGTTCATGAGTTTATTTTTTATTAGATTTGTAAACCCTAATATCTTTAATTTAAAAAATATATATATTATATTAAATTTAAATCTAAAATCAATTAAGTTTTAAACTAAAAAATTTGATCCCAAGAGCCATATAGCCATTAATGCATCTCATGAAGTGATTGTTGAACATATGCACTTATTTGTATGGAATTATATCCGATTTGAATTATAGTATTAGCAGTGTAGGATAAAAAATTTAGTCATAAAGAAGTTCAAAAAACAAAAAATAGTTTTACACAATTAAGAGATGAGATTTTTCTTAAGATAAAAGTTTATATATACCAAATTAGATATACTTTTAAAATATATTATTACTTGTGTTTAAAAGCACTTGATGCAAAATAAAATTTTCCTAACCACATGAAATTGCTTCAAATTTTTAATAGTATCGAATTTTTCCTTTAATTTAATTTCTTATTTTTCTTGGTTGATGCTTGAATTTGTATTTTATTTTTGTTCTTTCTTTTTTTTTTTCCCTCTAATATCATGGGTCCTAGACCAATTGGGTTGGATGGATCATACCATCCAACCTGTCAAGGACTAATCTACCCATTGGGTCCCTATATGGAACCAACTTGTAGAGGTGAGTTTAAGTTTGGGTCAATTTCACTCTCGTGTGGTCTTCGGTTTAGACTTGTATTATACTTAAGTCTATGTGTGTATTATTATTTTTAAATAATTACCACACCATGATAATCAATATCCACAATATGATTTAGCTTAAATGACTAGCTCTAAAACAACTTTTCTCGTAACAACATGATATATATCATTAATTCAAATCAAAATTTGTTGAGAGCATGAAATGAGAGGACAAGTTAGAGATTGGATGTCTTTTGTTGCTTATAGTAGCTTTGCCCTCATCTTTTTTTTTTTTTTTTCAAAACTGTTTTATAATTAAATTTAATTTGTCTCTTTTATATATGTAACTTGAACTAGATTTCATCTTCAACCTTAAAAAAACAGAGAAAGAGATGGAGAGACATAAAAGAGAGACGACTAGTGAGCAAAATTTCCTTTCTAAATATAAAACTAAATGTACCATATAAAGTATCTATGTAAGCCATTAGATTTAGGTAATCTTCTATTTGCTAGGTTAACTCAATTTAATGGTTACTGATGTTAATATATTAATCTTTGTAGTGGATCAATAGGTTGTTTTTAAGATGATAGGGAATTGAGATACCAATACTTATAGAATTATCTTAGCATGCAAACTAAATACGTTTTAAAGCATTAAGTCCTCTGAGGAATTTGGTACTTTTGAATATTTTAAATTCTAGAAGGTAGATACCATTTATATGACTCATGAGATACGTTGTACAAATTGATATGCTCTATTGTACCAACCAATATGTTGAGGTCTCAAGATGGTCAAATTAGATGCCATAGAGGATCACATTGGTTTTACAAGAATCTAGGCTAAGCGTAGAAGCAATTGAGGAATTTTTTGGGAGTCATGTTTATTTATTGGGATAACTTAACAAGATTTGTTAAGGTGGATTTGAAATGGGACTATTTGGATTGGTCAATCTACTCTAACCTTTATTAGATAGGGTAATGCACTTGATCTCGATGGACTTATTCTTAAGAGTTAAACATAAGCTTCATCTAAGAATCCATAAAAGAAGAAAGCTTGTTTTGCCCACTAACTACCAAGGCAATCCAATGAACAAATTTGAGTTTCAAACTTTATAAATATTCAACTATTCTTCTTCATTTGGCAACAACCTAGACAAATAAGAAATAGAATTCTAGTGTCAAGTTTCTTTGCCTAAACATCAAAGTAGCAGTCCAAGAAGATTTTTAAGTACTTTTATACAAGAATAGCAAGATTGAAACTTTAAGCTTTCTTATCTATCACGAGTTTATTAAAACCCCTGAAACAGTGTGTTCCTCCTCATTACCACTCTTTTATTCTCATCCCTCCTAATGTTACCTCCATGTTAGTCCTTCAAGATGACATAAAGTGTAAGATTAACATTGTACGTACATGCACACGTCTACTAATCCCTGTATCTAAAAGGTTATCTTCAATTCACCCTTATATCTATGTTATAACCCATGTGAGCCCTATAAACTCACGTATTGGATTTCAAGAGCTTGTAGTCTTACGTGTTGGATTCAGAGCAAATAATTTAGAGCATATGTGAAAATTAACTGATTATGGTAATATTTCGCGTATAAGTTTTAGGAGTTAAATAAGGACATATCGTAAGTTCGAAATATAGAAAAATAGTAAAATAATAATATTATAGCTACAAATATTAATTTTACTAAATTATATTATATTATAATTTATTCACCATAAACACATAAATTAGATAATGGAAAATAATCAAACATTAGAGACAAAATATTTAGACACTAAAATAATAAATTAACATAAAATAATATAAATATAATACAAATACCTCAGATGTGATTATCATATATAATAATATACCCAAAAATACTTAAAATATCCTAAAATATATATAATTACCCAAAAACTAATGAGAAAAATAATAAAAAAATGACACACAAATGCTAAACTAATAGAAGTAGCTTAGATTAGGCATGATATATCAAATATAAAGTTGTTGATAGATTAGGCTAACAATAAGACACTTGGCAATATGGAAATTAAGGGTATAAAACCCTTGGAGGAGACAGAAAATGCCATTTTTCATTCTACAACTTAGGGATTGTCACCAACTCTCTCCGAATTATCATTTAGTTCTACAGGATTTTAGGAAAATTATAAGAAGAAGAAGAGCAAAGGAGAAAAAATTCTAAAGAAATTTATTACCGACACTAGGTAAACCAAACAAATTGGTAGGACCTAAATATATGAGCTAGTTAGAGGCGAAGCACCACCACCACCCAATAGCGATGGCCATGCCTAGCTTGGCCGATAACCAAGGAGTGGTTGTTGGTGGTCAGATAGCCTCCATTCCAATGAGTTTAAATTAGTATCCGATTTTAGGTAAATTTGTAAAAATATCAAATTAACTCCGAAAATTATGGAAAAAATTAATTTGGTATTTTTTTACGTATACTTTCAAAGAAAAATATCAAATTATAAAATTTTTAATTGAGTATAGGACTTCCTTAAGAAACAGAGCAAAATTGATTGATTTTTGAAGTTGAGTTGAATGACTCTATTAATGTAGTTTCTAAACCAAAATTTTTCGAGGATAACCTTATATTGCATGTAAGAGTTGCATAAAGAGTTTTCGGATAAAAATGGTTTCTATAATTTTTAGGGATTTTTTAGCCTTTAAATTTGATGAAAAATACCATTTTATTAGAGATATTATATAATTAGTTTTGAAGAAATCCTTTGCATCAGTTTTAGAGTTAATTCATGTTAGATTATACTATGGGATATGATATGGAGTTGTATGGATTGAGTTGGAGTGGAGATTTATGCAAGTTAGTAAATATGGCTTTAATACATTAATATGTAAATATGAGAATATGAGGAATTTAGTAATATAGTGTCACTTTGGTACAAGAAACCTGATATATAAATATGATTTAGCATGTTTATAATATAGAATATAAGGTTAGAATGAGTTGTTATGAGTAAACTTGTAAATGACCTCATTTAGAGAGTTTTTAAAAAGGTTGGTCTATTAGAAAAATGAATTAATTCCACATCGATAGACCTAATTAGAGAGTTGCCTAATATGAAATACTTGACTAATATAGCATTAGAAGGTTGATCCAAGAGTTTCCAGTTAATAAGGTTATTTTCAGATACTTTTTCAGAGAGTTTCAGAACAAAAATAGTATTAATGCTATTGTTTAGATACTTATCCAGAGACTTTAGTAACAAGCCAAAACTTAACCCAAAACTTAATGAACCAATCTAAATTAAATCAAAACTATATAAGAAGCATGAAAAAGAAGTCATATACCTTTTATTCAATAGAAACTAAAATATTTATGTTGAATGCTCGGAACTTATGATGGAAGTGAGCACAAGAGGCAAGATTGATTTGCATGGACATTAGGTAAGTTGGGATTGATCTTTAATGGTATGTTGGAGTATCATATCAGGATACTTAGAGAATTAAGAGTGCTTATTTGTGATCGTAGTTAGATTATTTATACTTATGCTCTGTGTATGCTTGTGACACTGATTGAGAATTGGGAGTTGAACTTTGAGTATTGTTTTCTATCATATATATCATGTTCTGCATGTATAAACTTGATTGCTCACCTTATAATCTAGACTAATTTTAATTTGACTAAGATCTAACTTGACATTCATGATAACTCAATAGGGTAACGATTAGGTTGTTAGACTAAATATCGATATTTCGATGATGATAGCAACAATGGTCCTTTTCCTATTCTTAGTTGAACTAAGTGATGGGAGAGGGTGTGGTGGTGGTAAGGTTGGGAACCATGGTTTGAATGACATCTAGGGAGGAGGGTATTTTTTATTGTATAAGCCTAGATTTGGTCTAATTGTTTCTCGTTGAAACTCCTTAATCTGAGTTAGAGCAGCCGTAATTTCTTTAACTTCACAATGGATCAGTTAAACATTGTGCGATGATCTATCATTTGCTTGTTGCACTTGCATCTAATTAATGAGCAAACTACCATGTTTGTTAATGTATTTTTATGACTCTGTCCCTTCTTACTAAACTAGTTGTGCTTACATCCTAATAGATTATTTTACAAGTGTAGATTAGTACCCGAAGATGCCCCGTTACAATCATCCGTGGGTTTGTTCCAATGGCTTAAGGAATGAGGAGTTGAAGACCAATGAATGGATCAATACTCATGTTGTTTTTGTTTTTCTTTTGTAGGAAGACTATGAAGTCTTTCTGGGAGGCCTCATAGTTTTTGTTGACTCGTTGGTATATTTATTATATGTAAGGAAGTCTTTCTATGAAGTTGTACAAATCTTTTGAAAACTCTCAAACTTCTGATGTATATAAACTTATGTAAAAGATCTAAATTATCTTTCGATATGAGAAAATACGTTTTGTAAAATGTTACTCTACAAGTCTTATATACTGCAAGTGCCCATCTAACTACTTCAAAGCTGGTCGAGTTATCGATTACCTTGTACAGATTATACCTATGTTAGCAGCTAAGATGGATAGCTTCTAGCCTTGATTGGTTTACAAGATAAAGCTATTATGACTATTTGGTTTTAGGGCATGATAGTTCTAGGTAGTCTAATTAAAACTAGGCTTTCAAGTGTCTAATTAAAATAAGCTAAACATTAAGTACACAAAGAGTTAAGGAAACTAAGTGGGATATAAAAGATTTAGACTTGTAAGTGTAAATCTAAGTTACCTATGTATAAGAACCTAAATAATATAAAACATAGAAAAGTGAAAGATATCACTACTTTAACTTGTGTTGTGCTTACTTTCATATTCGAAAACATGGGCTTATTTATGCATGGTACATTTTGGTTGGGAAAGAGATGATTCCCCCACCGATTACCAAGTTCAGTCGTAAAATTTGTTATTGGAGTTAACTAACTGGATGATGTTTTATACTATAGATAAGATTATAACTACTTATAAGAGTGGATTATCTTGGAGTATGAACGATGACCAGAAGATTATGGAGGATGAGTTAAGTCCTTTGTATAATAAATACATTGTAAGTACAACTTTTGAGAAGAAGTATATACATTATAAGGGGGTTGTATCCATGATGGTTTCGATTTTATACTTTTCTCTTATAGTGGAACCCGATAAGGATTATTCACTCAGTTTTGATTAGGCACCTATAGGAATTCCCATGTACCTAGAGACTATCATCCCAAAATCATAGATTGGTTTCCAAGATTTCCATCGATTGGGAATATAAGTATTGAAGTACCCTTGCAATCACATAGGCCTCAACTACTTGTAGAACCTCCTAAAAGTTCACTTCTAGTTCAACAAGAAAATGTAGGTGAGAATATAGAAAAAGAGGATCCTGAAGAAGATTTGTAGTATAATTTAGAAGCAGCAATAGTTCAGGCGAAAGTAGAAAAAAGAACTTAGATATTGCAATAGGAGAAAATGAGATTAAGGACGAAGTTGAAATTGAGGCGGTAGCTAATTCTTGAAGTCAAGTAGAAATTCAAGTAAAAGCTAATGAAGGACAAGAAGTGAATTAAGTTGGAAGACTCGAGTTGGTGAATGTTGATAATGAGGATGTGTAGGAAATTGTATATGCTCTTAAAACACCTAAATATATAGTAGTAACTTTTGACTTAAAAAGGGGAGATGAGAATATAGACTTAAATGCTTATGAAAATTTGTTTCCTTTTGAAAGTGTTACAGCATCGAATAAAACAAAGGGATATAGTGGTTAGGAGTTAGATGAACCTTACACTAAAGTAGTTCTTTTGGTAACTAATGTAAATGGGAGTTTTACTACTATAGGAGCCTTTGGATCAAGCGACTCATATTATGCACTTTGTTGTTGCTAAATATTCTGGTCTCTTTTTTATGTAAATAATATTTTGGAATTATAAATATATTATTGTACTTGAGGCAAGAATGATGTACCTGAAACTTTTATACTAGGAAGTCATGATGTAATTTTTGCTTATACAACTATGTTTATATGTAATCAGCTATGTAAAAATGTTTAGTTTAATGTAATTATCTTGATGTAAAGTTAAGCTATGATGTAGTTTATTTCTTATGTAAAATTTTAAGTTATGATATATACTCTTGAGTTGTAAAGTTGTATCACGAAAGCTAGTAATATAGTATGTGTAAAGTTTTGTATAATATTAAATGTACTCTAATTTGAATATAAGTATGGAGATTGGAATGAGCAGGTCAATAACAAGAAAAACTAGTATGTAAATGTGACTTATGACAGGTTATTACATATTATTATCAAGTACACAAGAGATTATAGGTGATGCAATAGTATATAAATGTATACTGGTGATATTGTATTTACAGGTATTAATTTAATGCCATTTTTCATTAAATCGAGACTTTGATGTTATAGGGACTTATGTCTATATCATTATGTATATATAGGATATGCTTAATTTAGGTAATTTGTGAATGCAAATGGTCACTAGAAGATGTGTAGTTGGAATTCTATAGTGTTAAAATGAGTAGGAAATGCACATTCAGAGGGTTGTTTAGAGACGGATTGTTTAGAGACCTCAGAAACAAATGTGAACCAATAAGTAAATGGATTTTTAGTGCAGATTAAGTGAAATATTATGGCAATTAAGGAAACATGGCAGAACAAGGAAATGGGAATAGATAGATAACCTGGAAATAGAGAACCACCTCCAATTTCGCTTGTACAACAAGATTTATCAAGGAATGATTTACCACCACCTCTACCTCTTTTTGATGTGTTAGACCCTGCTTAATTTGGACATATGATGGCAAATATGCATACTATGATCCAATAATAAGGAGCTTTAATTCATCACCTCATAGATGGTAGAAATGCTGTAGGTTAAAGGCAACACGAAGTGGAGCCAAGAGAACAGCAACCACCAGAAGTTGGTAAGCTCACAGAGTTTATCAAAGCCAACTGGTATTTCGAAGGAGAGATGGGAAAACCAACAATGGCTGATGATTGGCTAGGCTAGATTGAGTGAAGTTTCAAAGCTTTTCAAGTACTGGAAGTACAAAAGCTCTCATATGAAACTTTCTTATTAAAGTGAGAGCATAGATATGGTGGGACTCGAAAGAACAAACTTTGCTAGGACCACTTACATGGAAAACATTTAGAAAAGACCTCAAGAAGGAGTATTTCCTTGTGAATGTATAGAACTAAATGATTGAAGAATCATTAGTTTGAAGAAGGGTGTGATGAATATGGCATAGTATGGGATGAAGTTTAATTGGTTGATTTAGTACGTACTGTAATCATATTGAGATAACCTAGAGCTCAAGAAAGATCTTTTTCTTAGGGGATTTAAGCCTAAGATAAGGTCAAGCTTATAGACTATAGTTTTAAAACCTACAATGAGGTAGTAGACGAGGTACGTTAGCTTGAAAACAATTAAATAACGATGGAGTCAGAGTGGAACAAGAAGTTAAGAAGGGTGAACCAATTTAGACCCAGTTTTAAGAAATCCTTTTCTGGTGCTCGAAGTAATAGCTTTGGTCGAAAAGGAAAAAAATTAGCTATGATAACTGGTAGAGCAGCCTAATCGAACAAAAGGTTATGTTTCTACAATAAGGATGGGATTACCACATGTAGCAAATGTAGAGACCAACATTATCTTGGCCAGCATGTGAAATTGAAGGGAAAATATTATTTGTGTGAAGATCAAAATCATGTGTTTAAAGAGCGTCCAAGGATGAAGAATGTGAAATGTTATCGCCATGGATGAGTAGGACACTTTTCAAGATATTTTATGCAGTTTGGACTTGGAGCCAAGAATGCAGGAGGAGTAGATATTACGATGGTCCCTGCATGTGTCTTTGCATTAAAATGTACGGATGATGATACTGAAGAGTTTGATGAATGGATGGAGGAATATTTTTGTGAAAGTTCGAATAATGATGATGATGGTACGGATGGAGATAAACTAGGCTTAGTAACAAGTACATGCACTAACATTAACTACTAATTAGGAGTTATAGTATAAATTATGCTTAATGAGATAACTATATATGTTAAGTAATATAGTAATTAGTAGTATCATAATTGGTTCTTAAAACTTGTAAGTAACTATAATAATAGTATAACAAGTCATGCGAACATAACCAAACAAGTTGCTTATGTGTTGTTTGATATGGGAGTTTCTCACTCATTTATTAGTCATGAATTTGAGACAAACTAAGGAATTGAAGTAGTTGAAACAAAAGCTACCTATAGAATAAGAATCCCTAAGGGAGAGTACGTATTAACTTGAAAAGAAGTAAATAAAGGATAAGTAATGATTTAGGAAAGGGAATGTCTAATTAAACTGATAGTATTACTTATAAGCGGTTATAATGTTATTATAGGGATTGATTGGTTATCTAGACATAAAGTGAAAGTGGATTGTCAGAATAAGGTAGTGGTACTAGATGATGGAAACATTGTATTCATTGGGAGGGTTAAGAGTTGTGGTGTAGAGTTGGTTGTCATCAAAGTAATTGAGGAAGTAAAAGTGGATAATGGAGAATGGCGGTATTGCTTAGTATCTGCCTTAGAAGGGAAGAAGGAAACCCCAAGTGTGTTAGAAATACTTGTAGTTTGTGAATTTCTTGATATGTTTTCGGGTGATTTTCCTGGCTTAACACCACATAGGTAATTGGACTGAGTTAGTTCTTGGAATTGAGTTGATATCTAAAGCTCCTTTCATTAATGGAGTTATAAGAATTAAAGAAACAATAATAGGAACTTTTGAACAAAGGATTTATTAGGCCCAATGTATCACCATGGGGAGCTCCTGTGTTGTTTGTAAAGAAGGATGGAACAATGAGGTTGTGTATCGATTATAGAGACCTTAATAAAGTGATCATTAAGAATAAATACCCATTGCTAAGAATTGATGATTTGTTTGATCAATTACATAGAGCTAAGGTATTCTCAAAAATTGACTTAAGGTGAGGATACCATCAACTGTGAATTAAGTTGAAAGATATACCTTTGGATTAACTAGTGCACTTGCAATATTCATGGACTTAATGAATCAAATTTATTAGCCTTACTTGGATAAATTTGTAGTAGTGTTTATTGATGATATTTTGATCTATTCAAAGGTGAAAAAGGGCATGCTGATCATTTACGGTTAGCTTTAATAAAGTTAAGAAACTACAAGTTATATGTAAAGCTGAGCAAATCTGATTTCTAGTTGGAGAAGATAGCATTCTTAGGTCATATAATATTGGGTGAAGGAATTTCGGTAGATCCTGAAAAAGTGAGGGTTGTAGCTAATTGGAAAAAACCCACTAGAGTTACGGAAGTAAGAAGTTTTTTGGGGATGGCTAGATATTATAGGAGATTCATAAAGGATTTCTCAAAGATAACATGACCTTTAACTCGACTAACTCAAAAAGATATGAAGTTTGAATGGACTAAGGAGTGTAAATGAAGTTTCTAAGAATTAAAGGATCACTTGATTTCAGTTGGCATACTTACCTTACCTGATCCGAGCAAGCCTTATTATGTTTATAGTAATGTCTCTCAAAATGGGTTAGGATGTGTTTTGATGTAGAACGACAAAGTAATTGCATATGCTTTTAGGCAGTTAAGGCTTCATGAGAGAAACTACCCAACACATAATCTAGAATTAGCAGCTGTTGTATTTGCTTTGAAGATATGGAGACATTACTTGTATGGTTAGCATTGTGAGATTTATACCAATCATAAAAATTTGAAATATTTCTTCACTCAAAAGGAATTAAATCTAAGACAAAGGCGATGGTTATAATTGATTAAGGACTACAATCTGACTATTAATTATCACCCTAGCAAAGCAAATGATGTGGTGGCAAATGTTTTAAGTCACAAAAATCATGAGCAAGTGGCTTCACTTCTAACTACGCAAAAGGATTTGATATGGGAATTCAAGAAATTGAGAATTGAGTTTAAGTGGTATGATGATGATGTATAATTGATGAACTTAATTGTTCAACCGATCTTATTGGAGATAATTAAGTTACATTAAGATGAAGATTTGAATTTAAAAGTAGTTAAAGAAAAGTTGATTTTAAAAAGGAAATCGGATTTCCCTATTAATGAAAAAGGATTATTGAGATTTAAAAATCGAGTCTATGTAGCTGATAATGCAGAATTGAAACAAGAAATCATGAATGAGGCACATGCGAATAGATATACATTATACCTTAGAGGAAATAAGATGTATAAGAACTTGAAAACCATGTATTGGTGGAAAGGAATGAAAAAAGATGTAATTCAATATGTAGTAGGTTATACTATGTGTCAATAGGTAAAAGGCAAACACTAAAGACCTAGTGAAATGTTGTAGTCATTAGAAGTATCTTAGTGGAAATGGGATCATATCACGATCGATTTTATGGTAGGACTTCTCAGAACTAGGGTTAGACATGATTTCATTTGAGTAGTTGTTGATGGATGATAAAGGCATATTTTTCATGTTTTAATGTACAAATTAGATAGAATTATTATTGATTTTATAGAAATAATTAAGAAGTGGTACTTAATTATTTTCATTTGGATATTTTAAGAATTGGAGGATTCAAAGTGGAAATATAGACGATTTAGAGGAGTTTTACACAAATAAACGAAGTCTGAATCAATACGTTGTAATATAGAATTCAACATAGCTGGCCTACACTTACACTGGTGGCCTTTAGAGTCTACGTCGTCGACCTTGAATTTTACACTGCTGACCTTCATTAAAAAGAAGCCCTACATGAGCCAATCTTAGTTTTTCTTATAAATAGCCTTATGTTTCAACGTTTAAGAGACTTGTTTTTAGACACAAACACTTTCCTTAGACTTAGAGAGTCGTAGATCAGTCGTTAAATAGTTCTTGAAGAATTCTTCTGTAGAATCGCTTGGATCATTGAGAAGATTTTGCTTTTGTTGTAAAGATCAAGTTTTGGAGTTGCATTTTAAGTTTATCTTTTCCAATTAGAGAATTGGTGACATCTATTTAGTTATATTTATGCAATTCTGTTATTTATTCATACTTTCAATTATGAATTTCCTTGTAATTTCAATTAGCAGCTATACTTTTGTTTTAAATTTCATGGTTGGCTAAATTTATTTGTGGGAATTAATGAAATCCTACATAGCTAAGATGATGATTATGTTTGTGCTATAGGATTAATAGATATAGGGATGATTTATGATTTCAATTATAGTTGTTTAATTGATTATAATTATTAGAAACCCTAATGATATGGGAGTTGATATAGGATTTATTATAAATTCTTGGTTAATTTAATTAATTAATGTAAAAGTAGCGTTAATTGAATTAATTAGAAATTATCTAGAGATTAATGTGATGTTCGACGATTGATTATTCACTAAAACATTAGGAATAATTGATTTAGGACATTAGATAACCATAGTATTGAGAGATATATGATTGAAATCTAGAGTCCACTGTTAATTGGAAATACAGGAGCTGACTAATTAATTAGGGGTTTAAATCCTTAAGTTTTAAGATATAATAATTTTACTTGAATGACTATATAGTTAATAATTTATATAATATGATAACAATTTGATTTGCATAATCTAAGGTGAATTATGTTTTTCTCACAATTCTCAATTGATTGCTTAGTTTTCGAATTTTTATAGTTATTTTCTTTTTGATAGTTTTAGTATAATTATTAGATTAGTTAATTTATTTTTTGATTGCTTGAATATCGATAAGAACTATCATAGGTTTAGTAATATTATAATTCTCGAGAGATCGACAATCTTACTTGCTCTGTATTACTTGATTCTGACTCAGTATACTTACTGGAGTATTCGCAATTTAATTTATATATATATATATATATATATATATAGTTTAAGCGAATCAATAGATTAACAAAAAGTATGCACTTCTTGGCTCATTGAACTGGTGACTTGATGGAGAAATTGGTTAAGTTACATGTAAGGGAAATTGTTGGGTTGCATGGTGTACTAGAGAATATCGTTTCCGATAGAGATAGTAGGTTTGTATCAATATTGTAGGAGAGCTTACATCGATCTTTGAGAATGAAGTTGCACTTTAGTATAGCCTATCATCCACAAACGAATGGTGAATCGGAGAAAACAATTTAAATACTAGAAGACATGCTTAGAGGCTATATACTGGACTTTAGAGGAGATTGGGATTAATATTTGCTACTAATAAAGTTTGCTTATAACAACAGTTACTAAGCAACCACACAAATGGCACCATTCAAAGTGTTGTATGGAAGGAAATGCCAATTACCACTATATTGGTAGGGTAAGGAACATGCAATGATGGGACTTGAATTGATTCAACAAACTAATGATAAAGTGAAACTTATTCGATAAAGGATGAAAGCAGCCCAATATCGTTGTAGAGTTGGGTAGATATGAAGGGAAGATCTATGGAATTTCAAGTTGGAGACCATGTATATGTGAAGATAAGTCCATTTCGAGGAGACTAGAAAGCTAATTTCACATTACATGAACTCTTTGAAGTACTGGAAAGAGTTGGAAATATAGTGTACCGACTTGCCTTACCCCCAATTCTATCGAGATACTATGACATGTTCTATGTATCTATGATAAGGAAGTTTGTGAAAATTTGGATATAGTAGTAAAAATAATGCCAATTGACTTATAAAAGGATTATACGGTGAACGAGCAACCTATTTAGATACTTGATAAACGAGTTCAAAGACTATGAAACTGAGATGTAAAATACGTAAAAGTTCGCTGGATAGTTGTACATAGCTTTTCATGTATCGGATTCCGAAAGCCTAATGAAGTTATATAAATTTTTTGAAAACTCTTAAATTTTTTATGTATATAAAGCTATGTAAAAGATTCAAACTATCTTTAGATATGAGAAAATATATTTTGTAAAGTGTTACTCAATAGGTTTTATATACTATAGGTTCTCATTTGACTACTTCAAAGTTGGTTGAGTCGTCGATTGTTTTATGTAGATTATATTTATGTTAGTAGCTAAGGTCGATAGCTTCTAGTCTAAGTTGGTTTACACAGCGAGACTATTATGATTCCTTAAGTTTGGAGCATGACAGAGAGTAACCTTATAGATTTCCAAGATTACCTATGGGTAAAGGCTGTCATGAATAAAATGAAACACATACTAAAAAAGAGAGGGAAGAAATGGCTTAATTATAATGTCTCACCATAAGGATATCGTGTGTCTAAAGATAAGAAATTGTGATACTCAAATTATGTAAAGCCCCACATGGATCTCGAGAGAAAATCAATAGTGATTTATGAGTTTATATAGAGAATACCAAGTTAACACTAATTAGAAATTTTTACCAACTTGTAACAAATATATATATATATTCCATTTGTTACTTAGTAACTTAGTTGTTGACTACTTTTAAACTAAATCATTACAATCCAAAGCTCCTTTCAACATATAGCAAGAGCTCAATACTACATATAATACAAATTCTTTTACCTATATTTTGTAACTAAACAATAAGCAGAAGAAAGTGCATAACTGTCATTGTGATGGAAGACTTACTCATTGATTTAGCCAATAAGAAATGTTTAAATTGAAGGTCTAAAATAAGATTTATATATTAAGTCATGAATGCATCTTGTCCATTAATCACCATTATGATTTGATGGATGTTATGACAAGCTCATCACATCTATCAATCCATAGAGTTATTCAACGTCATAAGTGAACTTCAAAATCTCTCTCTCTCTCTCTCTCTCTCTCTTTACACACACACACAGATATATATATATATATATATATATATGCTTCCTGCTCCTCATTTGGTATTGAAAAAGCTTTAAGGTTATGCTGTTGAAATTTCACTCTAGAAGATTGAATGGTTAATCAAAAGAAGAACATTTGACCCCTATTAATAAATAATGAATGCTTCACATGCATGGCAGTTACTTAGATTGCATGTTTCTTCTTCCTCTTTTGAAGCACATCACTTCATGACATTAGATTAAAGTTTCTCTAAGATCATTTAAAGTGCAAGATCACACATGAGATGCATTTAACCAACATCATCCCAATATATTTACTTGTAAATAAACTTCTATAATGTAATTCTATAGTTAATGACATTTATGTTTTTGGTATCTTTAGCAAGTTTTGTGTTTGAATAAGATGTAATACTTGTTTTCCAAAGCATTGAATGATAATTAAGAAAACCCACTTAATAAAAAATGTAAAGAAGACACTCATGAGGTAAATCAATTAAATATATTAAAGAAATTAGAATATATGCATGTGGATGAGGAGGTCAACGTCTTGTTGAAACAGCTATTATGTAAAATTTGAATGTTACAACCACCAACAATACAATAAGTAGGTTCATGCATCACTAGACCTTTTTTAATTATTATTCTAAGAATTATAATTAGAAAACATGAGGAAGTTAATGGTAAAATTGTGGCTGTACAGTAATTTAGATTTCTGAAAGAACACCACTATCCATTTTATTATGTATAGTAAGAGCACCACTATCGTTGTTGGTGCAATTATATTTCAGAAAGAGATTAATTGTTGTAATTATGATATGGAATTTGCATATTCCCACTAAGTCATTGGATAGTGATCCTAAAATGGACGAAAATTCTAAAAGGTGCATAAGCTTTGCTGCTTTTTCCAGTCTCCTTCCCCTTATCGTTTTTCTATGTTATATGTTTGCCCCTCCTATCTTCTACAACATTTAAAAACTTGGCAATCGATCATATCTAATCTCAAACTGAATCTTCTATTTTTTTAATTAACACGTAAAATTTTAGTGCTTGTATATATTATGATAAAAGTGCAAATGCCACCTTATATTTGCTTTGTCTCTTTAAAATTGAGCATGTTTCTTTCTTACGTACTTAATTACTTATTTTTCAAATTGAGTTTATACACCCCCAGATCATTGCACGAAGTGCAATTAGACTTTTACGTGTCTATTTTGCTCTAGATTTTTTATTTATTTATTTTTTAATTTAAGTCTTTTTAATTATTTTAACAAGGGCAAAATAGTCAAAAGGGATCTAAAAGAAATTTTTTTTTTTTTTTCTAAGTAATAGAGTGCCTAAGCACTCAACTTAAAAAGAAAAAAAAGAGAAAGATAAGGAGCTTGGGTGTACATAAAGTAAAAATATGGACGTGTATTTGCAAATATATAGATAAAAAAGGGATTTCCTATAAGTCGTCCTAATATGTTAAAAGTTTAATGGATTGATTCTTACAAATAATCCGTCCTACTTGCTTTCTCCATATAAAATGGAAAAAAGCAAATGATATATGACAAATTCATATTAAATTTGATAATAATTTTCTTGCCCCGTATATTCGTTCCAAGAGCCTCCTTTAGGCATCTAAATTTGGATTGAGTTTAGCGTACTTGTTGCCTCATTGGCTGAATTTACTCTCGTCTATATTCATCAAGTATAAAGTCTCTTCCGTAGTTCATTTCGATCCCCTGTTCTAAAGTTGAAGTATGTGTAATAATTGGAAAATAAAATAAAATACTATTAAACACTTAATAGTTTATCTTCTATACTCCAAGATGCATGCATTTTTATTTTTTATTTTTATAAATAATGACCTCACCAAGATAATAATGATCCATAATATGATTCAGCTTAAATGATCTACTTCTAAAGCAACTTTTCCCGTAACAATATGATAAATACCGTTAATTCAGAACAAAATTTGTCAAGAATATGACCTAAGACAAGAAGTTTGAACTTAAAAAGTATACGTTGCACATAGTAGCTTTTTCTTCTTTTTCAAAACGAATCTACATTTGAATCTGATTTGTCTCTTCTATTTATGTAAACTGAAATAGGTTACAGCTTCAACCTTAAAAAAGGAGAGACATACACCATAGAGAGAGCGAGAGAGAGAGAGAGAGCATGGCTCATTAGGAACTTTTTCTTTAATTAAAAAAAAAAAGAAAAAGAAAAAAACTCCATGTATAATATACGGTATCTATATAAAGTCATAAGATTTATAAGATTTGATAAATCCAATAAATCTAACAGTGTAATACATACATAAATTTTATAAGAATTATATCTATTTTTTATGATGAACTATTTAGTTCCTTCCAATATACTTTCCAGAGAAGGCTTCCACTCTCCACAACGCTCTTGATCACCACTATCATCACTTCCCACCATTGAAACCTTCAAGATCCCTTCCCTTTCAAGGCGAGAGATGATCTTATCTTTAAACAAAATACCTCCTTTCTCCACAATCTCCTTGAGCTCTCTTTTGCTCATTACTAGCTTTATTCTCACCACTCCACTATTATGATTTTTCCCTTCAATGTTTATTTCACTATCATTATTCCTCTTCTCATTGCTATTTTCATTCTCTTCCTTACTTTCCTCCACTTTAGGAGGCTCTTCTTGATGATGATGATCGTCTACAAACCTAACCTTCTTCCTAATCCCGGCCTTTTCCGGGGTGGAGGGTGGCGATGACGGAGGTAGCCTAGGAAGAGGTATAAGGTAATACAAGCGACCACCAAGTAGCTTCATGTCCGGTTGGAGATGTCTCAAGGCTGGCATGGATTCAGAAATCGCATGGCCAGCGAAGTCCGACAGGACTTGGTGAACTTTCATAGGTGTTGTGTATTCAAGGATCTTTCCATCTGTTTTGATGATTTTGATGATCTTTTGTTCAAGGACTAAGCAATTCCCCATGAATATTGATGAACTTTAGGTTGTATAACTTGTGTTAGGAAATTTTAGCCTCAAAGTGGTGCTTTTCTTTTTTTTCCTATTTGAGGTGAAAGATGGTACTGAGAAGGTAGTGGTATTTATAAAGGACATGAGTTGGAGTAGTTGCCCTTTTGTGAGATAATTGCAAATTGCATATGAACAGGACCATTTTGCCTTTGGGACCCACTTTTTGTAATTTATGCTGGGTGAGGTAAGATATGAACTCATGTACTTTAGTCTATTTAGACGGTGAAGCCATTCGTAACATACGGTATTTTATAAAATTTCAATTTAGTTTTTTAAATGATTCGATGAGATAGAAATAGATAAGTTTAAGGAAAATCTTAACCTGAAACAAAATTACATTTTGTCAAGAATATTTTTCGAGATTTTTACAATTAAAACTTCTAAAATAGCTAAATATAGGGTTACCAGTGGTTGTTAACTGTAATAAATGATGAGAGATGATGGCTGCAGTTGATGGCTCATGATTTTAAAAGAAAATTAATTAAAAATAAAAAAAAGTGATTTCCATTTTTGAAAAGAAGAAATCATTTTCCTTAATTTCTATTGTCATTTTTCATTGTTGCCGATTAGCACCGCTATTAACCCACTATTACGGCAATTACCATCCCTTGCATATGATCAATCGTTGGAAGCCACCAGTACAAACTTTTTGAGCATATGATAAAAATTTTTGACAGTTAGAAAGATTTAGTGGCGACAAATATAAGATAAAAAAAAATGTTAAGAAAAGATTTTCTGCTAAACAAGTACAACGTCAAATCTAGAATAGTTTTATCGTTTTCAGTTTGTTACAGTCCAGATAGGAACAATTTTGAAAACATTCATAGGAATTATGCTTGTTTCAGTTTAGTAGTTTCGTTTCCTAGCAAAATTAATTTAATATATGTAGTATTTACTGTATGGAACAATAACATTGATAGGTCTTGAACATATATATAATCTGCCCTTGATCAATGATGAGCTTGTAAAAATATAAACAATAGTTTTGTAAAATTTATAAACTATCATTAATACATCATTTATTCAAATACTTAATATATTAATACCAATTAATTTTTATTCATCATAAATTTGCTTCAGTTTGACTCATTTATGGATTTTATATGGTTTTTGGTTCTTATGTGGGAGGGTTTAACTTAATCTTTTATTCTAATCCTTCAAGAATACGATGCGGAAGTCATCTTATGTAAATATCCAAATCTATTATGACGTAACCATGAAATGCTAAGCAGTTTTTTTGTTTTTAAATATACATTTTATAAGATGTGACGTTGAAAGCGAGAAATCTTTCTCTTTCATTCCCCTAAGCAAAGGCATCAATAAAATGCACTCCTGCTTGGCCCAGCTAGTCTAATATATTGCTTTTTACCGAAAAAGCTATGTGCACTATCACACTTTCCGACTTATGACCTTGGAGTCATTTCTTATTTAGGGTCCCTTTCGTTGATTTAACATTTCTAAGCAAGAAAAATGCTGTTTCCAGCACTTGCTATCCAAGCAACATTATAATAATAATAATTATATATATATTTTAAATTTTACGCAGCTTTAATTAAATTATTATATGATGCTAATTTTAACTCTATAATAAATTAAAAGAAGCTTAAAAAGAAAGGAAAGGAAATTTAACTGGTTTAATTACCACTAAAAATTCCGGTAGATCACAGAAATAATGTCATATAAGTAATCGCCATCATAACAAAAGTTATTCTCTCATAGTCCCTCATCCATTACGCATATTAAAATCAATCTTATACCAAATAAATTTAACGGATACCCTCTAAAGTCTAAATTAATAAGATTTATAATATGTATCTATAAAAATACATAAATATTGGAAAAATCTAAAATCTTTTGAAAACATTGGTGAGAAAGTAACCATCCTACTTGATTAAATAATTTTCAAATAAATATTAAGAGTCATAATATAGGTTCCGTGTATAAATTTTCATAAGTTGCTCTCAATTGGATAGAATACTGTACAAAGTCTTTCAATTTTATACTCACCCTAAAACATGTACTCTAAGATATAGAAGGTATGTTTTTAATGATATCTTGTATCTATCATATAAAAAAAAAATTGTATAATATTAATAAATGAATAATATGTGGTAATATTATAATTTTCAACTAATAAAATTTTTTAGTAAAAAGAAAAAGAAAAACAACTTTTAGCCCATAATAAATAATCCTAAATAACTAAACATAGTGCTGCCTCTCTCATTTCATCTTTTCAATTCTTTCCCTTATTATTTCCCATTTCCCTCTCCAATTTCAACTTTTTAGTTCTTTTCCCTTATTCTTCCCCTTTGGTAAGTAGTAAAATCATATAAGTTTAAAATAATGAAATAGAAAATATTACCTTTTTAATTAAAGATTTTGCTACAAGTTTCATAGATTTTGTATAAGAAAAACTTATAACATTATATACATATTACTTTTTTGATATTACATAAACATGATTTTTTTTTTTTAAGAAAGGAAAATTTTATAAATTTTATAGAGTACCCTGGATCAAGGCTTTACAAAGTATAGGTTTTATGATAGTTCCTGAGTGCTTAGGATCTATATTTACAAAGTAGGTCATGGAAAGTTTCCATATCGTAAATATCCTGTATCCACTTACACCTAGAAAACATGCTTTTAATCCTATTTAATAATTAACTTGTTCGAAGAAAATAAAAGATATAATAATAAAGTACAAAAATTAGAAATTAAAAAAAAAAAGAATTAAAATTTTCAAAATATAAAGAAAAGTCGCAGCAGGAGTCTATGATTTTTTTAATGCTTTTGTAATAAAAATTTTCAAATTAGCAATGGAGTTATAAAATTTTGTAAAAGCACTTATAACACGTACCAAGTGGCGCTAATTATTGAAGGGGGGAAAAATTGCATTGGAAATCCTCTCAATTTTGGCACCTTGATCCTCAAATTTTTAAAACGAAAATATTGCGATGCAGCATATTTTAATATTTATTGCACCATGTGACATTATTTTACAAGAAAAAACCATTAGAATTTCATTGATAAAATACCCAAAAGAAAAAAATTGCAGCCACCACTACAGGCTCTCCTTTACACCTCCAGCCACCAAACGAGGTGCCTTGACGGCTTGACCCACCAAGGTTCGTTATAAAAAAGGATAAGAGCATGGAATTTTCCTAAAAATATTTAGTGGATAAAATGGTCATAAGATAAAGTTTAGGAGTCCACAGCTACAAAATAAATTATCACAGTAGATTATTTACTTTATTTATTTTTTCCACGTGGATATTAGTTGACAACTGTATTTATCTTATTGATTGTTTAGTTTTAGACTCTGTTAGGTAGTTACATTGTTCATAGCTGCTATATATACTTTGTAACAGATACAGAACTTGAATAGTCTCATTTTTTACACATCCACAAAACTCTTTCTCCTAGCTTACGGATTGCATATGGTGCTGTGCTCGACTCATGGTTGCAGAACATTACTGGATCGAATTCCTAAAAATGACTCGGTTGTAACCAAGAGAGAGAAAAGCGAAAAGCAAAAAGCAAAGAAGTTGGGAGTTGCAAATGGATTGCCACCAGAACAAAATCAGAACCCATTTCAGTAGTGAGAGTTAGCTAAGATCTAGTGGGACCCCTAAGTATCATTTATGGTCCCCATTTACGAGCTTTTTAGGCTTGACCCTTGGTTTGACCACTATCCCAACCATAATCCAAAAATATTTATTTCCTGCAAAATCGGGATATTGCCTCTTGGGTCGTTGAATTTGGGGTGGGATTCACATGCCCTATTTTTATAGCTCGGTCTCGGTGCAAATGGAATATATTAGACATTTGATCAATACCATTAAATATCAAATTTATGTAAATTTTATAGGAAAATATTCAATACATGGAGTTTTGGTCGGAATTTTCATGTCAGTTGTTTTGTGTTGCTTTCTGACAACATTTTTCTATTTAAATCATTTAATTTACTCTTAATAATTTTTATTTTACTTTGACCTATCATCTCAATTTTATATGTTCATAATTCGGGAGTGATAACATAGTTACTCTCATCCATGGGAATTTTAAGACAAATCTAGTTTGAATTTTTCGACAATTTTATGAAATCTAAGTTATCACTATTTTTAATCTACGTATTTTAATTTTGTGAAGATAGTGATTGAAAAAAAAAAAAAAAAAAAAGAGCATGAATTCATAATTCTTCTCGATTCCTCGTAATCCTAACAACTAGTGAGAGGCAGAATCAATTTTAAGAATTGAGAGCGTTATGTTTATGCTTACACATACATATACATAATATACATATACATACGTATATTATCATCATTACTCCTAAAATATAATATGCTCTCAACAAAATCAATGGTAACTTTGAATCAAGAGATTCTATTCAATGCGGTGGAAGAAAACTATACTAAATGTGGAAAAAGAATCTCGGACTACCATAGAAAGTTTATTTTGGGCTATTTTAATAGGATTTTTCTTCTTTTTTTTTTTTATCAATCAATGTATTAATAGGAATTTGCTCTTAAGATAAATGGAATTTGACCATATGATTATAAGCGAGATTTAGGTAATGCTTTAATTGCTTGGTCAAGTTGATTTAGTGGTTTGTTTGGAAAAAAAAATAAAAAACCTTGGTTTACCGGTTATATAAATCGTTAATGTAGGAGAATAAAAGGTTATCTTCGAGATGGCATATGGAGTTTAGAGATACCAAATTCTAAGAGGAGGGTATTTTGTACAAACCGGAGCCTGTATGATCAAATTTCGAAAAATCAGTTGCGTGAGAGCCTATCCTCTCTACTTACATTTATATCAGAAAGCTCCTTCCCGAAGAACAGTAAAAGGCAGAAGTTCGACAATATTTGGGACTTACTTAAGTCCAACTGTACCCACAGTGGAGTTTGACTTGAAAATAATCGAGTGGAGCTTATATTCGAATAATTTGACTAATTAAAGCTTGAACTTTGTAATGTTTGGCTATACTAACTTATGAGCTTAATTATATTTTAATCAAGTATAAACATTAATCAAGTTTTAATATTAATATTATTATAAATAGAAAAAACTATATTAATGAATAAATTGAGCTTAAACAGGTTTAATTAAATCCAACTCAAGGTTATTGAATGTTATTTCTGATCAAGCTCGAGTGAAAATTCAAAAATCATCTAAACTCGAGTCAAATTTGAGCTTTAGAATTTCAAGTACAACCCAAATTTAAATTTAGTATTATGTTGTCTCAATTGAATTTGTCTATAGTCTTAAATTTTTGTTTTTAATAAACACTTAATAGTCCATGTACCTTACAGGGTGTAATATATTTATCAAGGATTGAAGCTGTAATAGCAAGAAGGGAAAAACGAAAAAAAAATAAATTTCTCCTTAGTTAAGGAAGATCCAATTCCAGGGCTGCCATGAAAAACGACGCATGCGTCATTTGGAGAAAGGTTTTGATCATTGACCTAAGAAGAGTAAATGGAAATGGTCTTGTGCCAGTGCCAGTAGTGCTGTGCGGCTGTGGTGTTTCGTCAACACGCATGGTATGTCTGTCAAAACAGGTCTTCTCTTCTTGCTAGTGGGCGGTGGAAAACCAATCTCTCATCTGTTAAAAAGCAAACGGTAAGCTTACTTTACTTATATAGTTAAACTTACTAAAGTTCAAAGGGAAATATATATATCTATATATATATAATCACATACGTGTCTGCTTACAGATATGTAAAGGTGACATAGCTTCTTCATTCATTTGTTAACAAGTGGTCAGCCGAAGTAATTAGCTGTTAATACAACAACATTACATATTACAATTTAAAAGAGGGAATTTAATTCTGATTTATTCTATTGAGAGGTTAATATTTATATTATTAAACTCTAATGCCGTGGCAGCAGTTAGCATTTACTTTTTAAAAAATGTAATATCTTTTAGTTTTCATATATTTAAAAGGATAACATGATACTTGTGTTAAGAAAATAAAAAAAAAAATTTCTTTTTATATGGTTATTTTTTTTTTAATTATTTGAGCAATCAATATTAGAAAAGAACCCTAACTATATATTAGGAGGTATTTTTGTAGTCTTATTCAATATAACATATTCTTTTTTCCAACTATATTGCATATCATAATTTGAGAAAAGAGGATTTAAATCTAATCTATTCCATTATTTCATTAGGTTAGAACTGCCTTATTGCTCAAATGTACGTTGTTTTCGCATAAAAAATACCGTCCTGTACGTAGAAATTGTGAGGGCAATTTGATCGAATTAGAACATCCAGATCGTTGGTTTGAATTAAATTAAGCTCATTTCACCTGAGGAAAGAGTAGCGGCTTGTTTAAGGTTTTTTTTTTTTTTGCCATGGTCTGGAATGAATACAAATGTAATAATAGATTAAATAATTATTGATTAGTGTAGAAGTTAGTATATCTTAACTTTTATACGTTAATATCATTGATAGATTTTATTGATGACTCTATAAAGGGTCTTCACAGTGTGACGCTCCAAAATCTGAGATATTTGTGACAAAATATGGATATGTTAAGATTTAAATAACCGCTAATTTCCACAAACACCCAAATATTTGCTACAAATACTCTCGTTAAATGTCTCCTCAGATAAAAATATAATCAAATGAATAAGTCCAACAAATAATCACTGAATCTACAATAATCTCTTCTAGATCACAGGGCTACATAAATCAACTAAACTAAAATAATAGTTTAAAATAACTGTATTGGTAATTGATCCTAATCCAACTACAAATAATTCTAAACATTAAAAATTATTCTAATTCTTATCATCCACACGATACTTCGAATTTCCACATACATAATCGTTGTTTCCACGTCCATAGTACATATTGTAGCCCAGATACAAGTCAGAATTCCAGCATCACTTGTTCTAGAGAAAAGAATGTCCCTAAAAGGAATGAGGCAAAGTACAATACACAATTCCTAGTACACACGCATGTCATACAATATGCAGTTAGACATGTAACACTATGTTAATGCAACAAACATTAGTTAATTACTATCTTTAAATTATCTGTTTAAATAGCACAATATAGGATTATTTGTAAAATACCCCATATTTAGAGTAACTCATGAATCCACAGCACATATACATATACACACACATGCACATATACATAAATATATGTGTGCACGAAATATATAACAATATTAAATCCAATTCCATATACTGGTAGTTGTATCGTCCTATAATCAACACTAGAATTAACCATTAGGAAGTTTGCCCACTTATAGGCATCCATAATGAAACTCCATAGCATCATTATGATCCCACTCACATCTTATTTGCAGCTTCTCTTCGACTTCCTATCTTAATTTCACAATATTATAGTGATCAATAACCCATTGCCATGCAATACCTAAAACTAACCAAATCACTGGTGTACAACTCTACTTGGAACATCATCATCAGACACCAAACAAATGAGTGCTATGTTGACTATTGAGTACCTCACTTCCTCAGTTATAGTCAAACACATAGCATTCACTAGTTTTTATTTTGATCATGGTTCATTAACAACTAATCCTAAGAAGCACAAGACAACCAATAAGGCTATATACATGTATCTCAAATGTTTGAATTTGCTACCTCAGTTTATCTCACTTAAACCTTATCCAAAATATGTAGCACCTACAATACTTAATTATAACAAAGATCATCAACTAATTTCTTAGTCCTGCATTATCACCTAGGGTTTTACTAAACAAAAGAGTTAAAATAATTATATAATTAGTTGGATATATTCTTAGGGATTATAGTTTTCATTATTAGATAACAACTACTAAGTAAGTAACCATTAACTAACTAAACTTAAAATATTTTTATCCTCAAAACCTACTATCTTACTATCAAAGAGCTAATTATTTATTAATTATTGACTTACTTATTTATAACTAACTAATTATAACTGAACACTAACCATTAAATAAAATTAGCTAGAAATTACAATTAACTATTTATTGGATAAGTTTTATTTTATTTTTTTATTTAATAGCTCCACCCTCAATATAAAATAAAGGTTGATTGACCCATAATTGAAGGTCGATCGACAGGCCCATGCTAAGCCGGCTAATCATCGATAAACCCTCGATGCATATGTTTAGATTCGTCAACCATTATAAAACTACCTAGTTGTTCAACCTCTTTAGGCTAATGGACCACTAATATATTGTTATTTTTTTATTCAGTTTCCTTTAATTTCCAAAAATTAATTCTTTTTTAACTAAAATCTCATCACCTAAACAAATCAAACTCTGCTTCTCATCTTTAATACCTTTTATCACAAATTAAACCCATATTAAAAATCAATTATTCATTTGTAAAATTCTTATACCAAATAACTCACAAATTCTAGAATGCCATTAATAAAAATAATTAATTCTTTAAATTAACTTCATTCCCAAATCAATGTCTTTTTCTTTTTTAATATTCTTTTACTTCTAAAGTTACTAAAATAAGGATCATTTGCCAAGGTCGTTGTAGTCTAATGATAACAGTATTGGTCTCCCATTAAGATAAACCAAGATTTGAATCCTAATTTCCCCATAGTTGGCCTAAAAAAAAATAAAAAGAGGATCTTTTCCCTACAACCTATGTGATTCTAAATCTACGATATTGACATCCAACCAACACTTATTTAAATATTTTATAAAATAACTTCTATAATTAAACCTTTCCTTCATTAATAACAACAAGTTTAATATCGAACCATATAGATTACACATTAAAACCAACGACTACCATCCATGATTAAAACATCTTAATTCATTAATAATAACAAGCAACCCTCAAGGACCATTTCATTTTATTTCCTTTAAGTTAAGCTATGGATTATGGCTTAAATCTTTACAGAACCAACTAATAAATAGCATTATACTCATCTTGATTAGACTCCATAACCTTAACCTTAAAAGAAAACTTATGCCACTTTCTTATTGTGCAAACCTTTCACAAAATATTCTAAAACAACCAATAACTTGTGATAGGTTTACAGATGTTGTAAAATGAATTTACAATAAAGGTGTAGGCTTACCCAATCATAGATCTTCAATTTTGTAGAATTTCTTGTTATGTTTATTTGATTCTCTAAAAATTCTTCTAATCCATTAGGATTATCCCATTAGAAATAACCTTAGATAATAAAAAAATTAGACTTCAAAAAGAATAATTGATAGAACACTCCTATGATGAGGTTGACCAAAATATTAGGGTTATAGGGTTTCCCTTTTGCTTTTATTATTGAGTTTAGTTTTCCTTAGAGGCCATCGCAACTACTTTGTGGATGTGTACACTAGATCATTAGCATCTATAATTAAATATTAACAATCAATCCATTAATTATATAAATAAAAAGAAAATGATTGGATTACACCTCATTTTAATTTTATTTTTTTGAGTATTTCATCATTCTTTCTTAAAAAGAACTCTAATCTTTGAAAGTTGCTTAACTTATGCAATAAGTTTAGATATATGTTCTTCATCTCTTATTCTAACTCTGAACTAACTTTTCTTTCAATAGGATTGCTACAGTAAACCTTAACATGCCCGATCTTTCTTCTTTTAAGAACTTATTCCTTTGTATCCATAATTTTCACTCTATATTAGTAAGGTTAGGTTGCATGTCTAAAGGCTCTAATGTTATAATTTGGTCTGAGTTTGCTCTATACTTCCTTAGTACTAATACGTGATAGAAGTCATGTACCCTAAATAGCTTAAGCTAGGTTAAAGGGCTAGTTTGTAAGCTACCTTGCCCATTCATTTCGTTATCTTGAAAGGGAAAATTTATTTAAGGCCCAGCTTTTCCATTATCCTGAATTAGACCACTTCCTTAGTGGGTGAGACTTTTAAAAAAATTGGTCTCCTACTTCAATTTTAAAGGTCATTGCCTCTTGCTTGGATAACTCTTCTAATCACTCTAAGAAACTAGTATCCTTTGCGTGATTTCTTATACCTTGCTAACTATATTCTATACCAATTTTGGACCCAAGACTTGTCTTTTGCCTACCTCATCTTAATTTATTAGTGATTTACACGTTTTGCATATAAGGCTTATTAAGCACTACCTGAATTGTTGCTCGATAACTATTACTATATGATAATTCTATCGGAGGTGGGTGCTTATTCCAATTACCTTCAAAGTCCATGATAAAAGCTCTCAACATATTCTCTAAAATCTAAATTGTTCACTTTGATTAACCATCATTTTGGGGTAAAAGGTTGTAATTGTAGCTTAGTTCCAAAGGCATCATTTAAGCTTTTCCAAAATTTACCTATGAATTAGGTGTCTTTATTAGACACTAATGTCACAGGTACTCCATGAAGCCTCACTATTTTCTTGATGTATAGTCGAGCTAACTTCTCTAAAGTGTACCCTATTTTAATAGCTATAAAAATGGCTGAATTCATTAATTCGATTAAGAATAACCCATACTAAGTCATCACTTATCACTATCTTAGGAAGTTTTCTAACAAAATCCATAATCATGCATTCCTACTTACATTCCATAATAGGTAAGGGTTATAGCTCACTAGTCGGTCTCTAATGTTCAATCTAGATCCATTGACAAATCAAGCATTTAGCTACATCCATTGCAATTTTCCATTTCATATTATTCCACCAACAATGAGCCTTCAAATCTTTATACTTCTACAATGTATGGAGTAGGTAAAGATATGCACCTTAACCACAAATTCTTTCCTTAGGTTTGAACTTCCCAGCATACAAAGTTTGTCCTTAAATCTTCTTAAAAGATTTGAGTTAATCTTAAATTTAATCATCTTATCTTGTGTTAATTAGGGTAGGTTGTATGCAGAAACTTGCTAATTCCATGTAGACCTATTTGGTGAAAATGTCAAGTTACAATCTACATATGTCTTCTATTATTTGTTTTCGGGGTGTGATGAGAGTAGCCATATCAACATGTCTTTTCCTATGCGAAGTATATGCTACTATATTTGCATTTCCTATAAGGTATAGAATTTTCAAGTCATATTCCTTGATCAATTCCAACTAATACCTCAACCTTTTATTGAGTTCTTTCTAAGTGAATATATATTTAAGGCTTTTATGGTCGGTATAAATTTGACACATTTCACTATAAAGGTAATGCCACCATAGCTTAAATGTAAAAACCATCACTTTTAACTGCAATAAATAGGATAATTCTTCTCATATGACTTTAACAATCTAGATTTATAGGCTAACCTAATCATTCTAGATGAGAACACATTCTAGTCCTTGAATGGACGTATTGTTATAAATTGTAAGTTCTTCTTCAATATTTAAAAGGACTAAAAGAGGTATTATTAACTTCTTTTTCAGTGGCTAGAAGCTTTTCTTAATTTCATCATTCTAAATGAAATTAACTCTCATCTGATCAGCTTGGTCAATGAAGTTACAATTTTAGGGAACCCCTCTATGAAACTTCTATAATACCCTCATAGTTTAAGGAAGCTTCTGGCAAGTGTTTTTGGGGCAAGCTAAGATAGCACTACTCTAACTTTTTCGAGATCTATTGGTATGCTACCATTGCTTATTATATAGCCCAATAAGGCTAATTGCTCTAACTGGGGGCATACTTGTTGAACTTAGCATATCACTCTTTTGACTTCAATTTAATTGGTAGCAGTCTAAGATGAGTACTTTATGTTCCTTTTTACCATTGGAATGTATCGACATGTCGTTAATGAAGGCTACCAACAACTTTTCAAAGTAGTTTTTGAATACTTTATTCATGAAGTCCATAAATATTCCAAGAGCATTAAAGAGTCCAAAGAACTTGACTAGGTACTCATAATATCTATAGAGCATCCTAAACACAATCTTAAGGGCTTAATACATAGATTGAAGGCATAAACCTTTTTTTGCCTAACCAATGGATCTCCCTACATGCTTAACTTCTATATCCTTTGAATGATATTATATGACTTTCTACATGATATACACTACCTATTTATGACAAACCTTCTACATAACATATCTATATTCGCAACCTACCTCCTATATTCAAACATACCTTCGAAAACTTAATATATCTTTTATATAATTTAACGACCCTTCTATAATTTAGTACAACTTCACATGGCATGTACATAGGTTATATATTCCCCAAAATAAATTAATACAACTTCAAATTAAATAAATAAGTCATAAATAAACATGCAAAAAAAAAAAATGCCAATTGAATGCAACAAATAAATAAATAGACAAATTGCTCAAAGGTCATACCTAGCCATATACTACCTTACCCATACTCAGCCATGGCACCATCATATAGAGCATATTTCTAATTTTCTAAAGATAAAATATCTAAACTCTAATACCACCTAAAACTGTTATGCAGAATTTGGGATGCAATAACTACATTATGTATCTAAAACAAAATATGGATGTGCTAAACCTAATGTACATGCTAATTACCACTAATACACGCAAATATATAATCAATGAATATGTCCACAAAATATCCACTAAATTTACAATAGTCTTTCTAGATAGCAAAATTACATAAATCAACTAAGCTTAACTAGTAAATTGAAACAGCTATGCCCACAGTCGATCTTAATCCATAACTAACCTAATGATTGTAGCAAACAAAAAAACTGCACCTAAGCACTTGAGGCTAAGTTCAAATCTGGTTCGCCTGTGCTGTGAAGTGTGTCTTGTTGCTTAACTAGCAATTTTTCTCAGTATGGTTCACGCATAGAATAAATATAAGATTTATCCTTTAGATCAAAATCGATCCTGACCACTTTTGGAAAAACATAATTTTTCACGACATGCTAGAAATGAGTCTAGAAAAGAATTTTTAAAATCAAATCAATTTTTATAGGATTTTAAGTCCCGCTGTTCATGGTCCGTTTTTTACTAAAATCGATTATCTCATAAACAATCAATTTAAATACAAACGAGGCACCATTTGAAGCCATGTTCACCTTAGTTGATATTATTTTATGATTCCAATAGTAAGTAAACCAAACCGTGCTTACAAAAAATAATTTTTCATAAAATTGAGTGTTCTCCAAATAGTAAAACACCACATTTGACCGTCAGGAAATGTTTTTATTCTACTTTTTTTTTTAAATCTTTGAATTTTGAATTTTCAGTTTCTTTTTCTTATTTTTTGGATTTTTCTGTTTTCTCATTTTTAAGGATTCTTTTTACTTTTGTCATTTTTCCATTTTTTGGAATTTTAATTTAAAAACCATCTTGAAGTGAGCAAAAACATGGGATGTTTACAAGTTTCACCATTTAGCATTCAGTCTTGATTTATTTTGACTAGATCATTACATTTTTCTAATATAGTTGTATTATATATATATATATATATATATATATATGTTCCAAAGTTAAAGACCTAATATCATTGGAAAGAAAGAACAGATACAAAGTTTAGTCAGGATGGAGATCCAGCCCTAAAACATTACAACTAGCACCATCAACAACAATGTCATTCATAATAAAACTATAAACAAAATTAGGAAAATCTTTCCAAAAGATCAAGTCTTCATCCTTGCTTAGACATGATTTAGCTAAAAATTCAGTTGCTTTGTTTCCTTTATGGAAGGCTCTACAAAAAGAGATAGAGTTAAACTTGATACTCAACACATAGTTGATCTCTTGTTAATAAATTTAAAGTAAGCATGGCATTGGATTCAATATCAAGATTTTTAATGCCCTGCATTAGATATTTTATTTTAACTACTTAGTGACTCAACCTTTAGATGTTCTAAAGATAGGTCTTATATGCCTGGTACGGATATCCGAGAGTCTTAAGGTGTCAAATGTATTTATAAAGGGCAGCAGATTTAAGAGTTTGTTCGATTTTATGCTTTATTTATTCATTTATTTATTTTGCCATATGGTTGGATTTTATACTTCAAATTTAAAGTTTCTAAATTCATGCCTATCAAACTTTTATTTAATAAAATTACTAACTTACTTTTTGTAGTTTATACTTGATACCTTTTACCTAATAAGTATTTGTTACATCATTTTTTTTTAAGATAATACAAATAGTATATTCAATAATTAAATATTCGATTGGGTAAAACATATAGCAATTTGAAACTTCAGGTATAAATTTTGATGAGTAAATATTTGATTAAGTAAAACGTTTATCAAATTCAAATTTTAGGCGTGAAAAGAAAATATGAAATGTTCATATAGTCATTTCAATATTATCCACTTGCGTAATATGTAATATAGAAACGTAATTTAAAACAAATATATTCAAATTTTAGGCGTGAAAAGAAAATATGAAATGTTCATATATAAAACTTAGATGTAAGTAATAAAATATGCGATTATGGTACAATCTATGTGGCATTATAATAATCAAATCCATATAGAACCGATAGTTATAAATCAAACTCCAAGATATTAACAATCTTAAAATTATTATGATTAAAGTATTTAAAGTTCATGTTTTATACGAGATTGGTTTAGCTCTTATTCCTATTTTTGATTTAATGTTGTGAAACCCCATGATTAAGTATTCCACATGAATTATAAGAGGTTATAGTAATAGTTTATAAGGTTATAATTATAAATATTTTATCAATACAAGTTTAAAACTTTTGAATTAAATAGTGTTTGTTAACTTATTTATTCATCACTTTTGGCCTAGACGTTACAAATGGTATCAGAGTGGATCCCTTATCAGTAGGTAGATAATTCGGGTTTAGCTTTAATTTAGAAAAGAGATCTAAGGAAGGTATGAAGTGTCATCAAGGTGTGACTCTTTACATGTTTTCAGAATGATTTATAGGCAATGGATAACTCGAATCGTACACCAAAAATGGGGAAAAATCTAGGTTTCATTGTAAGATCTTGCAACGAGAATGTTATATATTTAAATGTGAGAGATTATGAGATTCTATGGTTAAATATCTCCTATGGATTGTGAGAGGTTATAATATTAGTTTAAAATGTTATGATTGTGAATATCTTATCAATATAAATTTTGAAGCTTTTGGAGTAAATGGTTGAAATAAACTATTAATATTTGTTGACTTGGTTATTCATCGTTTTTGGCTTGAGTATTGCAAATATCGATTAGATTTAAATTATTAAGCTAATTATATTTTTAATAATTAAAATTTAATAAATATTAAATCAAATATGAAATGAAAGATCTGATTAATCTCGTTAAAATAAAAGGTGAGATTAGATAATATAGATCTTGTGGTAACTGCTCACGGCTTTGTCGTATTCCAGGGAGAGGTAGTTTTGCTTTCAACCGTTGATACCTAGGGGATAGAGATGATGTAATCATGACGACGTGATCCACTTCCAACCAAATATTAAATCCTACGGTAATCTAATCAAAGCATAAATTTTAATTTATGAAGCTGATGGTATAAATATTAAATGCACTACTGGATTTAGTTTTTCCGTTGTAATTTGATGTAGTTACTTAAAAAAAATTAATTAATTTAGCCAAAAAAGACAAAAAGCTCAACCTTTTAACCAGCTTTGGTCCTTTCTCTCTTTTCCCTTTATTTTATAAATGAGATGATCAAAAGTCACATTCTACTTTCTCTGAAGTGGCAACAGGCATGCTTTCTTCAAAAGCTGAAGAAAGAATTAGGATATGGATACGTATGAGAGGTATTTTAAATGAAAATGTGGATTGGAATACTTTAATAATTTAAATACCTTTGAAGCTCAGCATGCATACAATATATTAACATTTGTAAATTTTAAATTACATATAAACATATAACATTTTAGCTATATTGAAACACCATTTAACCATCAATTTAATATTTTCTTATATGTATAATATTACATAAATCTTTCCAAACATTATCCACAGAGCAATCCAAACATACTTCTCAATGAAAAACAAGAAGCATCTAAAAATAATGATTCAATCTACATGTATCAAAATACTAATTCGAAGTTTTTCATAAGACAACCCGTTTCTTCTATTTTCAATTCATTTTTATATATAAATTAACTATTCTTAACTATTAGACAAGTATTTGAGTAACTGATAGCTTTATATAAGATCAATAAACATAACGAAGGGGATAGTAATATGAAGAATAAATCAATCTTTGGGTGATTAAAAATGTCAATAGTGTTTCACGAAACTCGTGAGAAGTTAAAAATCGAAAACTTTCTAATCCTACTTTCAAACACCTTAACTAATGTCTCGATATATTTTATAAATTATGGATGGGTGTTTCCTTTCCCCGAGAGGGTGGCACTAAGTGCCTCTAGAGAGCCTTCCTCATCAAGAGAAAGAAGAGACGGCCAAGTCTGCTTCACCTAGGGATCAATCTGCATGCTTATTGACTGATAATGGAAAAGGAACTATTAGCTTCAAATGGACAAATATTCCGTTCTCATTGCATTGGGCAATTAGAATTTAAAATATTTCACTTTACTCAAAAGGAGCTTTTTGATTTTTGCACTTCCCTGTCTTTTGTTGCCTTCTACTACAAATTTGTGTTGTGGCTTCTTCTAGATAGAAGCAGAGGAGGGGAACTGGGGACACTTTTGGTCGGGCTGACATAGGAAAAAGAGGTAATGAACTCTTTATGCCTTACTGGTTGGGCGGCACCGTAGCGAAGATTTTCTGTTGATGTATTTTGTCTTCTTCTTGTTTTTTCCTTTATTTTCCTTGGCCATCCATCGATGTGTTTTGTTGACTAAGAAATCTTTTAACTTTTAGGTGCGTTTAACTCGTGCCAAAGTTAGTGAACCTTTTCTTTGCAGTGATTTCGATAATTGAAAGGAGAATGAAGTAATTAAGCTTTTAAATCTCAAGTTAGTTGAGTAGAACTAGGCAATGGGACCTACTAGATCTTGAAATCTATTGAATCTCATAGATTATATTTTACATAAGTATAGATATCTAAACTTAAGAAATGTGCCAAATGTCCTTATCCTCTAATAAGCACAAACTGGGCTTCCTACTTGCCTTCTTTATCCATTGGCTTTCATTACCTAAAACATTTTGAAATGAATCCAAAATTCGGGTGAACTATAGAACTTAGCAAATAATAGCCGTGCCTGTATATGATATATAACTAACTAACATGTTTCCATGAAGCACATTCCAAGTTATTAGTTATTTAAAGCGAGCGGAAGCATAGACAAGATATTCCCATCATCTTGAGGCCAATACCAAAATCCTTCATATTCAATGATATTCATATCATCCATGATTGATATCCAATGACATTCAATCCAACATCACAAAACCTTTCATTTCTAACCTATACTAGCCATTAGTAGTCTAGTATATCACCTTTAGTGTACAATTGCCTCTTATAACAAAGTCGTGACCCACCAATAGCTTCAACGTGAATGTCCTTACCTTAGAGGTGAAGGGCATAAGATGGGTAGTGTTGTTGGTGGCTTTTTGCCAATAAAGATTGTGCTTGTTTGGGCTTTAAGCCAATGGTCCAAAGCTTACAAAAGAGAACATTACAAGGGACGTTGAGGTGTCATCTAACATAGCCACTCTGATTCTTAACTTAGCAAGTTTGTAGGAGGAATGCAACAACAAGAATATAAGAGTTTATGAATCAGTGAAGGTACCCTTTTCAATTTGGGGGGTTGGCCCCTATTATAGTGATTGGACATGAAATATATTTGGAAAGTGAATATATCTAAATCCCGCTTAAATAAGAAAGTATATTTTCCTATTTTAGGTGAAATCCTTAAATACGTTGGAGTGGCATGGTATACAACTAGCTATCTATTCGAAGTAGGTTGGCACATTTGCTTTGCACATTCCTTAACTCCAATCACTTGGACAAGTCCCTGGTCCCCAAAAGGCTCCACATAAATTCCATAAGGATGATATGATGCTCTAGCTGTTGGACTGGAGATATGAATAGTTTAGGCACTAGGATGGAGCATGGTTTTATGTCGGAGAACATGGCAAAGAGGTCGAATAAGGACCTAAGCAGGTTGGCTATGGACCAAAGTAGGTTGAAATGGGCCTTAGGGGAATCAATAAGAATTTACATGTTCCTATAGTACATTAATCACTTATTGATAAAATTCTAAAAGGATACAATATAATTTGTAGGGTGGAATCAATTGAAAAGCAAGTATGACTAAGAAATATGATAAGGACCAAGTGTTGTTTCTATCTCATGCTAAGGTAAACACTCCCACTATTCCCTTTGCCTTATCAAATCATAGGACACAAAATTGGCAAGGATACAAATTAATTACCTAAGTTGTGAAAGAAGTGAGGAGTAGTAATCAGTAGGAGGGAAGTTATAAAAAACCATACTTAGGGGTATGACATGAAATCGGGATGAATTTATAGTTTTGAATTACATAATTTAGGCAAATTTCATGAGAAAGGTGAAGTAGGATGTAGCATGGTCAACCGTAATGCCAACTAATTTGATTAAGCCCATTAGGATCAATTATTAGTGGCTTAGCCTAAGGGTCAGTATCGTCTCGAGATATTTGATGATAGTAATTGTAAGACCCATAATCAGTTACTCGAAATTTGACTCATAGATTTTAGGGTGATTGGCTAAAGGATTCGATCGAGCCTAAATTATAAAGTAAACCCATAAATATTAGTAAAAATGATTTTATAAGTTTGAATTTAAGAAAATAAGTAATAAAATAAAAGAATATAAAATTTTCAAATTTTAATTGTATTACTCGTTCTTTATCGAAAATGCGTAAAATGTATTCTAATAATTAACAAATCACTAAAGATAAATTATATACATACTAAAAATCATAAAATAACTTAAATAATATTTTATACTATATATGAATTTACATATAGGTAAAAATACGCATAATTACTTAAAATACGCAAAATGTGCTAAAATAATGCTAAATAATTAAAAAAAATTCATAATTAATTAAGGAAAAATCAAGAAAAATGAGGAAAAATCCAAAATTAAGGAATGGCAATCTAGAATTGAAGAAATAAAAGCAACCAATCAAATTACAACAAATAGAAAGTAAGAAAAAGAAAAGATAAGGCAATTATCAAATCAATTTAATGCACAATAATTCTCTAAGACCTTTATAAAGACCCCAAATTTTTCAGAAGTTTATTTTGGATATTTGGAATTTTAGAAAATTAGAGAGAGGTGAAATTGAGAGGAAATTAGGATTTTACAAAAAAACTGTGTGGTTGAGGCTTCTAAGGAGAACCCAGGCTTGACAAGAAGCTAGGAGTGGGCGGCGGCCACCACCACCACACGGTGGTAGTAGCGCCCAGATGGGTCGACATACCCATGGCCACCGACGATGGTCGGAGCCATCAATTCTAGTGAGTTTTGATTTTTACCCAATTTTTCTTAAATTGTTAAAATTATGAAAATTAGTTAGAAAATTATGAAACTTGTTCTTTCGAAATATTATTGTATTTATTTTTTGGGAAAAATATTATTTTGATGAAAATATGTCCTATGATATATGATCCTTAAGAAATCATGTAAAACCAAACATATTTTAGTTTAGAAATAAATGATTTTAGGAGTATATTTTTTAGCCCAAAATTTTAATGTAAACTACTTAGGGGTTATAGAATAATGCCATGAAGCCCTTTTTCAAAAATTAATTTTTGAAATTTTTAGATAATTTTTAAGCCTTAAAATGATGCATAAAATAAGTAATTTAGAGTTAATTAAGTAATTAAATGGGTAATTATTGATTTGATGCACAATTATATGTTTTAGAATATTAAAATCTGATAAAGTACGCTATTTGTAGCATGTGGAGTGTTAGATATAATTATTAGCATATAATGTAGTAAATATGTAATAGGTAAAAATAATAAATTTTAAGTTAATTTGGTAATTTAGGGTAATTATGTTCAAAACCTAATTTGGGATAAATTTAGATATTTGGAATGTTATTTGATGTTGGGAGATGATATTTGAAGTTATGGAAATATTAGATGTGTACATTATGTACACATTAGGTGATAATGTGTAACATGTAAGTATGAAAAATTAATAATTAGGAAAATATTGGTTAGAATTGATATTATGATAATAATAGGAATATATAATAAATATGATAGGAAACTTAAATTAGGGTAATTATATGAAAAATGTAAGAATTTCTCATAACTGGGGTAAATTTGATAATTAAATTAGGATTTGGGTATACCACACGGACTAGAATACTAATTAGAGACTAAAAACGATATTTAAAATATTCAAAGATAATGCGATTAATTTTACATTATGGGTTAGAATGATTTCTCAGGGTATACATATAAATCTTTAACAAAAAATTGAGTCAAAAACCTAATTTAGAAATCAATGCGAAAATTGAAACAAAACTTAATATGATTCAAGAAGAATTGTAAAAGACTTAAAACCTAGATAATTAGGTATATTAAACCCTAAATAAAAGATAACAATAAGCGTTATAGGATAAAACTAACCTATAATAGTTATATGGAAAACTGAAACTACGTTTATATTACAGGGATAATCGGCAATGGCCTGAGCGAGTCGGAGCTCGAGTGAGTGAGCGAGGAGTCTAAGTAAGTTGGGATTAATACGTTGTTGTATTTTGGAGGCTTGAGATTATACTTGGTTATGCTTGTTAGATAGTTGGTTGTGTGCATATACTTGATTATGAGTGATACTATGATTCTATTTGTTATTTTAGCTTGTATTATATAAAGTGATCGATCACCTTAAAGTGGACTTAACAAAGATATGACTTGTAACCATAAATCGGACCTGCATAGCAACCCATTAGGGGAAACCTAGGATTCATTGACCAAATATCGATCCCTTTGAAAAGGACAATGCTAAATAGCATAATGAGTCCCTTTTTCATTCTTAGTCAAACTAAGTGACAGGTGAGGAGATCACGAAAAGGGTGAAGTCAATAGTTCGAAGGTAGTCGTGGGAAGAGCAGTATCTCCATTGCACAAGCTTGGGTTTGGCTGTAAGTTGTTGCATTAACAGAAACTCCTCAACCTGGATTAGAGTGGGTGCAATTTCTCTAATCTCACATGAGCCAGACAATGTTATGTGATGGCATTTGCTTGAACATGTATTGTACCTAATAATTTGGTTGATAACCTTATTTGTGTTTGTGGTATAGTTTTAAGTCTCTGTCCTAACTTACTGAGTTGTGGTTGCTCACATCTCTATAAATTTTGTTGCAGGTGCTGGTTAAAAAGCGGCTTATAACTATCTTGAAGCTAACAACTGCTGGATCTTAGAAAGTAAGGAAAAACATTTGAAGATTAGACATAAATTTTTAAGGTTTAAACTCTTATTTTAGAATTTTTCATTTTTAAGTAATGTATTAATTAGGAAATAGATTACAGTGAAATATTGTAAACGTTAATTGTAATAATTGAATTCTAGTGTATATATATATTTTCTTACTTTCTTAGGTAAATAACTTATTTAAATTACTAACTTATTTAAATTACAAACTATTTACTTCAAAGCGGGTTAGTCGTAGATGCCTTGTATAGATCGGGTCTAAGATAGTAGTTGTAAAGCCAATTTCTATTTTAGAATGGTTTGCATGGTAGGGTTGTTACGACTTTTCCGCTTCAGGACGTAACAGTAATTAAGCTTTGTGTATGGTAAGCTTGCAAAATAAAACACTGTTGGTAGATGCCGGAGTATTGTCCGGTGTAACCACTTTGATGCTTAAGTTAACAGTATATTTTGGAGAGTAAAGGATGCTTAGGAGTAATAAGCAAGCTTTAGTGTGCAAAGTGTAGAGAGAACTTTACCATTAGGTAGTAACTAAGTATTAACTAGGTATTTATAGTAGAGTGGCATCGGTAGTTGGAGGACAATTAGTAGGATAGATCCTTTGCCGCAAGTATGGGAGAGTGGGGTAGTCGTGTCCATCGTGTCCCACTTATGTCGGAGGTAGTTGTTGACTTAATATCTTATCCTTATTTTACGTATTTTAGCCATTAAAAGATCTTCTTAAGCTTGGTCAATCCGAGCTTAAAGCTTAAGCTTAGGGCGGCAAGCCCCAAGTGGCAAGGCATGTCAAATCTAGACGGGCCTAAGGGGCCCATGTCTGAAGAGCCCTATCAACACTTGTCCCTTACCCGGCAGTCTTGTTGTTGAAGCGAAGGCAAGGAGAAAGGATATATGAGCTGCTTAGGAGTATGGCTGGTCTAACTTAAAGGGACTCAACCTGGCGTTATAGTGTTGACGTGATGAGGGTGTAGATCCAGGCTAGCAGTAGGTAAAGACGGCGATGTCCAAGGTAGTGAATACTTGGGCCAAAGATGTTTGAAGTGGGAAGAGTTGATGTGTCAGCAACTATCTCGAAGTGAAGTGCTAATGATACGAGTAGGATGGAGTCTTGGTTGGGGTGTTAAAGCAGGACACCTTTACATCTCACTAGGCAGGTGATTTGAGGCTTCGAGATGGTCTAGTCAAACAGCACTCGTCATGGGTTGAACAGGCGTGATTGCACTTTGCCTTTATCATGCTGACTAGGTGGAAGTTGGAGGGACTATAAGGAAGCTTCTTATGGAAGAAACTTTTTCAAATTTTGACCTTAGCGCCCTGTTTTCTATGCATTTGATGTGATGTGATAGGTAATTGCACGCTAATATGCTATGACAGGTCCAGGCTGGCAGCAGGCAGAAACGGCGATGTCTAAGGTGGTGAATACTTGGGCCAAAGATGTTTGAAGTGGGAAGAGTCGATGTATCAGCAACTATCCCGAAGCGAAGTGCCAATGATAGGAGTAGGATGGAGTCTTAGTTGGGGTGTTAAAGCAGGACACCTTTACATCTCACTAGGCAGGCGATTTGAGGCTTGAAGCTGGTCTAGTCAAACAGCACTCGTCATGGATTGAACAGGCGTGGTTACGCCTTGCCTTTATCATGCCGACCAGGTGGAATTTGGAGGGACTATGAGGAAGCTTCTTATGGAAGAAACTTTTTCAAATTTTGACCTAGTGCCCTGCTTTCTATGCATTTAATGTGATGTGATAGGTATCCTGTCATAGCATATTAGTGTACAATTACATGCATTTTATCTTTCAAAGATGACCATCTAATTAAAACTCACTCCACGTGTCTATTTTGCAGCATTCCAAGGGATTTGCGCTTACACAAATCCCTACAACCGCTTATACAGCTTCCTAGATGCTTGGCTTATAAATGGTACAATCATGGCGAAGGATCACTTTTTTGCATTTTCTTTGTTCTATTATTGTGAATTCAACTCTTTGCATTAAACTTTCTTTGATAGTTTTTCAAACTTCGTTCTTCTTCATCACCTTTTGTAACCATGTGGGCTAACACAGTTGAGGACAACATTTCTAACTTTGAATCAATAAGGAGTGATCCCCCCCCCCCCCCCCAGTAGGAGAGGACAAAGTCTTATCATTGGCACAACTGGACGAGCCTAATAGGATGGTAGTAAAGGCGCTGGATAGCGCCAGGCTTATTAACGCCATCCTAAGTGATGTATATGCATATGTCCCCTTGCCTCCTCCTAAGGATTTGTTTGATGCCCCTAGGACAGGCAAGGGGCCTAATAACTAGGTGAGTAAGAGAAAATACTTTACCCTTAATTGGATCTTGGGTAATTTTGTTCTTGAGGCAATCCTTGGGTGGCAAATACGGTTACCAAGGAAAGACGAATGGTTAGTTCTGCTATTAGGAGGTACTCACAATGTTTGAGAAGTGTCTGAAGCTTAGGCAGTACCTCCCTCCAAGTCGCTTTGAGAGAGCTCTTCAACTTCCAAGTCTCTTGGTGCAAAATTCTTTAAATTTTGGGTTGTCAAAATGTCGCTTGTTGTCCATGACAAGAGTGTAAGGAACCCCAAACCGAGAGAAAATGTTGTTTCTAACGAAAGATTCAATACTTGTCTCCATAATCTTTGTGACTGCTTCGGCTTCTACCCATTTGGTGAAGTAGTCGATTGTAACAATTATGAATTGCCATCCTCCTAAAGCCTTAGGGAAAGCCCTAAGGATGTCGATACCCCATTATGTGAATGGCCACGGGCTGGTCAAAGGTTGGAGATTAATGTTGGGTGCATGACTGATAGGGGTATGCTTTTAGCATTGTAGGTAATTCTAGGCTACCAATTTGGTGTCCTACCTCATCGTAAGCCAGTAGTACCTGAGCTAAAGCTCTCAAAGGTAGAGGGCTTAAGACTAATTGTGGTTGCTGCACATAGGCCATCGCTTTCTCGCAGGCATTTGAGCAAGCGGAGGCTAATACTCCTATGATATAGGACACCATCAATCAACGTGTAGTTGGTGGTTGATTTGCTTTAACTATATATATAAAAATAAATCGTGAATACTCTAGCAAGTATACTAGGTTGGAATCAAGTAATATAGAGAAAGTAAGGTTGTCGATCTCTCGAGGACTAAAAAATTACTAATCTTATATTAGTTCTTATTAATATTTAAGCAATCAAAATTAAATTAATTAATCTAATAATTACTCTAAAACTATTGAAAAAAGAATAACTATGAAAAATTTAAAATTAAGTAATCAATTTAGAATTGTGGGAAAATAGAATTTACCCTAGATTACGCAAATCAAATTGTTATCATATTATATAGATTAATAGCTATATGGTCATTCCAGTGAAATTATTATATCTTAAAACTTAAAGATTAACCCCTAATTAATTAGTTAGCTTACATATCTTTAAATTAACAGTGGACTCTAAATTATAATCATATATCTCCTAATACTATGATTGTCTAATGTCTTAAATCAATTATCCCTAATGTCTTAGTGAATAATCAATTGCCAAACATTGCATTAATCTTTAGATAATTTCTAATTAATTCAATTAACTCTACTTCCACCTTGATTAATCAAATCAATTAAGAACTTCTAACAAACCCTATATCAACTTCTATATCATTAGGTTTTCTAACAATTATAATCAATTGAACATTTACAATCGAAATCATAGAAATTGCAATCATGAATCATCCATATATCTCTTAATCCTATAACATGAACACAATTATCATCTTAATTATTTAGGGTTTCATCAATTCCTATAAATAATTTTAGTTAACCATGGATTTGAAAACAAAAACACAAATATTGATTGAAATTGTAAGGAAATTCATAATTGAAAGCATAAGTAATTCACAGAATTGCATGAGAATAATTGAAATAGATATCACCAATTCTATATTGGAAAGAAATAATCTTCAATTGCAACTTCAATCTTGGCCTCCACAGCAAAAGCAAAATCCTCTAAATGATCAAAGCGCTTCTCCTAAAGAATTCTTCTAAAACTATCTAAAAGCTATTCTATAATTCTCAATGTTTAAGGAAAAGTATGTCTAAAAGTTCCTCAAATGATGAAATATAAGCTATTTATATGAAAAATTAGGCTCGACTTGCATGAAGTTTCTTTTTTTCATGAAGGCTAGTAGTATAAGTGCAAGATCAGCATTTAGGCCAGCAGCATAGCCATCAAAAGTTGCCGATGCAAGCTTATAAGTTATAAGCCGGCTGCCTTTAATTCCAATTTGCATGCATTGATCCGAACTTTGTTTATTTGCTTAAAATTCCTCTAAATCGTCCATAATTCCACTCTTGAATCCTCTAATCCCTGAAATGTCCAAATGAAAATAATTAAGTACCAATTCTTAATGATTTCTATAAAATCTATAATAATTCTATCTTAATTTGCACTTTTAAAACATGAAAAATATGCCTTTATCAATGGTGTGAAATCTAAGCTTCTTCGCCTCCTTGTTATCTTTTGGGAGTATGCCTTGCTCTAAATAACTCTGGATGGGGTCTATCCATTTTGGCTCTGGTGCAACAGTTGTCAATTCTAAGACGTCAGCCGAGACTGGAGTTATGCTCTTCTCCAGTAAGTACTCTATAATGATCTTCCTATCTTTCACCTCCGATTTCTATATCCCAATGGAGGCGAGTTTGAATAGCCAATCTACCGCTGAATTCTCGAGTAGGGGGATCTTCATGATACTCCATGAAGGGAATTTAATTAGAAGGCTCTTTACTTTCTCTAGGTATCTTACCATTGTGTCATCCCTAGCCTCACAGTCGCTTTGGCCTTGTTAGACGACTAGCATGAAGTTTTAGTAGACCTCTAAGTGTTTGGCGTCGATCTCTTTGGTCAACTTAAGACCAGCTATGAAGGCTTTGTACTCGAATTCATTATTGTTGGCATTGAACCCAAACTTGAGGGCATAGCAGACTGTAACATTATGTGGGCTTGTCAACACGAGACCCGTACCTCCAATCCCCAAGGTGGATGAGCCGTTGACATGGAGAGTCCACACCAGTCCACACCAGTTTGTCATTGACTAAAGGTACTTCCTCCTCTCTTGTGTATTCTACCACAAAGTCGGCCGGCACTTGTGCCTTGTAAGCTATTCATTGTTGGCATTAGATTCTGTACACACTCAACTCCATTGCGTACTTTATCATCCGTCTAGACATATTAGGCTTTTACAACATAGATCGTAATGGTTGATCTGTGACCACAATAATTTGGTACGCTTAGAACTAAGGCCTTAACCGCTGTGCTGAGATCCTCGGCCTGTGGAGTATGTGGCTAATGTAGTATATGGGCTTGTGTTCTCTTCTATTTGCTCTGACCAGTACTGAGGAGAGCGTTTGGTTGCTTATGGTTAGGTACAAGATCAGGTCATCCCCTTAGACAGGCTTGGAAAGGACCGATAGGTGTGTAAGGAAGTCTTAGAGCTGCTTGAAGGCGATGGTACACTCTTAGAGCTGCTTGACAATTCGAAATCTTTTTGGACTTGTGAATAAATTTTCTCTTAGTTTAGTCTTCCTTATGGAGACAAAAAATCCTGATCATTGTGTAGATAGTTTGAGGAGGAGATTGAGACACTTTGGGTCTTTTTATGTATCTCCAATGGGTATTGTGGGCGGACTTGCATTGCAGTAGACAGGTGACTTGCTTGTTTCTATTTTGGATAATTTAAAATCATAGATTGTCATCAAAATCAGGTTAGGGGATAGATTGTTTATGGGTTATGTAGCTTGGATTTATTGTCCTACTGATTTTTATGCTAAAAAAGAGTTATAGAGTGATCTTATTTGCTTGGCAAATTCTACAAATGGTATTTTTCTATAGGAGACTTCAATGAGATAGTAGATGATTGTGAAAAAAGTAAAGGTTGGCCTAAGCTTAGAAGACAAGTAGAGGGGTTTTGTTCTATGATATTTGAAGCTCAACTACATGATCTTGGTTTCCAAGGTCCAAAATTCACTTAGATGAATAAAAGATTCAATGGCATGCTCATAAAGGAAAGGATAGATAGAGGGTTAGTCTCTAGTGATTGGTTGAGTGTTTACCCATATTCTCAAAATTTTCATAGCCCTTTTGTTGGGTTTGACCATGTTGCATTAATTTTGAGTTTAAGGAAGGAGGAAAGTTTTGGAAGGAAGCAATTTTGGTTTGAAAATTTCTGGAGAAAGCTAGAAGGGTGTAATGAGGTCATGTTGCAGTACTAGAAAGAGGTGAATGTTGCTGATTTTAATATTGTTTTAGGGATAATGCTAGCATGAGTACTTGAACTTTTATATTGTTTTATTTTAATACCTAAACTTTAAACTCGTTCATTTTAGTACTTTAACTTTTTAAATGAGATAAATTGGTATCTCCGTTATAATAGCTGTTATTATAAAATGCTAGAATAATAATATAGGTATATCAACTTTCATTTTATTTTCATTTTAGTGCCCAAACTTTATTTTTTATTTCATTTTAGCATTTCAACTTTTTAAAGTGAAATAAATAAATATTCTTTATAACGGTCGCTATAATGGAGATGCAAATTTGTCTCATTTAAAAAGATGGGATACTAAAATAAACAAGTTTAAAATTTAGGTATTAAAATGAAAAAAAAAAAAGAAAGTTCAGATACTTCTAGTGACTTTATCTCTATTGTTTTATTATCTCTTAAGATGTGTAGGGAGGGGTTTGTATCTTGGATTAAGAAGGCTGTTTCGAATAATAAAAAAGAGATAGAAAAGCTTCTTTCCAAAATAGGAGAATCTCAAGATGCAAAAGTGGCAGATTGTGTTGAAGATGAAAAAGAGATGATTAGACAATTGGATGAGTTGTGGAATAGAGATGAAATGTATTGGCATAAATGGTCTTAGCTTAATTGGTTAAACTATGGGGACAAAAATATGGCTTTTTTCCATAAGATTATTGTTCGCAAGAGACAAAGAAACAAAATAATAAGATTACAGGATAGCTACAGTAATTGGTTTGAGCAGGAGGTTGACGTTGAAGCAGCCTTTGTCCAGTTTTATCAAGAGTTGTTTCATGGTGGTCCTAGGCGTAACTTTAATGATTGTTTGGAGTGGATAAACCCTTTCTTTCTTGAAGTAGATAATGAGATTTTATGATCTGAAATCAGTCCAAAGGAAGTTAAACAAGTTGTATTTCAAATGGGTGGGCTTAAAGTACCGGGCTTAGATGGATTTTTAGGGATTTTCTACCAGTCCTATTGGGACACCATTGACTCCTCCATTGTGAAGGTTGTCCAAGTTTTTTTCAATTTAGGTTTGTTTTCTAAAGCTTTAAATACAATTGATTTGGTGCTAATCCCTAAAATTGCTAATCTAAAGTCAATTAATCATTATAGACCTATTAGTTTGTGTAATTTCCTTTATAAAATTGTCTAAAAAATCTTGGTTAATCGTTTGAAACCATTTCTTAATGAGCTCATAACTGAAAATCAAAGTGCTTTTGTAGCGAGATGATTGATTCAAGATAACAACCTTTTTGCACATGAAATGTTTCATTGTCTTAGATTTAAGAAGAGAGGAGAAGCATTTAGTTATGCTCTTAAAATAGACATGAACAAAGCCTACGATAGAGTTGAGTAAGATTTTTTGGAAGCCTTGATGAGGAAAATAGGTTTGAACAGCCGCTAGGTTAGTTGGATTTTATATTGTGTGTCCTCAGTGGAATAAAACATACTAATGAATGGTAATGTGGTTGGCCATGTCAAACCTACTAGAGGATTAAGACAAGTAAACCCCCTATCCCTTTATCTTTTTGTTATCGTTGTGGATGTCTTATTTAGAGGTCTTTTAAAAGCTATACATAATGGTTGGTTGAAGGGTTTTAAGCCTCAGTGTGATTGTCCTATTATTTCTCACTTATTATTTACGGGCGAATCATTGTTTTTTCTTGGTGCAACAAAAATTAATTTGACCAAGTTGAAGAGGATCTAGAAGTGTACTGTAATGCATCAGGGCATGAAGTAAAATTTTTTAAATCTTGCATCTTCTTTAGTAACAACACCCTTACCCCATTTCAATAGGGATTGACGAGAATCCTTGGAGTGCAGTGTAGGTGTCTTCTAACCCTGGTAAGTACTTAGGGCTACCCTCATTGTAGTGTCACTCTAAGTTAGAGACTTTATGGTTTGTGTAAGAGAAGATTGAAAGGAAGTTGTAAGGTTGGAAATAGTTATTTTTGAGTGATGTTGGACCTAAGACATTGATTAAATCAATTGCTTGTGCAATTCTTACCTATTCGATGGGTTGCTTCAAGTTGCCTTAAAAGTGGTGCAATAAAATGAATAGTATCATTGTACGATTTTGGTGGGGTCAAAGAAAAGGTAAAGGGAGGATCCATTGGGTTAATTGGAAAGATCTTACACTACCAAAGGCATGTGGAGGAATGGGATTTAAAGACCTGTATTTGTTCAATCTAGCATTGCTTACTAAACTAGCTTGGAGGATTCAAATGAACCTAGACTCACTTTGGGTCTGAGTCCTTAAAGGGCTTTACTATCTAAAGAATTCTGCTTTGTAAGGAAAGGAAGTAGAGCTTCATGGGGTTAGTCTAGTGTTTTAAAGGGAAGAGATGTTCTTTTTGAAGGAGCTTTTTGGCAGATAGGAACAGGAGAATCTATACATGTGTGGCAAGATCATTGGATTCCAAAATTACTAGATTTTAAATTGCAGGGTCTTGACATACTAGTGGGCAGAGACTTACGAATGAGTAGGTTGATAGATGCAGGGAACGGATTTTGGAATTTACAATCGATACAAAATACTATTTCATATATATAAGCAAGATGCATAAAAGATGTAACTTTAAGTGTCGACTTAAGGTAGATCATCTGGTTTGGTTGTTTGATTGATTTGGTCAAGTCTTGGTTAAATTTGTATACTTCTTCTTAGCCTTAACTTGTAACATGTGCTCATCTAATAGAGCAAACTCATCTAATAGGACACAGTAGGAATGGAAGTAGATCTAGCATATGCATGTCCAGCTGAAAGTTATGAACTTTTTATGGAGAGCCTTTAAAAATTCTTTGGTAAATGCAAATCTTTGTAAAGGAAATATTGTTACTTATGGAAACTACGTGATTTGTGGTGAGCAAGAGACTGTTGAGCATGCCCTACTCCTATGTCCTTGGATCAAGCGAATTTGGTTTGGCGTTTTCGGTGGAGGGTCAAGAGAGAGATGGTCACTTCGCTATGGGATTAGAGGATCTTGATGCTGCAAAACTTATATCGAGACGTGCTAAGGGAGAAAGATTGAATCTTTGCTTTTGCTTGTTGGACGATATGGTGAAGCAAATGCAATTTTGTGTTCAAGAAGGAAACCCTAAACCCCTTGTTGTGTACTCAATGCATTTTAGCAGTTTGTGAGGAATGGATTTCTTGTAAAAAAGACTTCTGTAGAAAGTAGTAATCCTACACATGAGAGGGTTGTCATGAAGGAACCACCACCTGTCAATAAACTTAAGTTAAATGTTGATGGGTCATGAAGCAAAGATGGAGTAAGGGGTAGTGAAATGGTAATTTGTGACCATAATGGGCATGTAGGCTTGGTAAGAAATTCATGGGCCTAATGCTGAGATGGTGGAGTGTTCGACAGTCAAGTATGGCTTAGGGTTAGTGAAGGATAATTATGCGTAGAATCAAATGCTTGGGTTGTAGTCAAATCTTTGAAGGAGAGTACTTCTTTAGTGCACTGGAGTAATAATCCAATTTTAGATGACATTAAAACTTTAGCTACATTTTTTGATAATTTAGAGTTTATGCATGTTCTTAGAAATGCTAATAAAATAGCAGATTGGGTAGCCGAACATATAAGGAAGGGGATGTACCTTTAGATTGGTGAATATGCACCCCATTCCCTTTCCTTCGGCTTTTATCTTTAGATATTTTGTCCATGTCTTCTAGTTGAAGAGACTCTAGTTGTAGCACCTTTGATAATGGTTAAATGAATACTAGACTTTATTTACGACCCAGAAAAAAAAAAAAAAAATTACGCACCTTACAATGAAGATGGTTGGAGCATTGTTGTTGTTCATTCTACGATCACTATGTCTGTTATCCTTCGAGTTTCCTTATTTTGAAAAATCAACAACTTTAACAACGAACTAATATTATCGTCACCAAAATTTTCTACTTAGAGATTGTTATTTTTTGTTACTTTTCTACGGTAGTTGAGAATGTTTTATTTGTTATATTCTAGCCCCTTGCCTTTATCTTATTGAATAATCTCCGTAAATGATTATGTTTTTAGCTTATAACCTTGACTGAAAATAGATCAAGTTCATCTAGGACAAGAGGTGTGATTTTTACGTTAGAAATTGATAGAATAAGACTTGTACTAACAAGGAGAGCTATTGATCGACGCCTCCATAGGCAACGTGAGGAAAGAACTTCTGTTTACTAGGGCTTTCGTTATGGAGAAGACTGCGTTCAGTATTCAATTTATAAGAAAGTTAAGGATGAGGTTTTAGTCAGTTGTCCTTAGTTTAGTTTTCTTTAATGACTGAACGGGGTTTCTGCAGTAAAACTAGGGTTATATCTCCATTTTAGGAAAGGAAGTCAGAGGTACATTTACCAACTTAACTCTATACTTAATCTATTTTTTTAGAGCATTGTACATAGTTTTAGTGTTGTTTGCAGGTTGTCATAAATCTTGTTGAAGCTATACTATAGTTTTGATGGGTTTTGTAATACCATTCGAGATAATATTACTGAATAGCTTGAAAATGCGTTTAATGAGATCCTCTAACTCTATAAAAAGAGGTAATTAAAAGAAGAGTAATAGGTGTATTTGTCATTTTGGAAGAAACTATTTCTTAAAAAGTACTCGCATTTGAAAATAATTTATGAAATATCATTTTAAAATTATATTTTTAGAATGCAATTTTACTTTCATCCATCATGTAGACATATAACATAAGGAAAGATGTGATAACAAAAAAAAAAAAAAAAAAAATTGCAGGATCAAAATGCGATTTTATAATCGCAATCCCATAATGCGATTCTAAAACATTTCTTCGCCTGCACCATTTACTTAAAGCCTTGTAAAATGGGTGGAGTATTGTGATATTCTGGGATTTTAAAATCGCAACTTCTTCCTGCAATTTCATCCTCATTCCATGTCTCTGCTATGTCACGTGGAAGGTTTTGGATAAAAAGTAAAACCTCATTTTAAAAATATGATTTTAAAACGGTACTTCACAAATTACTTTTCGTATTACCACTTTTTAGAAAATTATTTGCCCTAAAGAGATAAACACACGTATTTCTCTTAAAAAAGAAGATGATAGAGAACTTGTAGGAGGGGCTCATATGTGTGAAGCCCAATCTTGTTTCTATAGAAGTCCCTTCCTCAGTTCGACATAGAGGCTAAGATGACACACGAATCATTCAGCTCTATCTAGACCAGTGAAAACGGTAGCCGTTGGATGCTTGGTTAGATATTCGAACAAGGATGACACGTGGAGGAAGAGACAACGTGTTAAGCATATTATCATTATTTTTTCAATCCTTTCCGTATCTTAAATGTAAATTGTACATCAATTATATTAGGCAATCATAATGAGAAATAAATGAAACTTCTTAAATAATTGTCATTGTTCGTTAGGTATATTTATGTTTACGGGTTGATTTTAGTGAAATCCATAGAGCTTATGTGTTTGCATTGTAGAGTTTGAATCATAATAATGAATAGTGGAGAAGGCTTGGATATGGATGAATGGACGGTGAAACAGGCGGAATCAGTGTTGTTTGTTTCGAACATAGACATAAATTATTATTAATGTTAAAGAGGGAAAGCTATTGTTTAAAAATGCTGCAAATTAAAACAATCACTTAAAGTTATAATTTTAACTCCAAAGCTCAAATCATGAAGCATGATTTTATACGAATAATCTAAAATCATGATTTCAAGACACTTTATAAGTCATTATTTTAGTCACAATATTTATACGAAATTTTAGATGTTGCATTTTAGATTTTATAAAACATTTTTATTTTTGTATTTACTCGTGGCATATGTAATAGCTATTGTGACTTGAAGTCACAATTTTAGGTAATCTCATATATTTTTTAGAGGTGTTGTATTTTAGAAAAATTTTCAAATAGTAATTTTTGTTCCTCCTCTCGCATACCATAATTATAATAAACTCATGATGAACGAAAGTCGGACTAGATGAAAATAAATAAACATATTTATGATCGTGGCAGTTGGTAAATCATCATAACGGATATATATGTGTGTGTATAGAGGCTTAGGATACTATTGCCTTTATTATTTGAATTTACAACTTTTTATAATTTTATACTTAAATTTTTAACTTGTCAAATAATATACCCAATCCATATTCTTCTATCATATCGGAAAAAAAAAAAAGTATTATTTAGTTGTGCAAAGTTTATAAGACTAGATTCTGACAAAATATTTTGTTCAATATTTGATATACTAAGTTTGGTTGTTAGAAAAAAAAGTGATTGAAGGATTGGATCAAATGTTAAAAATGTATTCATCTAAAATATAATACAAAAATTGATTTTACTAAACCAAAACATAAATATTGGGGATATAAATATAATTAAATAAATACTAGATAATATTGAGGGTATAAATATTAAAAAATATTTTAAATAATATAAAAATATAGTTAAATAAATATTGAATAATATTAATGATATAAATATCAAAATATAATATTGAAATGTATACCAAATAAGAGATATATAAAAATCAGTATCAAGTATTATACAAATAAAACAAACACAATAATATTATATTATCGAGAAAATTACTTATTTATCATCAAAATTAAAAAAAAATTTACCAAAATACAAATTGTATAAAAATAATTACCAAAATACTAAGTTTATATTGTATATTTAAGATATGACATAATATTGATATATTTTGGTAATTTTTTTATATAATTTATAATTATATAATTTTTTTTTCTAAAGTTAATAAAGATGTATTTTATCCTTATATTATCCTCTTCAATTTTAACAATGAAATATTAGCTCAGCATGGTTTACAGTAATTATCACACTTCCCACCACCATATGGACTCTAGAGGTGTTAAGTACGGGACAAACTACTCTCAAGAATTCAACACAGAACTAGGCATTCATTCGTATTTATTAAAAGTTAAATTATTAAATTTAAAATTTATTTAATAATTTAAATTTAAAATAACATAAATCAAAATTAAGCTAATTTTATAAAAACTAAAACCAAAAATTATAAAATATCCTAATATTACATATTTTCGAATTTAGTTATCCCATTTGAGAGATCAGTGAGCATGTCATTAACATGGGCTGTTTTTGTGATATTTCATTTGTACATTTCTGCTCTTTAATAACCACAGAAAGAGAAGAGTCGCCACCGGAGATATGGCTGGAGTCCTGAACATGTCAAACGCGCCACTGTTCAGGCCACTCACACGCCACCGCAACACACCACCTAGATATCCAATCTCCAGTAGAGCGATGTCAAGCGAAGTCTCAAGCAGTCAAAACAAAGAAGTACAAGCCCCAGTTATATCTCCTCCACCGAATTTCAAGCCCCCGGAGCCGAAACGCTTCGGTGTGAGACCCGACAAGCTTTTTGACGTGTTGGGGGCTTCTCTTGCGCTCGTGTTCCGACTTGGCACTGGCGTTTTCGTTTCTGGGTATCCTCTTATTTTCTTCTTTCTTTCAAAATTTATCTCATTTTTGCTTGGCCTTTTTATGGTTATTCTTACATGTATGGCAAATGCTTCGCTTTACTGTAATGCTTTTGAACATTTTGGACTTCCTGTTGATAAGGAAAGAAGAAAGAGAAGCTATGTTCAATCTGTTTGCAGCCTAGTGGCATAAGCACTGTGCCAAATGCAATTCCCTCTAGCCCTTATCGTAGTCGGGGGGAAAAAAAGGATGGGGAGTATGTAATGTAGGAAGAAAGAAACTTGCTTTCTTATTTCTTTATCTTTCTTTTTTTTTTTAATCATATAGTGGGGATCAGGGAATGATATAGCCTTTGACATAATTTTTCATTAAGTAAAGGTGATTGGTGCCGTTGAAGTGATTTTGGCTTGATGTTGTGCAAGAGATGGAATATTCAACCTCAAAGGGTTGGGGCAGGAACTCTCATAATTACTGACATGATGTCTAAGGTTCATATCCACCAAGACTGACCGTTTAGGATTGTTTATATCCCTGGTGTTAGATGGTTTCACTATGGTCATGTCCTTGAGGAAAAGGAAAAAAATGTTATATTTTCTTCATTTTGACACGCTTATTGCTTTTGCTGTCAAAAGTGTGGGTGTTAATGGAATGTAGGATGCTTCTAGGCTATTGAAGAAAACTCTTGTTTGTAAATAGCTGATTTTAGAACAATGCACACTATGGCCATGCACAAGGATGCTGAAATTTTGAGGTGTATATGGATCTGTCAGCATCTTTGCAAAGGGAATCTTCTTGGAATCTCATTATAAATTATTATTAGTTGGACTATCCTGACAAGGTATCTTAACTAATGCATCGCAATGTGATCTTCTTTTGGTTGATGGAGGGGCATGGCCACAATTTGACTAGGTACCTCTAGGCAGATGAATCACTTCATCCTTCATAACTCATTGTAAATAGAAGTTAGATAGCAAAGATATTGAGAAATCTGGCCAATCAGGTGATATGGGTTTACAGAGTCTATGATGCAGACTGTATGATGTGGAGATGCATAATAGACAGCATTGCCAAGAAGATGAGCATGATTGATACACCAGCGTATCGATAAACTTATAATTAGCATAGTTCATGAATATGCTAGTATTTGTTGATATGAGAATTGCAACTTTATTAAATTCATTAGAGAAATTGAATATGGAGAATGGCTTTGGTTGCTTATCGTGTGAGTGGACTGAGCAATGACTGGATAATATTCAACGATAGGAAGACGATGTATGGTGATAGCTGCGAGCTTTTCTTGGAATGTGGCACGCTTGATGCTTACCAGTATATTGATATATGTCTGCTTTGATAACTTTTGTTCTATGGTGGAGCATGAGCACACTATGGACCTAAAAGATCTATTGATGTGACAAGATTGAAACAAACGATTAGACTGGTTCTGGTACCTTGTGTGTATGTGTCGAAAGCCTTTTCCCTTTTATGACTTTACTTGCATACCGCCCCAACTGTCTTTCTTATGGCTTTAATTGTGCACACCATAGTGTTGGCAATGCTACAGTGATAGAATGTGGCTCGCTACTGTTCTAAAGTTCCTTTCTTTCCATGTGATATGAAATAAATTCTTCTGACAGAAGCAGCTTTCCTTCTACAAAAAGGGTAGAATTTCAATCAGTAAATGAGTAGGGCAACTGAACTCCGTCGACATTGCATCCCTTTATATGACTGGATAATGGGTATATGTATCAACATTGCTCTGATAAATATAAGAGAGGATGGTGTTGGCTGCACTCTCTTGCACTCTCTTACAGTTTGTATTGAAAAGAGCCATCTAATCAATGCATGCCCAGGAATTGCCTTAAATAACCACACAACTTTAGCGCATGAGTATTTTAGTTTGTGTTCCTGTAAGGATTTCCTTGCAGTATGGTAGTATATTTACTATAAGAGCTAGGCCTTGTCAGATTTTATCTTTTTTCTTTTGTTTTTTCTTTTCCTGTATTGAAACCAAGTGGCTAGATATATTCCCATTTCTCAAAATTTCTCAGATACCACCATCTGGTAAATCCTAGCATACATCTTTCATGGTGGAACATAATCACACCACACCATGGATACAAGATCTACAATTTGCCTCCCCCCTATAACATTCTTGAGAGCCCCATTTAGTAGAGATTTAGCAGATAAAAGGGATATAAAATATTTGTCACCAATCCTACTTTGATGTATGGTTTTGACCAATAGCCTAATTTAGGGTTGTTTTAACCATCGCCAAGAGCATATAGCCATTGAGTAGTATGAGATGATCCATGATAGCCATAATCCATCCCTAGAATAGAACATCCATATGTTCTGCATCTGGCTGCCTCATTCCTCAAAGGAAGATTAGGTATGCTCAAATTCACTTTCCTCCTTGGGTGAGCAAAGGTTTAATTTGATTGTAGCCTACTTGCTCATGCCTTCCATTTCAGACCAAACGGATGTTTTAATCTTATTTTTAACAAGTTTGATGACTGTGGAGGATAAACTGTTGCCCAGTCAATTTGGAGGGAAAATAGGATGGGTTTTATCCTTTGCAACTGACCTGCCTAGGAGAGTTACCTACTCATCTAGTAGCTTAGTCTATGAATTACCATGTGTTATAGGATTGGGTTAAACCTTGAGTCTTTGGTCTATCCAAAACAAAATCTGTTACACTGTTGTGTTTAAACAATTTTTTACCACTCTTACCAATCTTAAATTAATGAGCTTGGGCTCATTAAAAGAGAATCTAACAATCTCGTTGATAACAAATATTTTTGAGTAAAATAGGACGGACTGCCCTTTTTTACATTTTGGTTTTCTGTTATAGAGTCAAAACCAGCAGTTATGTGAGTGCAGTTCCTAATTTTTCTCCGAATTTGACAACACATATAACTCCCCAGTTTTCTAATAACTGGCTCTCAAACAGCCAACACATGTCCCTACTGCCATTTACAAAAGAAAAACCGTCGACACTTGAATAATTACCTGGACACACAAAACATATGGCCAGATATAGGACACAAAACCAACAAACACACGATGCATACAACACAGCACAGCCACAACCAAAACAAACACACAAACACTAACAGTCACAACCAGATCAAGTCTGTCTTCTTCTTCTCTTCTTTGCATAGACATGTTTGAAAGGAATGATTTTGTACTCTTCCCTGGGAACTTTAGCTGATGGATCAGCTATAACACCACGGTAACAAGTGCTACAATCGTTGCTTCTCTGTCTATTAATTAATGGAACATCTAACTATCTAATCTGCAATTTACCCAAAAATTCACCCACTGGGAAGCCTACTATTTGTACCAACTCCATTTGGTTGCTGTTGTCCAGCTTGCTACCAACATCTAACTCTAATTAGGATTTACCTCCATTCTGGACATCTTTGAAATATGTTAAATAAATTGGCCAAAAAGAAAAGTCTGGTACTTTTCTAACCACTGGCATTGCTGCCATTAGCAAAAGGCATCAAATATCCATGAAGGTAATCCATTATACTTAGTCTGACATTAGCCAAGAAAAATCTATATGCTTTCCTACTCACAATTCCAACGAACATCAAATCCTCCCCTACTAATCTGATGGGGTTTATGCCAATTCTATTTGTACATTTCAATGAGGTGTGATTTTTGGGGCACTACTTGGAAATTTCACGGTGGGTGTGGCAGTTGTTGATAGATGTAACAATTCTGAGATGGATGATTACATCTTTGAAGAAAGGAAACCATGAAAAGATGATGGAATTGTGACATAACTTAAGTGATTTTTCTCATGCTCTGCAAAGGCAAAAGTTTTTTGTTCACCATAACCTTGTAAATAAGTATGTTTGACCATCTAGAGATTGGTGCATTAGAAGAGCCTGTATGGTAGTGATGGTGGACTTTTTGAAGCATGATTTGATGATCTTTGCTTGTTGATGTGTTTTTGTTCTACCTTTGGCAAATGTGTATCTGAGTATTTTTGAGGAGAAGACTGTATTCCCCTAAAAACAGAACACAAATCTTGGCATGGAACCATAGAACACCTTTGAAAGGGGCTGATGAAGAAATTGCATGTATGAGTGCTTATTTTGATCAAAGACTTTGACATTTACCAAATGTACCCTTGATTTGATTGGGCCGAAAGAATGTGGAGCAAGGATAAAAAGGAACAAGTCTTCACATTGTTGTTAACCTAAAAATATAAAATTACACAAGATTCCATACGTTTAAACTTTTAGATTAGTTGGTTGTGGATCTAAGCTTTGTTGTGGTATTAGAGTAGGAGGTGCTAAATGTGACCTTTTGTGCACTCACTGGACCTTTGATTTAATTAAGTAGGATGGCTTTGATTAAAGTTTCAGTCCAGAATTGTAAGGGGAGTGTTTCACCTATAAATATAAAAAAACGCACAAAACTGTGTTTAGTTTAGCTGGTTGTGGATCTAGAATTCATCACTTGTAACTACAATCGATTAAATGTTAGTGGTAGACAGTCAACATGTTATTGACTCGTTTTAGCTTTTCTCTGAATAACCTTTCACCATCTTGCATCGAAGGAATAGTTCATAATGTTTGGCTCCTTAAATATCTGAATTTTTCCTGGACTCACCCTTTGTCTTGGCAGGTATTCTGCATCTATTGCTTCTGGAAACGAGATTCCCCCTGGACAATATGTTCTAGATCTTGCTGGTATGCTGATGTTACATATTATTTATTTATGTCTGGTTATGGTGCAACTTTCTTTTGGAGCAATGCTAGCTCAACCAACTTTTGTCAACTAGTGATCATTTAAACTGCTGTTGGCCTCATTTGGCCACTAAGCTGATACTGCATGCATATTGCTTCTTCAATATTACAAAATTTGCTAATTTTATTATGAATTATATATCAGTTAATCTTCTCATTTTAACAGGTTTAAAAATTAAGGAGACTTCTAAAATTGGTCCAAGACCAGAGAAGCCAATTGAGATATATGAATTTGAGAGGTAATGTTGTGCTCTATATTACTATGTGAAAGTTCTTTAGATGTGCATGTATGAGGCTATCCAAGTCAACCCCGACTCTCATTTATCTGTTTGTTCCAACTTGCATTCTAATTAATTTTGATGAACAACTAATGACAGCATGTGTCTTTTTTCTCTCTCTCATTGCTAAATAATGGACTTGTGGGAACTCCAGCTGTCCTTTCTGCCGAAAGGTAACATCTGTCAGGATTCATTATTTAGTTTTCAAGATTTGCATGTTTATCCATCATGAGTTCCTTGCTTTAGTTATCCTTTTTCCCTTTACTTCAAGTTGATAAATGAAATTGAGTAAATAAAACAAAACTGTAGGAAAGTTGCTTTAGTACATCTATTGTGAAGGAATCAACATGAAGAAGGTGATGAGAAGAGCAAGTGACTGGAGCTAAGAGCTATTGCAGTCATTGCACGAGCCCACACAGTTCCCAAAAAAAGCTATATTTTGGGGTAGGGCAAAATTCAGTTTCCTGAAGTGCTTTCCTGCTTCAATCATTGGGGAAAGACCTTTTTAATCTAAATTTGACCTGCTCGGAAACATTACGAGCTATTCACTATAATGTTGCATAGGTTTTGTATGTAATCCCTCCTGCCCCATGCGGCTTGTATATTTCCCTTTTCATCCATTTTTATCAATGACTTAATTACTAAAACACCCACCCCACACCACCCTAACCCTACCCAAAAAAAAAAAAAAAAAAAAAAAACCAACCAAAAGAAAAAAGAAAAAAAAAAAAAAGAAGATCAACATTTAATTATCTATGACACTTTTCCACTGATAATGGTTTAGTTACGAGGAAATTGAGCTGTCAAGTGTAGAATATACTTGAATAAACTATGCTGTTAAGTATGCTAGTGGTTTTAGCATGTAGTTCATGTTATGTCCCTATTGCACGTCCACCTATTTCAGAAGTATGCAGGCATTGGCTCAAGTGGCTGGTCCTTTTGTATTGTTACTGGTTAGTTTTTGCTATTGGTTGCAATTTTTTAGTTACCTGTATCTATCATTTATTTCTATTGTATATTGTACTTGTGAAGTTCTAGATGACCCTAGAACTTTCTAGAAGTAGTTAATTATTTCTTTAGTAGCTGAAACTAGTATAAATAGGAGTTAGTTGCCTTTCCTTAGTTTTTAGTTGGAAAATATGAGGGATGATCTCGTGACCTTTCATAGCTGAAAGGCATATACATTTACAAAATTTAATCAATAAAATAGCGTCTTGTTTGTCAAACAAATCCTAACTTGTATCGAACTGTGTATTTGTTTTTCTGAAGTATGGCCTTTTCATGTACTTACAGGTTAGGGAAATTGTTGCAGTGCTGGATCTAGATGTTCTGTTTTATCCATGTCCAAGAAATGGCCTGAATTTCCGTCCCAAGGTTGTTCAGATGGGTGGTAAACAACAATTTCCTTACATGGTTAGATTCAACACCTCTTCATATTGCTGCTTTTATAGGCTTAATCAGCAAAACATAGTGTCTTGAGTGGAGAAATTTATATCACAGATATTTTTAGACTACATAGTGTAATTGTAGCTGCAAACTACTAAACCGTTTTCTGTATTTTGTCTGTTCCAACACAATGTGTTAACTAAAATAACTGCATTGGGATCTTATGGGTTGCTGCGGTTTTTATAATTAAATAAGCATGTTTATCAGAACACACTTATTTAGCTAATTATCATATATGTGTGTGTGTAGAGAGAGAGAGAGAGAGATAGAGAGACATGCATTTATTATTAAATTACTCATCTATAATATATTTGATGTACATGTTGCATATATATACATATATGTGCATGTTTTAATTTATTTTTTTACAATGTGAATAATTGATATAAATATAAATTTTGAATATTAGCTTATTTATTTGCAAGATCAATATGCTTAAGTACCTCAGCAACATAAAATGTTACACCTGGTTCATGTGATTATCATTATTATTGTTACTGTTGTTGTTGTTGTTGTTAAGCTAAAGCTAGCTATTTGACTCAACATTATATAATAAATATTTTTTAAAAGCAAAAATACAGGGAATATGAGTAGTCTAGTGGTAGCTTTTTGTTAACCATATTTTACCATGAAGGGATATAGTCATCTTGCATAAATTACATGCAAAAAAAATGTTTAAATTGCTTTCTTATAATTATATTATATGGAATCTTTATTTTGAGGCACATACGTTGCTGGTATGCAATATCTAGTATATATTTATCTTTAATTTCTTAAATTAGTTTCATGTTTTTATTATTCATCATTCTTCTTTTTTCTTTTTCTTAGTTATTTATTTTGATTTTTATTTCCTCTCTTTTCCTCCCTCTCTATTCCCTTTGTCTACAATCTACTGCACCCTCCCATCTAACCTCATCAACCCAACCCCCAATTTCTTCCCCCATTTTCTTCGCCTCACTGCTTCATTCTCTCACCCTCCCTCTGTCCTCTCAATTTTTTTGAAAATGTCAACTGAAAAACCCACTTAGAATCAAGTTTGTTGCAATGTAATAGATGTTGCTCATTAATTTTTCAACCCCCCACCCTCCTCTCTCTCTCTCTCTATTTTTTTTTTTTTTGTGCGCCACATTTTTTACTTGATAGTAAATGAGGATATCTGTTAGTTCCTTGGAGAATTTAACTCAGTAGGATTAAGGAAGTTTTGAAAAAAATTTTCCATATGTATTTTTGTTGTTTGGCACAAAAAATGTATTTCATCTATCACCAAACCTGTAGATAATGCCTACATTTGAATGTGGTTTTGATACTATCAACTTGCAGTTCCTATCTATTTGGATTGTCATTTTTCTTTTTCATGTCTATACTTGATGAATGTAAGGGGAACCAAGAAAAAAATGTTATTAGGACAAGATTGGATCTTCAAGTTAATTCCAAAACTGCTGGCCCAGTTTTACCTTCTGTTTGTAAATTTTGTATCTTCATTACCACAAAATTTGAAATGATATTATCAGATTATACATAACATGTTTACATAATTCCTTGAATTTATAAGTATAGAAAGATAATTATTCGGAGCATCAAGAAAACAAAAGATTCCCTTATTTCACAGAGATAATGTTTTACATGAGGCAGAATATCAGTTTGTATTGATAGTAGAAAAAATGGATTTCACATACGTAAAAAAGCTTCTAGTACAACTTCTAGAAGAAAAAGTAAAGTGTTTTCTTCATAAACATTTGTATTTCTCTATCTCCTTTCTGTTTTCTATTTTGAAACCCTCACTAGGTAGATGTGAGGCATGTGTTTTCTAACAGAAAAATATTCCTCGCTACAGCTATACTATAATTTATAGGTGGGTAGGATGCTTCCTCCTACAATAGACCTTCCAGGCTGCCCTGTTAGGCACAGCCCATTTGTTGGGTCCAATGAATGATTTTCATTAGATGCTTCCTGCTGAAATTGACCTTGCTTCCAAGGCCGTGCTCAGGGAATTGCTCCCTGAATGTTATTCTGTCAACCTGGGTAGGCTCCTCCAGAGGTGTATTTTGCCATTGCATCAGTAGCTGTAGGACAATTTACCTTCTACCTTCCACAATCCTTCTGCTAACACCTTATCTGGTTGCAGAGTTGGTGGAGCTTCTACTTTCCCTCATGAAGATGAGCTTCTGCTGTGTGGTTCCTTACTACTTTTTTAAGGAGTGAAACATGGAAAACTGGGTGCACCCAACAATCCATTGGCAGTTGTAGTCGATAAGCGACAGTTTCAACTTGCTGCTAGGGCCATAATAACAGGCTGACAACTTCGGATTCACATGCCTGTTAACATTGACCTGCCTGTGTGGGTGAAATTTCAAATAAACCCAGTCCCAAGCTCGTAGTGTACCTCTCAGCTTTTGATTTGTGGCTCTTGTTATTCTATCCTGAGCATGTTGAAAGTTGTAATGCAGCTATCAAAGGATCCTGTTCCTGCCCCTTAATTTCTCACTGAATGCATCCACCATTGTCTCACCTGAATCATATCTTGTTAGAATTGGCAAAGCACTGTGGAAGGACGTATCATACTGGTACCCTTCCAAACGAATCCACTTCGCCTACTCTCTGGGCTGTTTTGAAGTAACCTACAGAGGTATCTCTCTAGGCCACAATTGTGGACTTAGGTGGTCCATCAGTTTCAGGATAATAGGCCGAACTCATTAGCAATTTTGTGCCTTGTTGCCAAAATAATTCTGCCTAAAAATGGCTCATAAAAGCAGGGTGATAGATCACTCTCACAATCACTAATGATTATTTGGGGAACACCATGTAGTTGGACCATCTTCTTGGTGATCAACTTCGCTGCTTCTCTAGCTGTACAAGGGTGCTTGAGGAAGAGAAAAGAGCATACTTGGTCAGCTTAATGTCATACCCTTGGGACTTAGGTAAATTCGTGATAAAATCTATGGTTAAGTCTTCCCACATTGTGGTGGGTGGTGGGCATAAGAAACTGCAGGACTCAAAGCTCGATATTTATTTTTTTGACACACATTACACTCATCAATGAACTTATATCTAGCTTTATGCCCTTCTAGTAAGCACTATCGGTTTCTCTTCTATATGTTTGGAAAGCCCTTGAGGGGATGCATGTAACTCCGGAATTAACACTAGGATCCATTTTTGAGTGCGAGGAGATGACCATTTCCTATTATAAGCAATTAACCATTTCTCATTTCAAAGCCAACCCACTCATTGGATCTTCTAGATGCAAGTTTAGTCTTTTTTATTCTCATTCCCTATGAGACTTAGGGCAGCCCATAATGGGTCGGGAATGGTGCCTAACTCACCATCATTAAGTTGATTGGACAGCACATCAGCAGTGTGGGTGTCATTTCTCAGCTTATACTACACTTCAAACTCATACCACAGCAATTTGGACAGCCAATTTTGCTGATGCAGAGTTGCTATTCACTATTAGAGTAGGTGTTGGAGGTTGTGCTGATCAACTTGATTGTGAACTTGCGCTGTAGCAGGTTGGGCCATTGGCTAATACCAATGCCACTATTTCTTTCTCCTAGGTTGACTACGGCTTTGCTAAATACACGATGGCTTTGCCAAGTTGCATTAGCATCACACACTCACACCATTCCCAAATGCATCACACTCGGTTACAAAGATTTACCCAAAATTCTCATTGCCAACATTAAGGCGTGCTGAATGCTTATTTGAGTTGTTGGAAGCCATGCTCAACTTCCTTGTTTAAGGAGAAACCATTCTTTTTCAACAAATCAATACATTGCTTTGCAATCTTCCCACAGTTATCCACAAATTTGTGGTAATAATGGGTTAAACCCAAAAAAGCCTCTAGCCCCCTTTACTTTTTTAGGTCATGGCCACTCGGTGATGCTAAGTTGGTTGGGTCCAGGGTCACTTTATTTGATGATATGATGTGGCCTAAAGTCTGCTGGCCAAAAGAACACTTATTTTGATTGGCCATGAAGTTGTGTTTTGCAACAACCCAAAGATAAGTCATAAATGTTTTCGGTGGTTGTGAATATCAACATGTAAACAAGTATATTGTTAAAAAATGCCAGGATGAATAGCCATTAACATGGTTGAAGCAAGTTGTTTATTGTGGCTTGAAAGGTTGCTAAGGCATTCATAAGTCTAAAAGGCACCTATAGAAACTGATAGTGTCCTTAATGTGTTTAAAATCCAGGTTTTAGGACATCTTTAGCTCTCACTTGGATTTATTGGGACTCAATAAGAAGATCATATCAAGGAAGTTATCAAGAAAGGAGATTGAGCTTTTAAGTTGGTCTGGGAAAGTCAAGTAGTGGCCTATAGCCCTTTTTCTACTTTGCTTGGAATAATCTAATGTTTGTGGGGAAGCAATAGGTTGGCTTAAACTTAAGTCAATTTTTGAGAAGTGTCGTAAAGCTTGTTTAATAGCTTGTCAATTATTGGTATGGGGTATTTGTATGAAATAGTAACTTGATTGAGTGCTTTGTAGATTACACAAAATCACCTAGACGTATTTTTCTCTCCACACTAAAATTACTAATCAAGTGAAGGCTGACACTTTGATTATGCCCGTTGTCAACATTTTTGTCACCAACCATTGTATGTCATTTGAGGTAAGTGCACATCTATATTGTTGTACATCGATAGGGTAGTAACCTTCCTTGATTAGAATGCGATCATTCTCGTCACAGGCTGGTTAAAGATGTCTTAAAGCTTCTCCAATAGTTGCAAAATCTATCCCCAAACTTTATTGTTGTGCTGTTGTGACTTAACCTAATCTTTACTTGAAAATAGTCCTGAAAGCTCTACTTCAGTCAACTTTTCCCTTGTAATTTCACTTATTTTTGATCTTTTGTAATTTTCATGTAAATGTTTTTCCAATCAACTAACACTTCCCCAAGTGTTTCAACTTCAAGCCACACAACCCAAAAATTAAAATCTACGCCTCCAAGAATGAAGAGGAAACGCCATAGTGGCACCTAAATCTATGTTTGCCTTTCGACATATCCCTTGTGACTTTACATGACACCTATCACCCTAAACTCCAAGCGTTAGGTATCTATAATGGTTAGCTTGACTCTCCCTTTCTAGCGACTGTGAAATGAAGTTGTGGCTTGTGCCACTATAAATCAACATGACTATAGGGTGACCCAATAGTTACCCCTTCACTTTCATAGTCTTGGGTCTTGTGGTGCTGCCAGGCGCTACTAGAGAAAGCTCCATACACTTAAAATCATGTTCAACTTCCTGTCCACACTCCTCAGCAGAAGTAGGTTTGGTGTCTTCCATGTTTTCCTCTGGTGCTATTCCCTTGTCATCGCTTTCCACATCTATAATGATCTACTTCAGAGTCTTGTTTAGGCATTCATGGAGGGGACGGCACGACTTGTCTCATTGAACACACAATCCTTCTCTTGTTCACTAAGAATTTTGAGTAGCCGACTCCCCTTCATCCCTTGAGTGTTGCTAGTTGGGGCTATGCTATGGGAGTTCACTAGTTTCCTAGTTGATGACTGCAAAGGCAACTGTGCACTTGTGCACCATGTAGAGACTCAGCTAGTTGGATCAAAGGCATTTGTTGGCCCAAATGGGGTTCACTAGTTTCCCAGTTTATTACTGCAAAGGAAACTGTGCACTTGTGCACCATTTAGAGACTCTGCTAGTTGAATCAAAGGCATTTGTTGGCCCAAATGGTCTTGGCATAATCGTAAATGAAAACTAGGTGTTCATGCATCTCAGCCTCTCTTTTGTGGCAAAAAGCAGGGATCTGGTTAATTACATTCCAAGCTAAGAGTTTATACCTTGTGTAAAGTTTTTCTTGAACCACCAGCCATAGAATGAAGGCATGTTGATGGATTTGCAGCTTGTGCTAGTCCAGATTTCACCAAGGTGCCAGAGAGTGATGCTGTCAAGCTAGGTTGAATGTTTCTTTGATGGTAAAAGGCTCAAAGGGTCTGAGCTGCCGGACAAAGGAGTTGCTTTCTCAGAATGGATAAAGTTTTCTGCCAATTCCTCCCTTACTGAGTTCTGTAAGTCCTAGCAACTTTCAGCCTCTATTGCCTATGATTGAGCAGAGTCATGACTTCTTTGGCCATCCTTACACAATCCAGATCCAGTTCAGTAAAGGTCCTCTTTTGTGCCAGTCATCACACCAAAGGGAAATTCTGTCTCCAATTTTCCACTCCTAAGCTCTTCAGCTGTCATTCTGGCTTTGAGGATTTTTCTCCACAACCAGGAAATCTCAGCTGGGATCTTGGCACTCCAATAGTTATTTCCCCTTAGTACTTAAGAGCTTACCTGGCTAGGTCAAAGGTATCCCCAGCACCCAGGCCTCCTTCCTATTTCGGTTGATATGGCTGCCCATGCAACCTTCACCTTTTGCTCTATTTTTGTCTCCCTAATTCTATAGAAAATGCTTTGTCTATGTGATTTCCTTCATAATCTTTCTGGGGAGTATTAATTACCTTCATACTATTTCTAGTTTTCTGTATTTCTAAATTTAAACTTTTGCTTCCATCAAGTAGGTAATAATGGTCCAATGAACGATCTTTTATTTTCCCCAAACATTCCTTAGTAGGCATATTCACAATGTTATCTGTGGAGGATGGCTGCTACCTATAAAACATCTTCTTTGAGCCTATAACAGATCGTGTCATTGTTGATCAATGAAGCATGTGTTAAGTTGAGTGTATGTGGTGAAGCATATGACAAGGATAATGCAGAAAAATAGGTGTCCTTCTTTGGATATTGCCAGTTAGTTCTCACTATTAGTTATACATAGTCTCGATATTGACTAAGGAGTTGAGTGTTATCATCTCTTGAACCATGATAATTTGAACTTTTCTTGGCATTTAATTATTTTAGTCCGTACCACCTCAACACTATTATTGCCTGAATCTTATTTGGTTGAGCTTACTAACTAGCTATAATTCTCTCCCATTTTGTTTAATTTTTATCATGGTGCAGGTGGACCCAAATACAGGAGTTGCAATGTATGAATCGGATGAAATAATCAAGTACCTTGTCACAAAATATGGTGAGTGCATTTTTCTAGAAAATTTTGAGCATATAATTTCCTTTGGACAAAACTTTTGACACATGAATTAGTAGCAGCCTGTCATTGATAAATATGGGGTTGCTCTGGTGGATAAACATACTTGAACAAAAGAATAATAGTCATATTGTAAGAAGTAACTGTTAAGCCCTCATCATAATACTGGAATTTTCTTTGTTATTAGTCAACTGAGTGTTGTGAAATAATTGTTAATATGCCAAGGTTCAGACATGCTGGAATTGACAAATATGTAGAATCGTGTTATATTCATGGATAAAATATCTTTTTCTGTTCTTAGGTAAGTAATGAAGTAATATCTTATAGAAGTACAATAGCATGATTAGTTCAAATGATTGGAATTTTCATTTAATTCATGTAGGTGATGGACAGGTTCCTCTTCTTTTATCACTTGGTCTGCTCACGGTTGGCATTTGACTCTTCAAGTTAAATCTTATACCAATCTTTTTGAGTTTGTTACATCAGTGTAATTTCTATTGTCTCCTCACAGACATTGACTGAAGGCTTTGCCATGATTGGGCGTATGGGAAAGGTAAAAGCATGTTATATTCTATACATTTATCATGCCTTGAACCTTGACATTCGTCTTTGTTTCTTATAGGGGACGTCCTATACGCCTGCAAAATTACCACCTAAACCACTTGAAATATGGGCATATGAGGTTGGTATATATTTGAATTTATTCTTGCTAAGTGCAAGACACAATAGCGTATTTTTACTATCCTCGATTTTTCTTTACCTTAGTTATTTGTGCAACATGGTCTTATCTCCATGTACCTTGTTTCTCCTGTGACTTTCTTCTGAAAAGTAATGCGTACCTGCTGATAGGGATGAGGGTCTGGCATAGAAATTGAGGGAAGACATAGAAGGAAAGATAGTGCAATACGAATAATGAAGGTTTAAGGGTGGAATGTTTTGGTGCCCCTATAAATTTCACCTATCCAATCTGTTAATAAATATGGTTAAGTATACCTAGAGCTTCATCTATGATCCGTGTTGACAAATTCTGATAACCCCTGGTTTTGTTGAGAACACACACCTATCCAATATCTCTTGAGGGTATGGAGACTTGGAAATGAATAAAATGCATCGAGGCTTAAGCAGGTATCCAATATTGCTCAATTGATGAAATTACCCGATTCTAGTTGGAAAGGAACTTCTTCAATTCAGCAGCTTAAGATCTTAATTATATGTTTTAACATGGAGTTTGCTTTACTTTTCAGGGTTCGCCATTTTGCAAGCTTGTACGTGAAGTGCTGGTGGAGTTGGAGTTACCTCACTTAGTTCGCAGGTAAAGATTAAACCTCATTGGTCTTGTGTGGTTTTCTACTAGCATGATGTATCTTGGTTTTCATTAGGTAAAAAAAAAGGTAGATTTTATTGATTGAATTTGAAAGGAAGTACAATAGCCTCCAACAAAATCGGGTGATTGACCAACCCATGGACAAGAAACTGGGAACTTCAGGACCATCTCTGAGGTAAAAACGACAATCAGTTATATGAAAAAAGGGTATACTCCAACATCAGCAACATCAGGGGAAAGCTTGGCTAAGTGTGTATAGGAGAAGAGCCAACAGGGTGCTTGAGCAGAGATGCATGAAAAACTGGGTGCATTTGACAGCCATTAGGGAGCTTAAGCTGATAAGCAGTAGGGCCAATCCTTTCAACAATCCAAATAGACCATTATATTGGGGTGACAGCTTCTGTGAAGCATGGGTCAACAATGAACTTTGACAATGGGGGAGCAACTTCCAATCACTTGCATAAAAACAACATAATGCTGATGCTTATTGGCAGATAAACACATACAAACTCGCTAATGCTTATGAGTATACTTGAGCTGATGAAGATTCTCATTCTCATTGCCGGCTAATAAATCATGTAAGCTGGAAAAAACAGTATCACCAGAATAAGTCCGTAATTGGGGGACTTGCTGCCATACACTGCTTCAAAAGGAGTCATGCCAGCTAAAATTTGAAAAAGAGTGTTATAAGAGTGCTTTGTCCATGATATCCACTTGGACCAATGCTTGGGTTGATTAGAAGCAAAATAGTGAAGATAGGATTTCAAGCAACTTCTTAGAATCTTGGTTTGCCTATTAGATTCTGGTGATATGAGGTGCTAAAATGTAAATGAGTCCCTTGTAGATGAAAGAACTCCCTCCAAAATCCCCCTACAGAAAAAAGGATTTTGGTCTCTAACAATAGAGCATGGGATACCATGAAGTCGAACAACTTCTCACATGAACAAATGAGCTAACACAGCAGTATAGTGACATTTAAGCAGAATAAATGACCATATTTATGAAGCTACCACAACAAGAATCATGTCATATCCTTTAGACTTAGGTGAACCCACAATAAAATCTAAAGAAATGTCCTCTTATATGGTTGGAATAGGAAGGGGCTGCAGAAACCCAGTAGGAGATGGAGATTGGGGCTTATTTTGTTGACAAAACTACAATAGAAGCACCCACATCATTCATACCTTATCGATAAACATCTGAAGACAGCCTCCTACATGTTGGTAAATCTCCAAAATGACCTCCCCACTAACGTTGAATGAAATTTGTGTAGAAACAAAGAAACCCATTTAAAAGAAGAAGCAATTGCCAACCTATTTAGAATGATACATATCATTGACAAGATGAAAAACTTTAGGATCAATAGCACCATTACATGGGACCTGGATTGGACTTTATCACTCAATATAGGATCTTGAAGTACTGCAAGTTTGATCTCCTCCAGATCACTCTAAATAGGCCCAGACATAGCTTCATAGACTCTAGAAAGGGCATCAGCAGCCCTATTTTCATCTCCTTTTTGTATATATATATATATATATTTGTTTGTGTTTATCAAAATCATATCCCAACAATTTAGCCAACCGATTTTGTTGACTTAGTGTTGTAATGTGTTATAGATGAAAAAATGCACTCTTTTTATTTGTGCACATGATAAACTTGCATCCAAGTAAATAAGGTCTCTAATGTTGAATTGAAAGCACTAGAGCCATAAGCTCTTTCCCTCTGTTGATTTTGCTAATGCTCAATCAGCAAGTGCCTTACAAAAAAATAGGCATTGGGTTTATCATTTTGCATTTGCACAGCTTCCATGCCCTTTTGCGAAACATCACATTCTATAACAAAAGGCTTGGAAAAATCCGACATTGATAATATCGGTGTCGATACCTAGGCTTGCTGCAGAGCACAAAAGGCAGCTAATGCTTCATAATTCCTAGGAAGATATGTATTCTTCATTCTTTTTTGCTTGTAACTTCTTTTATTTTGGCTTTGTTATTGTTTTCTGATTCCCAAGTTCAGTAACCATCTCTATGCAACAAGATTAGGCTCTTAACAATTGAGTTTCAGTGAGCTAGTTTTAACAACACTTGTGGACTAGCAGTTTTTCAAATAAAAATTCCGAAACTGAATTACCTGAGAAAGTAAAATTCTGAAACTGATCATGCATTGTATCTGCAAATGTATCTATCTGAATTTCATTGGAAGTAATTTGAAGAAATGTAGGAAGATATCAATGGACAACAGATATGGATCATTGATACAAAATATCTGTGATATCCTTTCTCAAAGTCTCAAAACAGCAGCTTGAGAGTGGTACAGAGTTACTAAGAATCATGTATTTGGTAATAAATAAAATTTTAATGGATAATTTCTATGAATGTGGAGGTTTTTCTATAGGCAAATATATCAATGTGTACTCATCCATATCAGTAACTTTTAAATGCTTTTTCCATATTTCAGTTGTGCTCGTGGGAGTCCAAAACGGCATATGTTGTATGAAAAAGCTGGACATTTTCAGGTGATGTTTCTATATTTGACTTTTATGCTTGCTTGTCTTATACCTGTAGATGAATCATTCATGCCTGCTATCTAAGACACCCTGATCAAATTGGATTCTTTTACAATTTCATCACAATTCTTAACAGGTGCCTTATCTAGAGGATCCAAATACAGGAGTACAAATGTTTGAAAGTGCAGAAATTGTGGAGTACCTTAAAGCAACTTATGCTCTTTAATAGGTAACGTTGTTACAGTATTGTAAATGTTGTAGGCTTCACTAGCCAACTTCACATATCCAATAGCATAAGCATGTGTATATCATTGTATCTTGTAAAGAAATAAGGGCCTCCATAAATTTATAAATGGACTGCCTTAGTATGCTCCTTATGAAAGCATAATGCAGAGTTACCACATTGCTATTTCTTAAATCGTTTCAGTTTGGGCAGGGGTTGGAAACATTACGGTGAGATGCAGTTTGGTTTTGGTTTTGGGGTGCAAGGCTGCATTTTGCCCACCTCTAAAATACTCTAGAGATGATCCGGGGAAGGCTTATCTAATGAATGTTGGTAGTGTGATGTCAGGACCAAGTAAGATATAAAGAACATTTGATCGGTCTGTGGTTGATATAAAATAGGAACCCACTTTCACAGAGTGTTCCTAGGGGCAATCCTAACTCTTAATACGTACAAGTATTTGTTGGAGCACTCATAGTACAAAACACATTCTATTGCGTGATTACATGTGCAAAAAGGATATCCATAATGGTTTGTGGCCTGTGGTCCTCCAAATGTGGGTGGGCTAAAAGTATATCCACAGTTGACTTCCCTAACTTATTGGAGAATCTTCTTATCTTTGTTTTGAAGCTCATAGGTAAAGAGTAGTCAAGAGTAGCTCTCTCTGCAAATTTATGTGGCACTTGTATTGTTACTAGTCTTTCTTGTGGTGACCGCATTTAGTATATTTACTTTTTATGATGCAAAACGGTATCTCAAGGTGCTCTTGTGGATGGATGGAGGCATCTCCATTTCTTCAACCTTCCAGAGAATACAAGAGATGATATCAAGAAGAGAGAGAACCCGGTCACATGGCGATAAAAATGACAATATTTGCAGTACACCTCGGTAGACAAAAATTACGAGATACAATGGCATGTTCAATGTGAAATTCGGAGATTAGCTGCACCTTTGAGGGATTAGGTTCAATTGCTTGCTACTCTAAGTTGTAATATATAATGTGGCCAAAAGGAGGGGGAAAAAGAGAAAAAGCTTGGAATTTTTGAAGTTTAATGAGCCGTTGTGAGTTCTAGCTCTATTTCCAGACCGACAGTCTGTGGTATGTCAGTACTTCAGGTTAACATTGGTGAGGTTTCAGTATAAAGCCTGGGATTCCTTAATGTTAGACCTATATTTCAAGCAGCTGCGTTTCGAAATTACAAGGTTCTTAAACAAGGGAATTTTGATGCGCGCGTTGCCAATTGAATAAGTTGTCTGTTCTTTCAACTTATTCCAATTCGTGTACATTAAAGCTGACTTGTGGGGTGTTCTTTTGAAACGCTCAGTTCTTGCTTCTCGTGATAAAGGAATCGCTTCGATAAATTTGAATTTAAGAGACCACACTGCATGTATCGTGACATAGGATCGTCAATATACCATCAATCTCTTTGCCTAAACCTAAGATTTACTTCTTACTACGAGTACATTCCTTCTTCAAGCAGAGCCTATTTGTTTCAAGAAAATGCTTCTCTCTCTTTCTCTCTCTTCGCTAGAGTCACATAAGAATCAGTAGAGCCCAAAAGTCTGGACAAGCTATGTCTTATAGTGGATTCACCACTTGTATTAGGTATTAGTAATCTAGTAATTGAGTTTTATATGAATACGGGTGTTTTTTTTTTGAAAAATAATATGGAAAAGGGTTCCATGAGAAAAATATTATAATTATAGTATTTTGCTAGTTTTTATACTAAGGGTATATGTATTGTGTGCTCATTTAGTACATTTCACATGTATTGAAGGTATACATAATGGATGCGCTTTTAGGATAATTTAAAGTTACTTCCACTAAATGTGCCTTAATTTATTTCTACCTATACATTACAAGTGGAATGATAAGTTTAACACAAAATACATTGTTTTGTACATAAATTAATAGTTGATAGAAAACCTCAAAGTATACAATCCCATTATGATTCTCCAACATTAACTCCCAATACTAGTAAGCACAATAAAAAAACATAGTGCAAGGAATGGTCATTCGTTTACCATAAGAGTAGATTACAATAAAAAATAATTAAAAATTGTAATGCCATGGCAAGAAAAGCATGCCACAAATTGTGACATTTGATGAAAGCCAAATTGAGATTTGAATAATAAGTATATATACAAAAAATGTTGTCTTAATGTCAATACAATGATATAAAAAAATGACAAAACCTATCTACTGTCGACTATACCTTATGAAGGTCCTGATGGCATAAGATAAAAGTGAATGTCTCTGGTTGTCCCATAGCTATGTAGGTTAAGGTGGTGAATCGTTAAGATCCTTAGGAGGGATTAAGTCGACTAGAGAGGTTAGCTATAACTAAGTGATGCCCTCACCTATGGAGGACTGTATGTAGATTGAATGTCGCTTGTGAGGTGCTGGTGAAGTCGTGACATTTAGCTGATGCTGGAACTTGAGAGTTATATAAGAGCTAGATTCAGCTCTTGAAGTGAAGATAACTTTAGATTCAAGGTATGTATTGTATCTTATGCTAATCTGGCTGAGGTCTATAGAATGTCGCTCGTGTGACGGCACATTATCATCGAGGTCTCCCTAGCCACATTTGGATCGAGCCTTGTCTCCTCGAACTCGAGCTTTACCCTTAAGTGGTATATAAAGAGTTGATATATCCTCATTCGCAAGTGGTCCTTACTCTTTACCATGGTCCTTATGGGATGGTTGTTGTACCCTCTCTTTATGTAGGCAGAGGATGAGGCTATTGTGTTGTTCGACGAATTACAGCGCTCCATCTGCAATACTGAGCGTTATGGGATAGTTAGTTGCCAACTGCACATCTCTAAACGAGTCTACCTATAACAAATAGACATTCAAATGTTAAAATAGATAATAGTAAGTACGTATGAGTATATAAACAATTAGATGATTATACATGCACTTACTAGTCGATCAATAACAGCTGCTTGGTATGTGATATAACATCGAGTAATCTGTTTGTACCATGACCTATAGCTTTGATTGACTCCATGAGGGCCTTAGATATGTACTAAGAATCTGTGCCTCTAACCCTAAACCTGGCTTTATGCAACATACATGTTGATCCGGTCAACATTTGTCCTACCTCAAAGGTTTAGCTGGTGGAGCTGTTAAGAGGTGTCTATATCCTATGGAGGGTATTGATATCCATTGAACTGCTGGATGATATGGTTAGAGAAATACTGCTTAATGATGTGGAAATATATAAGTGGTATTTGGGCAGTCCAAATATATTGCCTAGCAGTCTAAAATGCGATAGCAATTGCAGCAACTGCAACGAGTCCTCTATATATGGTTGCTAGTCAACCTTAGCGAAATATTAAAAAAAAAAAAAAAAAACGAGAGTCAATGAGGGTTGGTACTTAGGTGTGACGGTAGAAGTAAATAGAGAAAGAGTTATCATATCATGCTTGTTGTCCTGTTTGCAGATTGAATGCTATGTGGTATGCATCAACTACATGCATGGAATGTTGAGTTGTATCTAGTACTATCCTCCATTTGGCCCCCAATGGCTTATCCCTATCGATAGTGAAACCATATTGACTAAGTGGGGCGACATATGGAAATCTATCATAAGCCCAAACTTGTAGAAGAGTTGCAACCCCACTAAGTCATGTGTGTCGGAAGAAGAGGCAGAGCAAAGTTGTTGATATAATTATGCCAAGCAAGCACTCCCTCAACTAAACTATCTAGTGATAGAGAAATTCTTCAATAATGGCAAGAATATGAGGTGTATGAGATTGAAGGATTTATCTGCTAAGATAAATTTTCCCATTAAGCTGAGTATGTATATACGTGTGTACTATTGGATTATCTCATCGTTTGCCTGATGGGGAAATATTCAAAAGTGCTCTCATAGCCATGTGAGAGACATACGAGCGTCTCTTATTCGAGTAGGCCTAATGCCCAACAATCTCTCCCTTATATTAGCTTAACTCTTGTCATCATTCGTCTCGGTTCGATTCACCATTATAAACCCTTTACTGAAAGCCTAAGCTAGATCTCTATATCCTATAATGTGATGGTCACCTCCTCGATAGGAAGGTGGAATGTGCGTGTCTCTAGCCTTCATCTCTCTACTAGAGTCATGATTAGGTGCTAGTCTATCATGATAAAAGGAAGTTGTAACTCTCTAAAAATCAGCCTCTCGTATGTAGGGCTCTACTTTAGTATGTATGGGGATATTCTGCTCGTCTTTATGCAAGGACAACTTGTTGCGTTATACTCATAGTGCATAAGTAGCCTTCTATACAAATGATTGATAAAGGTAGCTAGTAATACAACTTGTATGAAAAATTAGAAGCACATGAGAATGTTATTACTGATTCTGTCCTCTCAAATGACTTGTAAATGATGGTTGGCCTGCCTCTTAAATATGCATGAATTGGTAGTTCCCGGCTCCATCTATCCTGTAAACACAAATGAACATAGTTAGTAGGTAAAATAATGTACATGTGTTTATGCTTATGTATGAAGTGTAACATAATGCTTATATGGAAATGCAATATTTACCAATCCTATTAATCTTTAGACACCTATTTCTATTATGTTTTTCTCACCCACATGCACTGCATCTAGTTTTATTGGATCGCTTCCTAATGTCCATTTCCATGTGATATTGCTTTTGTCTAGGTTTACCCTTCTTGCATAGTAAGTCAATGTTCGAGTGGAGACAAGGGAAGATAACTTGTGGTCAATTCAACTCGTCACTGAGTGGTTATAAATGAGATCGGTAATACTCTATTTGGTTTGCCCACTTATACCATGGGCCTATTGCTGATTTACTATCCACCCTCATACTCGCCGTAGCTGCACGTGCATTGGAGTAAGGGATCCTATATATTTGCCACTTTTGACATGTATATATGTAACCTTTAAAGTTAGCTATATGTGTCCTTCTTCCTCCCTTTAGACTTGTTCTTATCATTTGAATGCCAGTTAAAATCTCAAAAAGGCTGTTTTGAAAGCTGAATGATATGACTTTATGTGTGTTGACTTACCTTCTCTACATTTCATACAATCCTAAGGCATAGTCAGTGTAAATTTTGCTAGATTCAATTGCTTGTTTGGCATCCTTATGTTTCTCCTCCCAATAAGTAATGCACTTGTAAAATATCTTCTTGACTAATGTAGTGATGGGTAATCTACAAGTGAATTCCAAAACTAAGTTATAACTCTCTATAGTGTTTGATGTCATATATCTAAAACGGTAATATTCGTTATATGTAAGCGTTCACTTATCCAAATCTATATTATTAAACCACTCGAAAGCGTCATCTTTAACTTGTTCCAACCGCTTCATGAAGTATTTGAATTTCCTTTTTTATACTTGAATATCTACAAACTAAATAAGTTTTTTGTACAATTAGTTTTTGTAGGTTGTGTTGAAGTTAATAGCAACGTGCCGTAGGCAGTATCTCTAAATTGCAAACAGAGGTAGTCACCCATTTGATAGTTCCTTGTATGCGAAATCAATGTCGGATGCTCTATCGTAGATAAGATATAAGGTTTTACCCCTTTGGCTACCCCTAAGTTTCTGCTGATTTTATGTTAACTAGAGGAAAGGTTCATGAAACTATTGAATTGTTCCCATCCATGCTACATGCTACATGCTACCAACAACTTATGGTCATACTTACCGTATAAGAAAGTGCCATTGACATTGATAAGAAGCCGGTAGTATTTAAAGGCTTCGACATACGAGCCGAATGTCCAGAAAACTTAGTTAAATTGAGATTCACTTAGCTTTGATGAAGTATTCCACCCTCAACCCACCTATGTCCTTGGATTGCTTAACTTCATTATATTCAATAGTCTCGGCAATTCATTATATGATTTCTCTTAATTACCATATACCATATTAATTGCCTTCCTTTTAGCCTTGAAAAGCCTTCTATTACTTATAGTGTATCTGTACATATTTTGCATATTTGCTACAAGATCATGTATCTTTACATTGAGATTATTCCGTACACTATTGATGAATAACCTTGCTAAGATGTTGCTGTCAATTTGAGGGTGGTCCTGGTTCATCATAGGGTTTACACAAGTATGTGGTTCCTCTAAAATCATGATTTTGAAAAGACCTTCCACCTTTTTCAGACATGCTTGTAACCTTCACTTACAACCCTCTTCCTTCTTTCTATAATAGATTGTGTATACAGTTGGTTTTGATATTTCAACATGGAAATCATAGTGGTTCATTATGTGAAGCGATTTCATTGCATCTGTGAGATCCTTCTTGGTGTTGAAATACATGTCAACACTTAAGTCATTAGATGTGTTAATGTTGTTGCACATTTCATTGACGTCTCTTTCGAACATCACGTACTTGCTACCATCGTACTAGTTATTGTAGAATGGAATAGGATCTCTCACAAGCTTATCCATTGGCTCATTTAATTGTAGAAGGTCCTTAAAATGATTGTTGGAAGCATTGGTACATAAGTGGGATGATGAAGCTTGCTTGGGCCATCTTTGCGAGGTAGCCGGACCGACATATTACTAGCAACAACATTTGGTCTTACCTAGGGTTTTCCCAAATCCTCGTGATCCTCACCATCGTCATCATTGGGTCCAACATGATCCCCATCACCATTTCTAATTGCCTCCTCTTGTCCCTCATCGTCGACATTTTTGTCCATGTGCATTCTCTTCACATAAGGATCATAAAACTCTTTGTGTTTGATGATAGGATCTAATGCTTCATCAAGTTGCTTCTCTGTGATATTAACATGCTCATACTAAGTGAAATCCATATACGGTTCATTTGATGCATTCACATTTGCCTCCTTTACACCGGTTATCGTAGATTGCATATAGGGTGTCGAAAGGATCGAATCGCTTGACTCCTGTATTTCATGTTTGGCCTAAGCACTCAATTCCTCATTGTGTCTTATGTGTACTTCCTAAATACTCCATTCCCAAAAATACTCGACCATCTCAATAAAATTCTTAACATCCTCATTTTTTTTAATGACGATTACCTCATAAGCAACTTTAGCATCATGGAAAAAGGGATACTTGTGCACGATTTCAACATCACTCGAGTTAACTTTGGTGCATCCACAAATTCTCTAAAAGAAATGAGAGAAGTTAGAATCCTTCTTAATCTTCAGCTTCTTAATAGACTCCCTATCATATTCCGACCTCAACTTATCCATTACAATGTTTCCATTTGCATACACAATGACTTTCACATTATCTGCTATTTCCACTCTAGTAATGCTACTATGAACTAAAGTTTTAGATGACATAAAACACATTAACTATATATTGAGCGATAACTTAACAAAATGCATAATGTTATCTTATTAAATTGCATAATGCAATACCTAACTTTAACTCATTAATTTTACCAAACACATTGCGAGCACTTAAAAAAAAAAATGTAACAATTGCAAAAAACATACTGTAACATTTTCTGTACCTACATTTGTAGAACTTATCTATGGAATAATAAAAATGCTTTAATTTAGACAAAATATAATAAATTTTCATAAAATATCAATAAATTGGAGAACCTATGGTAAATGCATGACTACTCAGTATATATAATATATCATTATTTTCTTTTCTTTAAAAAAAAAAAAAACCAACGTATAGTATGGATTATTATAAAAAAAAAATGACAAATGTAAAGTATAGATTATTATTTGTTTTAGATGTTTACCAGTGTAAAAAAATGGATGGGTACTTCAACTTTGTGTTTCCTTTGCATTTTTGAAGTTTTAGATTGTAAATATGGTGAAAATGAAACCAGGTTGTGCGAAATGGGGTATTTATATGTGGACATGGAAGGTGCAGGCAGTGCCCATGCCTTTAGTATATTGAAGAGTGTTAAAATTAGCCAAAAGTGAAAATGTATGCCATACTATAATTGTAATACATTTCTTATTAGGCCCTTTTCTATATTATTTTTTAAAAGATGATTCGTATTTGTATAAAACTCACTAATAATCTATTGTACCATCCATAGGGCGTTTCATACCATCATTGTCACTTGTTTACAGTTTCTTTGTAGATGTCTTAACCTACACTAGCCACATCTACTTATGTCTATTTACGTTGTGAAATCAGTGCCTAGATTACCAACTACATAATTCCAAATGTTTGACCTTCAATAGGAGATGATTATGTAATCTACAACCCACTTATCTATATTCAGACCTCAATATCAAGTGCAAGCAACATTCATCAATCATTTATTAGCCTAATACTCCTTCAATTTATCAATTAAGCTAACACACATAGCCATCACATGTACTCAATTAGCTACCCATTAACTTGAAATTATTAAAGTTCCAATTTAACTTAGCCTAATTGAACATGTCTAACGTAGTTTGACTTGGTCACTATATGAGCATATTTGCTTGACTTAATTTATGAGTTACTTAGGTCGAATTTCACTTTGCTATAACTAGGGTTGACCTAATCTCTAACTTGGTTGATCAGGTCTCCATTTCTCCTTGCTCAATCTACGAAAAAAACTTTTTCTCTTCTATGAGATGTTATACCCGGTTGACAAAATCTATTTCTACCCACTTTCACTTATGTTCCAACTTTCTTCATCCTTGCTACTTAAGAAGAACTCATCTTGCTTTACTTGGAATTGGATTTCACATTAAAAAATATTTTTCTTCACATTCTTATTCTGAAATATGTAATAATTCTTAAAAATATCAAAATTTTTAATAGCTTCAATTTTATCATATTTACAATTCTATTAAATCTCTCCTTTCTGGCTATTCTTGTAAATCCTTCTATAGATTATAAAAAAAATTCCTTTTTTTTTAATATCCAATAATCCAATTCCTAACTTAAACTTGAACTTTTATTATATAATTAAATAATCCTTGGTTAAGACATTTGGTAACTGTAAGTAGTAGGGCTGGGTAAAAAAACCACAAACTATAGATCAAACTATAAATCAAATAGAAAAAAAAATCTATTTTTTTTTAACGAATCATTTGATCACAGTTTGGTTCGGTTATATATAAATAATTTTCAATTCAGTATGGGAAAGTGAATTGAATTAAATCTAATCATTTGGAATCGAGTTAAATCATTTGGTTAAACAAAGATAATTTCATGCAATTGCTTTGTAATTTTTTTTTAATTTTTTTCATCAATCTTTATAGATTTTATCAAAATTTTCATATTTTTTTTTCTTTGTCTTATTTTTGGGTAAATTATTAAGATTAAGTTGAGTGAATTCTATGTGAAATTTCACATTTATAAATTTTCTTTTTTTTTTTTAATTTTTATTTTCTTATATGTTTTCAAATTAAGAGTCTCACATCAATGCTTGTTATCTGTCTCTAATTTTGTTTCCAGTCTTTAATGTGTCTTTTTTTTTCTTCTTTGTATTGTTTTTTGATGGGTGGCTTTACTTCTTTCTCCTTGTTGTTTATTTGTTAGAATAGAGTTTCTTATCCTTATTCAATCAAGTTGAGTTTTATTAAGATTTTGTGTAACTTTTTATTAAGTATTTTTATATATGATAAATATATGAAAAATTAATTGGAAATATATGAAAGTTCAATAGAGAGGAAAACATGTTATTAGAGATAAAATGTTTAGCGAAAATTTAATATAAACGGTTTAAACTAGTTCTAATTAAGTTTGAAAAATTTATGAATAGAATTGTATAGTTATGTTCGGTTTCAATAAAAAAAAAAAAATCGAATCGTTATATTAAGTTTGGTTCGGTAAAAGATGGCAAAACGTGCTGAATCAAACCATGTTTACTCTTAATAAGTAGTGTGAAATAAAGATAAAGTTGTACCTATGGTGTAGTTTTCTTTCTCCTATCGCTACCTTTTTCTCTCCCTCTACCCATTATCTATTATTACACATTAATATATGATGATGAATTTTTTTATAGTATTACTGTAATACTGGCTAAGATAACCTGTTATATAAGGTTACTAGGTTACCTTCTCTCTCCCCTTTTCCCATTTAATTAAATTAGTGATATATTCCTTTTTATATTTTCTCTCTCCCCTTTTACAATCAATTGTAAACACCTATCTTTTTACAATATCCCTCTCCTTTGTACAATTAAATGTTAACCTATTGACTTATTATTTATGTAATAGGTTAAGTTATTTTAATAGGATAGATGTTATAGATTATATTTTAGTAAATTAATAGTTTAAGTTGGCTAGTATTACGATAACACGTTTTTGCTAGTGTTATTATAGAAACCTGAATGTGATAATAGTTATAACCCTATATGTTTAATTTGTAGTCAATACACATTAATATACAATAACAATGATTGATATCTATAACATTAAACTGATAGAGTTGACTTTGTTGCTTTAATTATAATGAATTCATTGCAATACAATTTGCTTTGATAATGATTCATTTATTTGGGAGATTTTCAATTGGTAATAATTTCATAAAACGATTCCCATTCTAAATTTGATGAAATGCAACTCATTTTGCCATATATATGACATGATAATTCTTTTGACGGTCTTTAAATACTTATTCCCATTAATGTTGATATCAGAGTAATTTTTTGATAAGTGAACCATGAAAATGAGTTATTCGTTTTTGAGACTTTAAATTGTCAAATAATTTCTTTATATATTTTATTCTTTTCATAAAGCCTTCTTCCATTTTATTTGTTTATTTGGGTAATGTTAGATTTTTTTTTTCATTAATAAAGGAAAGAGAAACTAGAACACAATAAATAACAAGATATCGATAATTACACCAAATAAAAATAGAGGGTATAAGGATCAAAATCTAGGCAATAAACCACAACTGTACATGAAGAGAAAACAAAATACTCCTAACTAAGAATTGGTGGAGGTACCAACTAAGCGTCTGTGATTTCTTTCTTTCCACAAAAAATAAACTAGAGTAGATGGAAATGTTCTCCATGTACTATTGAGTCTGGATACTTACTGAAACCTTCAACAAGATCACTCATTGATGAGGATGATTATATTAGCAAAGGATTGCTTAGAGACAACACATCTAACAAAGGGATATAAATGATTCTCTTCTTCTCTCATGCAAAGGAAATGGTTGTTCTGCTGAATGACGCCCCACCTAAGTAGTTTGTCTTGAGTCAAGAGCTTTTCACAAGCCGCAAGCCATAAGATGAAGGAGTGTTGGGGTATATTTTCTTTGTCCCACACAATACTGTACCATGTGACATTGGGATATCATGGCCTTAGGGAGTTGTATGTAGAACGGATGGAGAAAGCTTTAGAAGTGGAGTTGTTCCATACAAAAGAGTCATGGCAGCTTTGCTTTGGATGGATAGATGGGTCTAGCTCCCTTTCGACATTCTATCAAATTTCTCCAATCGGTCATTCCCAACAACCCTTTCTTATGATACTGCCAAGGATAGAGTCCTTTGACCATCCACAGTTATAGATAGAACATTCTCTGATCCAAATTCACAAGGGGACCTTTAGAGTGCCACCAATCTTACCATAAGGAGATATCCTGGCCATTTCCAATATTCTAAGAGAAGAGAGAGCATGCCCGAGACCTTGCTTGTAGGATTTTGCACCAAGACCAAGATACCAAGTTCCTTGAGAAAGGTTAAGAATAACCTAGCAATTTCTTCCTTTTAGCAATTCGCTATAGACCCAATTGGGCTAAAAAGATCCACAGTCATTCGCACACAAATGCGAAACTTGCTTTAGCTATGCTACCTTGTTCCAAAGGCAGAGTTCTAGAACTCTTAGTTCCCCTTCTTTCTTTGGGGCTCAAATGTCTTCCCATGCAACTTTTGCCTTAGCTCTTTCTTCTTTGATCCATTCCATAAGGAATGCTTTATTTTGAAGGGTAGCTCCTTTAGAATGCTCTTAAGAAGGAGGAAAATGGAAAACCAGTAAACTTGTAAAGAAAAAAGCACCCTTTTGATCAATTGTACTTTGCCGGCATATGAGAGGTGCTTAACTTAAAACTTCCATTTTAGATCTGTTCAAACATTGAGTTATTTTCTCATGCATAAATCATTAGTTGATTACTGAAACATTTTTTTTATATTTAAAAGTGATTCATTTAGATGAAGTTGAATTACTTAAATAATTTTATGTACTATTTAAATTGTAAGAAGTGAATAGAAAACATATCGAAAATTTCGACTATGTGTTTTGTAATAGCCACAAAATTAAGGTTCCATTCTTGTGACTTATTTAGTTTGGGCATGTTTGAAATGAAAAAAAAAGAAGCCTTTGGTTCTTTAAGATATTGAATAAACTATATTGTGTAAAGTTCCTATGAGCACATGCGAAGTTGTTAATTTATGTGTTGTTAGCTGTCAATGTACTTATAAGTAAATTTGTAATAGATTAAAAAACTAAAGAAATTATCATTTTTTTTTAATCTCTCACTTATGCGTATAAGTATACACCACGCATATTTCTTCTTCTCTCTCTGTAAAATATATCACAAGAACGGGTTTAAACCCTTTTTCTTCTTATTGTTTATAAATTTTAATAGATTAAAAACATATGCATATTGTATTTGATTTAATATATCTTAATTTTTCCCCTTATATACATACATATATATATATATATATATAGGTTTCCGCTGATATTTAAGTATGTTGAATTAAATAATTACGGGAAAAAAATCATTGGCTAAAATTATATACAAGCTTATTATGGATAATAATCAATGTTCAAAAGAGGCTTTTCTTTTTTTTTTCTCCTTTTTACTTCTGTTATCGAACTAGATTAAAAAATATTATCATCAATTTTATATTTAATATTTTCTTCATTTCTTATAATAAATATTATTAAATGGTGTAGATTTTTTCCCTTTACACACATTGCAAGGAGTGCATCGTTTGTTAGTGCTACTTCTAATAAAGAATTCACCAAGTTATTATTCCAACTCATAATCTAAATCCAAGGTCAATCTCAAAATATTATTGGAGTTAACACTTTCTTTCAATTTAATTAAAATTTCTATTCTAGTATAGATATATGTAAGAGTTCAAAAAAAAAAAAGTAATGAAAATGTTATTTTGTTATTTTCTTTTTGATTGATTGATTGTTCGATTTGACTCTAATTTTCATGGATAAATGACTATCTTCTAGTAAAACAGTGAACTAAAAACACGTTTATACCATTGTTTTGGAATTAATCTAAGTATCACTTTCCAAAACTAATCATATTTTTATTCTATTCCCGCACATGGTAACGCTTTACCATACACCTGGAACCTTGCGTAAAGAAATGTGTCTTGAAGACGAAATCGCGATATTTGAGTCTTTGTGCCCGTTACAATGGAGACGAATAGGTCCTAGGATCCCATGATCCTGAACTGATCTTACGTAATAGGATATGTTTTGAAACTTATATTTTATAAAACTTATAAGGTTTAAGATATCTTGAGAAATTCATAAATTTATAATTTATTATTTTTATTTTTGCATAAATTTTAACTTTACACATTTTTTTAATAGCAAATTCAAGTTATATTCTTTTTATGTCAAATGATTTCTTTTTACACTTGATTAATAGTTTTAAATGTGCAATTACAAATATAATCGACATCATTAGATTAGAGTTAGCACTTTGCAAAAATAGATAGGAAGAATTGAGAGAAAATGAAACGTATAAATGAAGTGAAACATGCTGTTGAGACTTAAAAGAGATATAGGAGAGAGACAGATTAAGGTTTAAGATTTTATTTTATGGGCTTCTACCTTTCTTTTTCTTTTCAAAGTACTTCTTAGCTGAAAAGAATGTAGCATTATTTATTTTAATTTATTAAAACATTATTTAATAATTTTACAAGGTGGTTGTATAACTACACTACAACAGGACTACATAACACCATGGGACTATTTTGTACACCTTGGACTTGGAGTAAAGGTTTTGGATGGATACAGCATATGAAAATATTATACCCTATATCCTAATCTATAAGATTTATCTTATAACTTTAAATATCCACTTGGAATCTATTTAAGCTATTGTAATTACTTTGTAAAATAGAATTATCCACTCACTCTAATAAACATGAGTATAACATGAAGCAATACATATATATATATATATATATATATAAATAAATAAATAAACAAATGAAAAACCAAATCAAAATCGCCAAACAAATGTATGAAAATCAACTGGTGGGTCTCCCCTTGGGCACGCAAAACACAGCATCATATGGTGGGTTTTTTTTTTTTATTATTTATTTATTTATTTTGGTTAATTTGCAAAAAGCTAAAAGCTTCAAGCACGACAATCGTGGTGGCGAATAAATAGAGAGGCACATCCACTAAAGCTGCTCGTTCCATGTTTGCTTCCTATGTACACAGAATTTGTCGTTGTTTATGAGAAGACACATCCTTGACCTTTTTTAAAGCAAAAAGCACGAGGATGGTTTCATGTCGTCTATGGAAAGCAAAAGAAACAGTTATACGTGGTACCATGCTCTGTTCATTAGTTTGGTTTAGACAACGTTATAGTACGCTTATAATTTTATTTTATTTTTTTGGGTGGGGTGGTGGGATTAGAGTTGGCAAGCTTATAATTTGGTTTTAATTTAGGCTTTATTGTGCTAAATAAACAATTTGTAGAGGTTCCATAGGTAGTGTTACAAGGGAATTTTTACAGCATGCTTATATTTTAAGATGTTAAAAGGCAATTTTTGCAGTATGCTTATATTTCAATGTACTAGCAAAATTGTCAAGCCGTATAGCCTAGTTCGTGTGAATATTATATGAAATAGGTTCCAATCCCCCTTCTTCTCCAACTACTTATATAATATATGGTTACAAATATATGTGTGTGTACAAACCTGCAAAATCAATATTACCTTACAACTTTATTAAATTCCTAGAAACATTGTACGGTTTGAATTGGTTAATCAAACTACAACATTTGTTGTCGGCACGGGCTCAAATATTGGACGGTTAGCTGAAACTGAAATCATTGAGGAAGATAATAGAAAAATTTCACATAAAAAGACCGTCGCAAGATTGATTAATGAAAATGGTCAGAAAGATTTTCCTACTACAGCGGTTGATTATTAGAACCGGATAGCATAGTATAAAAAGTATTGAATAGTATAAATTTATTGTATTGTGTAATTTTAAATACGGATTTTTTTTGTTTTTTATCAAATATTATTACAATAATTATAGAAAGAAGAATTGAACCTAATCTATTTCATTAAAAGACTAGCGTTTATGGTTATAAAGACTTTGGCACATAATCTTACAATTAAAAAATTTTAAAAATAAAAAAATTTAATTACACATAACGTAAAATTATAGCAAAATTTAATATTATGATTTGGGAATTTGGTATGGTATTATTTTTGGAATTTTAAAGATGTATTTCTTTTATACTATATGAAGTATGAAGTAAATTTTTATATCATCAACTATATCATACAAATTTTTGAATTTTTGTCAAGTACTCTAGGACTTCTTTTGTACAGTATCATGTGCAATTATGCAAATTAAAGAAATGATAAAAGGTTTTGCCCATTCTAGTATCATGATATGAGGGCAACCAAATTATACCCAAGTCTTATTAAAAATATGGAGATTTAGAATTAAAAAAGTCAAAAGGTGAAGTGAAGGGTTTAGATAGAAAAATGGGGAAAGATAATTACTCAAGTAGAAGCAATAAGGGTTAAAAGACTAGAAAATTTTACATGTCTACTGTCATTAGAGGATGGTGGGTGATGTAAAAATATAAAGAAACTCATTTTTACAGTGATACAACATTAGGTGCTTATTAGCTATTATATTGGAGACGGTTAAAGGGGTTAGTGACAGGAGTACAAAACCAGCATCCATGAGAAGGAAACGATGCAGCACTCCTTGTATAAATAGACATAGATAAGGTAAAGTGAAGTTGCTCCAAAATTCTGGAAGTACGACTTGGCCATGGATGTAGGAGTTGAGCTCCCTCAAAGCAAAAATCAAACTCAAACCACTTCTTTATCATAAATTTCCAAATAAAAGTTACATATTCTTCTCCCCTTCCACACACACACACACACAAAAAAAAAAAAAAAAAAAAAAAAACCTTCAATGGCACCGAAAGCCCCCTTCTCCATCACCATCTTTCTTGCCTTTCTGCCAATCTTTTTATTTGCTTCCGCATCAACTCATTCTGCATCCCACAGTATGTTTCTCTCTATCTAAAACTTTAAACTTGTGGACAAACGCATATGCATAAACTTGTAATTCATCATAATGCGTTTATAGATACTAAATAGACATCGTATTTTTATACTTCTACAAAACTTATCTGATTTTATAAATTTTGGGAAACAGATTCGGGGAAGAGTCAGGATGAAGTGAAGTTTGGTTACACTGGACCAACCGGACCAAATAATTGGTCACATTTGAGTCCAAGCTATTCAATGTGCTCTCGAGGAAAACTACAATCTCCTGTCAACATTCTGAAGAATGAGACCGTCCTCAGCAACAACCTCAGACCTTTAGTAAGGAGCTATCATCCTGCAAATGCAACTCTTGTTAATCATGGCTATAGTATACAGGTAAGTAATTTATTAGCTCCTTATAAAATCCACAAAATTCTTATGGTTTATTCAATTACTATGACACTCTTATATATGCTAAGTCTATGCTATAAAAGAAAACACAAACATTTAATATTTCTACACTGCAGTATGATCCTTTCACATATCATATGATGTGTGTTATGTATAATATTATTAGATTCGGTTCGAATAGTTGATTTGAACATGCGAGAGGGTTAAGGATTAGAGGAATAAACCAAATTGGACTGGCGATTAGACCAGGAATTGGATTGTGATTAGGTTGAACCAATTTTATGGAAAGTTCAGATTAAATTAGACTAAACTGTATAGCTCAACCCGAGTTTGATGATACTGATTATACATGCTAGAAGCAACTTTATGCTTCCTTGTAGATCAGTATGAATGTAAATGTGTTCGGCTTCTATTGTTTCTCAGCAACCAGCAAGATCTTGTTCTAATCACAAAACTATGCGATGTCGCCTCTTCTAGGAAAAGAAAAATAATAAATTAAACAGTTTCAATACTCTTAACTATAGTGAACTCTGTTTATTTCCTTTAAAAGGAGAATAGGCTAATATTTTACGGAATAATAAGAAATATTAGGTTCATATTGCTGCACACCACCCGTTTAAAATTAACAGTAGGATCAACAATAACTGAGGATGCGTGTGTTCTGTACATAATCGAAAACATTCTTGGTTTTCTATTATTTATTTATTTATTTTCAGATATTATATTTCTAATCTTAAGACTTTAAGTGGTAAATGACAGTGAAAGGGAAAGAGATTTCAGATGATGGCTGACCGTTATGAAAAAAAATCCAAGAAATGAAAGAAAATGATTAAAAGAAGAAAATAATTTTCTTATTTTTAATTAGCATTTTCTTTAGTTGTTAATCATTGAATTCCTCCTAAGGGTAAAATTGTAAAGGTTACAATGAGAACCTACTTTTTTATACAATAAAGAGTGTAGTAATCGAAAGGAATCTACTTTTTCTATGATAAATATATGAAATCTATTTTGTAGGAATTTACTTTTTTTAGAATTTTTATTGTTTTGCATTAAAGCTTTTTGATGTTTTCTGCCTCCTTATCCTTCGATGACTAAACTTAGATAAGGATCTTTTTGGGTAAGATATGATTCGTCTATTCTCAAACTAATTATAAGAATACTGTTGTTAAATTATATTTAATAGATACGATGTAGCTTTCCTCAAATTTCCACTCAAAATCGATGAAAAATGTAAAAAACTCGCATATACGATTTTTCCCTAACTTTAATAATTCAAACCACAGATGGTAAGGTGAATGTATTTTTAAAGAAATCGCGAGGGCAACGTGCGATTTTCAAATCGCAATGTGAACATGCGATTTACAGAAGTTGACACTCCAAATGCCGATGAGCTTTGTCTACCAGCTGTAAGCTCCAGCCCACTTCCAAATGCCGGTAAACTTTTTCTGCCAGCTATAAGCTTCATCCCACGTTTCTGTCCCTTTCGGTTCTTAGGGAGAAAAGAGACAACCCAGTTATGAGTGCTTAGTCATCTTCCATGCGAGTGTTAGTTCGAGTAAATAACATGATGGCCTGTAAATCGCATGACGGAAATTGCAAGTTGAAGATGGACTTGTAAATCGCATGACAAGCCCCAATAAATCGTATCCTTTAAATGCTCTTTTTTAAGAAGTAATTTACCCACAAGGAGCAAACTGACCTTTTTCTCATGCTTCATATCTTTCTATATTCATGACTTTAACGTTTCAGGTTACTATAAAACTTGTTGGTCTCTCGAGAAAATATTGTGAATTTTATTCTAAAAAATTAGGTAATAATCTTTTGGTTACTCTTGGATATAAGCCAATTGATATCCAATCTAATTTCTAAATTGCTCTATTAAGGATTTTGTGTAATTGTGGTCTTTGATTATTTGACTTTGATTTTTTTTTTTTTTAATCTTGAGCTATACTATGCATCCACATATATGGTTTCATCGTTTCCAAACCATTATGGAGGAATGAAACCAAATGTCATTTTTATCATAAGTATGCCTTCCTCTTCAATCATAATAAGATATAATTATCTTGGCCATTTCTTTAATTACTAAAACAAATTCAGATTGCTGGAATTATTCAAGTGTTTTTTTGACTATATTTATCAATCATAATCCACTATTCGTTCAAAGAACTAATATTTTTCTATGAAAATACTAAGAAAAGTTTCTAATTCTATAATGAATTTATAAATGTAAAATTTTATTTCATTATGTCCATTTCTAAACATGCAAGGAGAAATGTTTTTGTTAGAAGATTTTAATGTATAATATTGTATAACTTGAAATGATTCCCAAAAATATATTTCTACTAAACAACTAATATATTGTTTACATTTTAAAGAAAAGATATGCATATGTTTTCTTAAATAAAATGTCTTTATGTTCTTTATGCTTTATGTATTGTTTAGGAAATGCTTGTTTAAATGTTGACCAATTGCCAAAAGATGATTCTTTATTTTCTACATATGGATTCATATTTTCTAGTTGATGTTTATATTCTTATACTAATTTTGGATTTGTAAAAAAATCTTCATATCCAAAAAATTCAATCATTTTTTGTTTTGCTTCTTGGATAGAGTTACATCCTTTTCAAATTGAACTAATATAATCCTAGATTTGAGGAATCACTCTATACCTATCTTTTTAAATTTCTAGATTGAATCCTTTCATGATTGCATACAATAAAAACGTTTACTTTGTTCAAAATGTGTCTCTTGTCGTCTAGGAGAAAACCCGTTATGTATTTTTGTAAAATAATTTAATAAAGCCACACAAATTCTCAACTTATTTTTATTTGTGGACTAAATCCTCCAAACTGTATGGATGAGTACCTTTTGGGTTTAATCTACATTAGTGTTGTTTGATTGCTTGAACCCGAAAGATGAACCTTTTGAATAAATTAGGAATTCGATTCCATTAAAGTTAATCATAGGAAATATATTATTATTATTATTAGGTCTTAAAATTGTCGACCTTTGTTGATAACTTGTAGGCTTAAATGTTGTCAACCGTTATTTATATGTTGTATCTATTTGTCTATTGATTACAATAGTTGTCATTAGGCTTTGACCCATTAGGCTTGGTAGAACTTGCCTTTAGAACCTGTTGTTGGGATTCTTTACGGTAAATATACTTATTCAAAATATCAGCTAAATTATTATTTTTATTTTTTATATGTTCTATTTTTACCTCGAATCCATTATGTATTAAAATGTTTATGAACTTAATCTATCTTCTCTAAAATATACTTTTAATATTTTTATTTTTGCAAAATTTTACAAGAGCTTTACAATATGTTTAAATTTAAAATTTTAGATTTATTAATTAAAAATAATTGAAAATTATTTAATTCATATATAACAAGAAGAAAATCCATCTTTATACTACTTCTCAATCCTTTTTCTTTAAATGTGCTACTATTATACCTACAAATTTATTATTTATTTTTTAGAGCATACTTATGAGGATTTATTTTTATAGTTGCATCACATCCATTCTTCAACCATCTATTTCTACAATAAAATAATCATTATCTAATGGTAATTTTAGGTTTGGTAAGTTTTTTTATTAACTATTTTATTTGCCTAATTTGTTTAAGTTCTTTCTAATTTAAGGGTTTGAAATTGTTTACTTTTTGATATAATTGCTTTGTGTTCTTTCCTATAAATCCTTTACAAATGGCCTAGCATAATTATTTAATGCCAAAAGTTGCCGTAAAGTCTTTTTATAAAATTTTTTGCTAAATTCCAAGAAGTGTGAGGTTGTAATTTAATTCTTCCATTTCCAATTTTTACACTTAAGAATTCTATATTTTTTTTCTACAAAAGCAAGCTTTCTCACTACTTATGTCTATCCCAAATTTAAGAATTTAGATAAAATAATTTTCAAATGTGATGTATGTTCTTTTTGTTTTAGAATGTATTAAAATATCATCTATATATACATAGATAAAATGGTGCTTTAAAAAGATTACCTCCATTTTTCTTTGAAAAATTGGAGGGCCATTTTTTTAACCAAACGGCATTACTAGCCATTTAAAATATTGTCCATGGAATGGATTCTTTATGCATTTTTATTTTCTAAAAACTTGATTCATAATCAAATTTGCTAAAAATATTACTATTTTGTATTATATTAATTAACTTAGTTATATTTGGAAAATCATATGCATAAGTTTTTGTATTATCATTTAGATGTTTATAGTTTATTACCATTTTATTCTTTCCTCTAATTATTTCATCGTCTTTTTGAACAATAAATACTGGGCTTTTATATAGGCTATTAGATCTTCTACTAAATTCTAATTTTAGTAATTTACCAATATGCATTTCAAATTCTTTCCTGTATAAATTATCACTTTCTATTTTCTTTGATTTAATTTCTAAATCTGGATTTTATTCCTGTTCAATAATTTTACAGGATTTTCTCTTGAGACTTCTTCTTTTTCTAATCTACTAATTATATTGTCTATCTCTATTATTCCAGTTTCTATGAAATTATAGATTTTCTTATAACCTAAGCAATCATTTATTAGTTCTAATTTTTCATAATTTTTTATTATTTGTCATATAATTTTTCTTCTATTTGTGTATTTTCTCTTTCTTCTAAATTTTCAATCTTTTTATTTACTATTTTTATTTTACATTTGTCTTATATATCACAGTCACACTTTTCTTTTACCATAGGTATTATAAGAGAGGTTAAAAGTGTTAATCCTTGTGTATTCAAACGAAACCAATAATTATCATTTAATAAAAATTGTAATCCGTAAGCATGAATATCTATGGAGTTTTGTATCCCTTACATATGTTCTTGAGCTATGGAGGCCATTTGTCCACTCTTTTTCTATTTCTAAGGCTATGTTATGTTTAACTAATACTTCACAATATTGGTATAGTCCTCTATTTATTTGTTTTGCATATGCACATTCATTTTTATGTAATTTTCTCATCAACTGTTTAGGAATTTGTTTATTATCTATACAATAAGATGCTCTAGTGTAAATTAAATATAGATGGAATAATATATGGTGTAAATTAAAATAAATGGAATAATAAAATAAATAGCTAATGTAGGAATCAGATTTATCCAACTCATGAGAATAGAAAGTATATATTTAGAAGGAATTGAATGGAATATATCTAAACATTTATGCCTTGTTTACTTAAGAAAAATTAGAATTCAATTTCCCTTTTATTCTTCGTTACAACGTTCACTTGATTTTTGCTCTCTAAATTGCAATTCCTTAGTAATTCTTATTACTTAAAATCAAGTAATAAGGATTCATTAATTCTACCAAAGAATCACGATTCTTCATAAAATTTCATATTTTTTCAAAAAATAACCTTATACTAATTTAATGATGACCATGACCATCATCGCTATTGCCACTACTTACCAATACTATTACCACCACCACCACCAATTGTCACTGCTGCTGCTGTCATCTCCGCCGCCACCACTACTACCAAATACTGACCACCGTTGTCATTGCTACCACCACCACCCACTGTTGCCCGCCATCGCTATCGCCGTCGCCACCATCATCATCACTAACACCACCATTGCTATTATTGCCACCACCATCCTTAACACCACCGTTATCACCATCACTGCAGTTGCCACATGTTGTTGCTACAATCGCCTCTGTCTCCACCTCTACCACTATTCACTCTAACCACTACTATCATCACTATTACTGTTGTTGTCACCACTATCGTAACTACCACCGCCCCAACCCCCTCCCCTAAGTCACTAACCTCACTGCCACCACCACCATCAACCAGCATTGTCGCTGTTACCATCACAACCACTCGCAACTGCCATTGACTATTACTACTTCTTCCACCCTTACAGTCGACTACTACCACCAGTACTTATTACTTTAAAATTACTTGAAAAAGAAAATGGAAGATAATTTAGTTATTAAAATTCTATTACGTATCTATTCTTAAGTTTTATTAGTTCAATTAAATAAAGTAATAAATATTATACCTTTACTACATTTCTTAGGAATTCTAATTATATTCCCCCTTCATTTGATTCAGTGAAGTGAACGAGGTGTTAGAATAAAACACTTATGCTAATAGACTTTTGAAAGTTAGCGTAATGTATACAAATCCTGATGGCTCTTATGTACTAAGATTTATAGATTATAAAGATGAGCCAATATTAGAAGAAGAAGAATCTATAAATAATTTTAGTGATAACTTAAAAAATAGAACAAAAATGATGTTAGATGCCAATGGGAGCATACGATGAATCATAGAAAGTTCAAAAAATGGTAGATAGTAAACAAATTCCTAAATAGTTAGACATAACGGGAATCTAATTCCTGTACTAGCTATTTCTTGTATTATTTTGTCTATATTAAATTTATGTTGTATATTGTTTCCATCTACATTTAATAGACACTAGAGCATCTAATAATTGTATAGATAGTAAACAAATTCCAAAACAATTGATCAAAAAATTACTTACAAATGAATATGTATATACAGAACAAATTGATAGAGGACTACACTAATATTTTGAAGTGTGGACAAATGGCTTACATAGCTTCAGAACATATGTGAGGGACATAAAACTCTATAGATACGTATGCATAATAGGATTATAATTTTTATTAAATGATAATTATGGATTTAATTTGAATATACAAGGATTAACACTTTTAGCCTCTCTTGTAGTACCTATAGTAAAAAAAAAAAAAAAAAGCGTGACCGTGATATACAAGGTAAATGTAAAATAAAAATAGTAGATTAAAAGATAGAATATTTAGAAGAAAGAGAAAATACAAAAACGGAAGAAGAATTATATGACCAACTAATAGAAAATTATGAAAATTTAGAATTAATAAATGATTGCTTAGGAAAATCCATAATTTCAAGAAAATCTATAATTTCATAGAAACATTAATAATAGAGATAGACAATATAATCGGTAAATTAGAAAAGGAAGAAGTTATAGGAGAAAATCTTGTAAAATTATTGAATAAGAATAAAATATATTGTAAATTAGATATTCTTAATCTAGATTTAGAAATATAATCAAAGAAAATAGAATATGATGATTTAGATAGAAAAGAATTTGAAATGCATATTAGTGAATTACTAAAATTAGTAGTTATTAGAAGATCTAATAGGCTATATAGAAGTCCATCATTTATGGTTTGAAAACATAGTGAAAAGTTAGATGAAAGAGTAGAATGGTAATAAACCATAGATGTTTAAATGATAATACAAAAATTGTTGTATATGATATTCTTGATAAAACTTACTTAATCAATAAAATACAAAATAGTATTAGTTTTAGCAAATTTGATTGTAAATAAGGTCTTTGGGAAATAAAAATACATGAAGAAGCCATTCCGTAAACAATACTTACATGTCCATTAGGATATTTTGAGTTGTTGGTAATGCCGTTTAGTTAGAAAATACCCCTTTAATTTTTTAAAGAAAGATGGATGAAATCTTTTCAAAGTACCTTGTTGGCTGTATATATATAGATGACATTCTAGTACATTTTAAAACCGAAAAAGAACATATATCACATTTGAAAATTATTCTATCTTATTTTTTTAAATATGGGATAGTCATAAGTAATAAAAAAGCTCAGTTTTATAGAAAAAAAAAAAATAGAATTCTTAGGTTTAGAAATCGGAAATGGAAGAATTTAATTATAACCTCGCATTTCTTAGAGTTTAGTGAAGATTTTGATAAAAAGACTTTACAAGGATTAAATAATTATGCTAAACCATTCATAAAGGATATAGAAAATTACACAAAGTAATTATATCAAAAAGTAAACATTTTCAAACCCTTGAATTGAGAATAACTTAAACAAGTTAGGTAAACAAAAGAGTTAGTAAAAAGTTTACCAAACCTAAAATTACCATTAGATAGTGATTATTTAATTATAGAAATGGATAGTTGAAGAATAGATGGGGTGCATTTATAAAAAGAAAACCTTATAAGTATGCTCCAAAATATAAAGAAAAAGTCTGTAAGCATAATAGTGGCACATTTAGAGAAAAATGAGTAACAAGCAGTATAAACATGGAACTTCTTGCTATTATATATGGATTAAATGGTTTTTAATTAATAAATTTGAAATTCTAATTTAAATAGATTGTGAAGCTCTTGTAAAATTTCATAAAATAAAAATAGTAAAAGTATATTTCAAAGAAGATGGATTAAGTTCATAGACATTGTGACAAATAGGAGATACAAGGTAGAGATAGAATGTATAAAAGGTAAAGATAATAATTTAATTGATGTTTTGAGTGAGTATATTTACTATGGAAAATCTTGATAACAAGTTCTAAAGGCAAGTTCCATACAAGCCTAATGGGTTAAAGCTTAATAGTAACTCTTATACTCAAAAGACAAATAGATAAGAGTGCGCAACCTTTATGCTTGCAAATTATCAACAAAGGATGACAATTTTAAGGCTCAATCACAATAATAATATATTTCCTTTAATAAACTTTAATGGAATTGAATTCCCAATTTATCCCAAAGATTCATCTTTAAAATTTAAATAATCAAACAACATTGATGTGAATCAGGCTCAAAAGGTACTTATTGATACATTTGGATGTTTTAATTCATAGATAAAAATAAATTGAGAGTTTGTGTCGCTTTATTAAATTATTTTATAAAAATAAATAATGAATTTTTCCCTAGACAATAAGGTATATATTTTGAACAAAGTAAATTTTTTTTATTGTTATGCAATCATGAAAGGATTCAATTAAAAAATTTAAAAATATTGGTATGAAGTGATTCTTGAAATTTAGGATTATATTGGTCCAATTATGAGAGGTTGTAACCTATTCGAGAGGTAAAACAAAAATTGGTTGAATTCCTTGGATATGAAGATTATTTGATAGATCCAAAATTAGTTAAAGAATACAAACATCGAGTAGAAAATAAAATCCATATATAGAAAATAAAGAATAATCTTTAAACAATTGGTCAACATTTAGAAAGGTAATTCCTAGACATACATAAAGGATGAAGAAAATGAAGACATTTTATTTGAGAAAACATATGCATATCTTTTCTTCAAGAGACATCCATATGTAAACAAATTACTATTAAAATATAGACAATATATTATTTGTTTAACATACTATACAATATTATGCATTAAAATCTCTTGACAAAAAATGTTTCTCATTAAATGTTTGGAAATGGACATAACAAAGTACAATTTTGCATTTATAAATTCGATAGAAAATTAGAAACTTTTCTTAGTATTTTCATAGAAAAATATTGGTTCTTTGAACGAATATTACTGGATTATGGATTTATAAATATAGTCAAAGGAACACCTGAATAATTCTAACAATTTGAATTTGGTTAAGTTATTAAAGAAGTAGCCAAAATGATTGCATCCTATTATGATTCAATATAAGGGAATGTATGCTTACGATAAAAATGACATTTCATTCAATTTGTCCAAAATGGTTTAGATTTGATGCAAGACTTATACATCATACTATATATGTGGATGTAGAGCATAACCTAAGATTTACAAGAAAGGACCAAAGTTAAATAATTAGAAACTATATTTATACAAAATTCTTAACAAAATAAATTAGAAATTGGATTAGATATCAATTGGCACATATCTAAGAGCAATTGAGATATTATCACTTAATTCAAAATATAATTTACAATATTTTCTCATAAGACTAAGCTTCATGAGAACTCGTAGGTGCTAAAGGCATGGATGTAGTAGAAAGATATGGAGCATATCTTACATAAGAAGAGCTTAATCCAAGTTCAGTCATAGAAGAATAAGGAGGTAGAAGACATCAAAAAGTTTCAATAGAAAACAATAAGAATTCTTAAAAGGTAGATTACCTTAAAATGGATTTGATACTCTTACTATAGAAAAAGCAAATTCTTTTAAATTATTGCACTCTTACGGTAGAAAAAGCAGACTCCTTTAAATTATTGTACTCTTTATTGTAGAAAAAAAAAAAAAAGCAGATTTCTATTGTAACCTTTACAATTTTACCTTTAGGAGGAATCCAATGTAGGGGTATTCCCGATAGATTGGAATTTTACATAAACCATTGATGAGGTATTGGGAAGGACATCATAAAACACCACGGAAAAAAAAAAAAACCCCACCACAAATAAGAAATACTTTAAACAACTATCCAATTTTGTAGACACTCTCGTTTAGTTTTTACTATCTACACTTATAAGAAGGCATTTATGAAATAATAACATGTAGTCCTTTTATTCTATAAGCTCCCTACTCTTAATTTTACTACTTTTTGGGTTTTAGCGAAAGGGAACTAGGTTTCTTCCACCCCTCACCTAAAACAAAGAAACCTTCTTCGATATCAGAGTAACCAACGCTGGCCATTACTTTTGTCTTCTAACTCTACTTGACCATAAGCATTATATCTCATTAAGATTATTACCATAATAATTGATAATTATAAATGTTTGATTATAGCAAAAGAGGAACTGTTAATAGCCTTGTAATGCATGGACATTGGTTTCTCAAGTGCAATAAATAATATTCAAATCTTTCATCTCTTGTTGTAATTATGAAAAAAAATTAAAAGAAAAACTTCTTTATTATATCCAAGATTATTCCCTTCTGTTGAACAGTTTCCATTTTTGTCCTCTATGACCTATTAATTGATGTTTGCTCAACCACCTACCTCATCATTTTATTTAGAGCATCACCATTGGTGCTTCTTGATATGGGTTCTAAAAGGTGAAAGCCCTCATGTGGAGGTCCTTACCATTAGAGGTTGGTCCTTAAACATTATGGAATCCTTATCAAGGACCTAAAAAGTTATAAATTTTTTTTAAAGTATTGTATCTTACTAAAAGTTTGTCTTATGGGCCCCTTAAATAATATAAATAAATGTTAAGTATCTCTATTTAAAAGTTTTATGAAAAAAATAAAGAGTCTTTAAAAAAAGAGTTTCATAAGTTGTTAATGTGGCATTTAGGAATTTTAAATGGGGTTTTTACGATGGAGAGGCTCGAAAATGAATCAACTGAAACTGTTGACTTTATCCATTTCAGATTGTTGTTAAATGATGAAAAGGATTTTTTTTTTCTATGGTTTTACTAATTACATTTTTGTGAAAAACAATTGTTTGAGAAAAAGAAAAAAGCTTTTTTATTTAGTTCTTGATATGTGCTATTAGGACACCTTTAACTTTATCCAATTAATATTTCATTCTACAATGTTCATTCTTTATGAAATAAATTATTGAATAATGGTACTTTAACAAATTGTTTACGTGAAAGTAATAGAGTAGGATTGAAATAACTATTTTCAAAATATTTCATATTAATTTTTTTACTTGTAAATTGAGCCAACTTAATTTTCGGTGTTTTTTCTATTCCCTCTTTATAGGGATTAGTTAATATAATGTAGGATAGTGGAAGCAAAAATCATAAAAGAAGAAAAATTAGGGAAAACACAAAAATTGATAAGAAATTAATCTAAATAATTTTTCAATGAAAAAATAATAAAACCTGAAAAAATATATCTAACAGTCTCATATCATTTGATTAAGATAATGGCCTAACACTAATTGTGAATTGTATGACTTTATACTACATGATGAGATTTTGATGTCCTCATATCATCGATGAGAAGAAAAGGCATTACACCAATTTAAAAAAAAATAATTTTAGTTAATATCTAATCACTCTCTTTTAATTAATTATAAGTTTAGCTATTTATAAGCATAATATGACTTAATAATTTAAGAAACTAAATCTTAATAAATTTAGAAAATAAAAGATTTTATATCTTAAATAAAAAAATAGCTATATAACCAAATCCTAAAATAAAAATTATTAATAGTATGATATCTACTTTTTCTTAATTTGCATCATAATACTTTTGAGAGATGAAATTCTTTATTGTCTATCTATGTGGAATAAAATGTTAAAAACAATTATGGCCACAATTAATAAAAGAAATTAAATAACTAAAAATATAGGCATATGGGTATTTTATTATATTAATTAATGGAATGAAATAAATACTGGAATAATTATTTGTTAAGATAAGAAATTATGCAAAGTAAATATTGAAATTTAAATTTAAATTTTTAGCCTATTGTTAGTATTTATTATTGCTAAGGCATTACCTTTTCACTCCCATCTATTCCATTCCAAAATGAGAATAGAAGCATTAAAAATTTTGTCAACTTTATTCATGTGGTTTCATTTTCTTTTCTTCTTCTTCTTCTTCTTCTTCTTTTTTTTTTTTTTTTTTTTTTTTTGGCTTTTTCGGAATGAATAAAAGCTTGTGTATGAGGCTGGAGTGCTCATAGTAGATGGCAAGAACTACACCTTGAAGCAAATGCACTGGCACACTCCTTCAGAGCACCAAATTGAAGGGATCCAGTAATTTCTCATCCTTATTCAAATGTTTATTTATTTCTTTATTTTATTTAATCTCTCCTTTGCTTGATTTAATTTTTAAATGATGACCAGTCACATGTCCAAATAGATAGTCTTCTTTTTAAGATTAAACCATGGAAACAAACTTTATATTTTTCCATACAAAAAGTCCATAAGCATATAAAATGGTTTAATTTATGATAAGGTTGATATATATTAACACGATATGATATGAACATAGGTTTCCTGCTGAGCTTCATATAGTACACAAGGCAAGTGACGGAAGCATTGCTGTTGTGGGAATGCTCTACAAGTTTGGAAAATCTGATAAATTTCTTTCCATGGTATGTTAAAACTGAAGTATTCTTTAATTAATGCAATTCAAATAATAGTTTTCTTTCTTTTCTTTTTCTTTTCTAATACGAGGATTCAGGTCCAAATACGTTAGTCTTTCGGAATGAAATGCAAAGAGATTATGGATATGATTTAAATATATAAGATATTGGTTGCCAAGAAACGGGAAATAAATGGAATATTGTGTTGAAATGAGATGTGGAGTGAGAGAGGGTTGAAGTAGATAAGACGAGATCGATTAAAAGTAAAGAGGTGGAGAGAAAAAGGAAATTGGTCCTCATTTTAAATCGTTAAAATTAGATATAATAATAAAAAAAAAAATATGGATATAAGTGAAAGAGCAAATGAAGGAATATTATCAATAAAGTTTACAATTGATCACCAAAAGATATGTTTAGAATACTCATTGTATTACACTACTATTAACTTTTGAAAGCAATATATATCTGAAATTTTCGATGTTTGCGAAATGATGGGAGTAGCTACAAGGTGGTTTGGTGGAGCTTGCAAAGGACAAGCATGGAGTCGATGAAGAGCCACAAGTTACATTGGGAAAGATGTATTTGACGCCGATTAAGAGACACGTCCGTAAGTATTACAGATATATCGGATCTCTCACCACCCCTCCATGCGGCGAAAATGTTATCTGGAACGTCCTTCATAAGGTAACTAATTTTATGATAAGGCTTGAGATTATAGGGATTTAAGAAAGTTAAAAAGTTAGATTACATGAAGCTTTAGGCGATTAAAAATGGTTTCATTGAATCGTACCTACAGAATTAGGCTTAAAGTTAGGTATTCAAGGAAAAGTGTTTGTTTCACAACTATGTTTTGAAAGTTCTCTGAAGTTTCGAGACGTGAGACCATTGCGTAGATTGTGTGATGATTGCTATAAATAAATAAACAATAGACATCGAACAAGTTTCTTGTTTTGTGGGTGGTAGAAGTACAACCCGTCACATTTGGGTCTTCAATTTTTGGTCATTACAGGCCCCTCTGCAATATTGCTAGTAGGGATTATTCTAGTATATTTGTTTTTGTTTTTTTATGTGATTGGTCTAATTTTTCATCCAATATAAATTTGAACCATTAAATTAATTTTTAATTTTTAGCGAATCAAATTTAAATGAATGTAAATTAAGAACGAGATAAAAGATTAGATCGGTTACATAAAATATAGGATGGAAATGGGTAATTAAACTAAATAATAAAAATTTTGAATTTTTCCTTTTTAGTATAATATGATTTGGATTGAGTTAGAATTCAGTTTGCATGCGAATCGAGCTGTCCTTTTCTTCTTGGATTTAACCCATGAATGTAACCGAATTGAATTTTTTTTTTTAAATTAAAAATGCAACAAAATTTGGTGTTTTGCATTAGATTTGGTTCCCTATTGGTTCACGTGTGTTGTTACATTCTAGACTTCAGCTCAATCCAAGATTTTCAAATTTATGTACCACTCTTAGGACTATAGTTTACACAAACACATTGGGTTCCGAAGAAATGATACGAAAGGTATATAAACAAATTGGGCCTAAGTAGCTTTAATTTAAGGAAAAAGGAAAAATTAAGTTAGCTTTATTGTTCTTTTGCAAATTTCATTCCAATCTTTAAAACTTTTGATCAAATTATGAGTATTTCGCATGTTTAAAAATGTATAAGTTTTACAATGTAGTGTGTACTGCAAGGAGTATTTATATAGGAAGTTTAGGACTTATAGCTACGATATAGTAATAAAAAGGCTATTCAACCATTAGCATAAGAATAACACAAATACATGTATATACAATAGTGATTAAAATCATACTAAGTATTGTATTTCTCTTGTTAACATGTGCCTTGAATGCTTTTCTATGAGTGTTTTTACTAATATTACTTTTAAGGTCTCGCTATTCTCTCGTTAGTGAGATAAATCCAACAATGTCTAAATATATTACAAATCTTCGTGACACGAAAGCAATATCAATCTCTAACATGCCTATACATAACGGTGGTGTTTTATATATTTATTTAGTTTCTAATTTCGTCGCATCGACAAGGCCTTGTGGAATTGTTCTTCTATTGACTATGACTCATATTTGCATGCAGAGTTTGCTTCTGAAGGTGTTTTAAATGCGTTGTTCTTAATTAGGCAGCTGAGTTGTGCACTTGTGCTTGTATCTTATTTTGTATCTAATTCATTCGTGTCAACTATCAAGAGTATATGAAATTAAATAGAAATGAGAATTAAATTGTTTTATTTCTCATTCGCGTCATAATTATTATGCCTATTGTATATTATGTCACATACTTCGTGTTTATTTCTATAGTCTTATCTCTTTATGTCTTGTAGGAAGTTGTCAAGCCCATTCTTAATACCCATCGTATTTGAAATCTTTGCAGGTGAGATCAATATCACCAGCGCAAGTAAAAATTCTTAAGACTCTATTGAAGACAGACTGCAAAAACAATTGCAGGCCCGTGCAGCCTCTTAATGGACGACACGTCGAGATGTGCTCTGCGCCTAAATCCAACTGATTTTCTTATTATCACTGTCTAAATCCAATATGATAACAAATCAATTTACGATAAATTGGATTGGGTCTTACAGTTAGTTTTCCTTCAATTACTCTACTGGACTAGATATAACAACATATAATGGAAAAAGAATAGGTAGACCGCAGTTGTTATTTTGTGTGTTGCTACTTTATGGTATCAACATTATCTCATATCTAAGAACCCTAAGAAAAAGCTTGAGTGACAGCATTCTCTATTGTCGAATTAGTTTCAAATTGTATTGCACGTATAATAATTAAAAATAAGTAAGTTTTTAGTAATCAATCTTCTTCTTATTTTTCTCCTCCTATTTAAGGACTATAAATAGTTCATTTATGAGAAGCTCCTAATTATACCATTATATAAGTAAATAACAAAAAGTATCATCTTGGGTGTAATGGGTACCGCTAAATGGTTTGACATATTATGTATCAACTGATATCATCGAGATAAAATTACAATAAGGAAGTGGCAAAAAATTTTAGATGCAATATCCAAATTTCTTGATTCAATAAGGGTATCCTCTTGGCTGTGATGGCTACCACTAAATGGTTTGAGATATTGTGTCAATTGATATTCATTGAGACAAAATTACAATAAGGAAGTAATAAAAAAATTTAGATGCATTATCTATTTTAACCTAACATATCCAAATTTATTGATTCAATAAAGGCCAATATCAAAGTTTAAAGGAAATATGTTTCCTTCAATTTGCTCTAGCTCTCCATGTTATTTGTTTTGTTTTTATGTTTTGCATTTTATTAATGGATAATTAAATGGTAAAGTTTTTTGTTCAATTTTCTAATTGAGCTTAGAGACTAGACTAGGATAACAAGTGAATGGAATTAAGTAAAACATTATTAAGCTCGACTCAAAAACTAAAAAGTTTCAACTTAATTTGACTAAGTTTATTCGAGGTTGATTATTTCTTTTAGTTATAGTTATATTAAAGTTCAAATTTGGCTTAAATTTGAGGCAGCTTAAGAGACGTTTGAGTACAAATTGAGTTTGATTAGGCTTTTAAGCTCATTAAGTTGATCTTATTGAAACTTGAGCTCAACTTTATAATTATCAAATTAACTCAAATTATTATTAAGTTGAATTCAAGAAAATTATGAGCCAGCTTGGTTCATTTAAAGCCTTAAATTGAGCATGCTACATTTCATAAGGTGAAGAGGGATAACTCATGCTCTAACTTTAGTGAGCATAGATCATTACCTTGTTAGAACATCAATAAATGTATGTATATATATATATATATATATATATATTATTGAGCTTCCATACAGCATTTTCTTGTATCTATACACTATGATATGCCTAGGGAGATTGCAACTTGGATATCGATCAAAACATGAAATGGAGCTGGGTCCTTCTAACTATAGAAGAAGTAGAAAGTGAGTTTTAGTAAGGCTTTAGTTAATTCGTGAACTATTTGATTGAATACGACATGCCAAATAAATACTACATGACCTAAGTTCCTCTTGATATGATACATAAGTAACATTTAAGGTTACTACTTACAATCTTTGTTAAAGGGATTGATGAGAGTGGTTGCAACTACAAGCAACGAGAGAGAATATTTTGGGATTAATTTTCAACCTATTTAGCTAATATAAGAGAAAGAGTATTTATCATAAGTCCTTTAGCGTTAAAGCAAAGTGACTAGGCAATTAGTAAGCTAAGTTAGCTAGTAGCTTGGCATTGGGTTGTAGTAGCTCAAGTTATATCTAATTAGCTTGGTTAAGCTATTAGTATTAGGCATTGAGCTGTTGCAGTCGGCCAGTTTGCTCTCAAGGTCCTTCCAAGTAGAACTTACCATGCCTTCTTCAAATTGCAAGACTATTGAAGGGACATCGCAACTATATAAATAGTTCATTTATGACAAGCTCCTTATTATACCACTATGGAAGTAAATAACAAAAAGTATCATTGTGGGTGTAATGTCTACTACTAAATGGTTTGAGATATTGTGTGTCAACTGATATCATCAAGACAAAATTACAATATTGAAGTGGTAGAAAATTTTAGTGCAATATCTATTTTAACCTTACATATCCAAATTTCTTGATTCAATAAGGGTATCCTCTTGGGTATGATGGCTACCACTAATTGGTTTGAGATATTGTATCAACTGATATTCGTTGAGACAAAATTACCATATGGAAGTAGTAAAAAAAATTAGATGCAATATCTATTTTAACCTAACATATCCAAATTTGTTGATTCAATAATGGCCAATATTAGAGTTTAAAGGAAACATGTTTCCTTAAATTTGCTCTAACTCTCCATGTTATTTGTTTTGTTTTTATGTTTTGCATTTTATTAATGGATAATTAAATGGTAAAGTTTTTTGTTCAATTTTCTAATTTAGCTTAGAGACTGGACTAGGATAACAAATGAATGGAATTAAATAGAACTTTATTAAGCTTGACTTAAAAACTTAAAAGTTTGAACTCAGTTTGACTAAGTTTATTTGAGGTTAATTATTTCTTTTAGTTATATTTATATTAAAGTTTGAATTTGGCTTAAATTTGAGACAACTTAAGAGATGTTTGAGTACAAATTGAGTTTGGTTAAGCTTTTAAGCTCATTAAGTTGATCTTATTGAAACTTGAGCTCAACTTTATAATTATCAAACTAACTCAAATTATTATTAAGTTGAATTTAAGAAAATTATGAGCTAGCTTGGTTCATTTATATTATTGAGCTTCCATACAACATTTTCTTGTATCTATACACTATGATATGTCTAGGGAGATTGCAACTTAGATATCGATCAAAACACAAAATGGAGGTAGGTCCTTCTAACTATAGAAGAAGTAGAAAGTGGGTTTTAGTAAGGCTTTAATTAATTCGTGAACTATTTGATTGGAAATGACATGCCAAATAAATACTACATGACTTAAGTTCCTCTTGATATGATGCATAAGTAAAATTTAGGGTTATTAGTAACAATTTTTGTTAAAGGGATTGATGAGAGTGGTTGCAACTACAAGTAACGAGAGAGAATATTTTGGGATTAATTTTCAACCTATTTAGCTAATATAAGAGAAAGAGTATTTATCATAAGTCCTTTAATGCTAAAGCAAAAGAGGAAATGACAAAACGGGTTACATTCTTAATAGGTGTAAAATATATATTCTAGCATTAAACCAAAAAGGGTAAAAAAGTTAAAACAACTCAAGGAATATTTTTGAAATACACATGCAATGTTAGTGCAAGTGGAGACGTGTTGATGTAGTAGTAATGGTGCTTCTAGTAGATAAGACAAAATAGTAGTTGGTACTTCTCAACAATACGTTTAGGAGTGACTGGGTAGTTAGTAAGATAGCTTGGCTAATAGCTTAGCATTGGGTTGTAGTAGCTCAAAGGTATCTCCAATTAGCTTAGTTAAGTTACTAGTATTGGGCACTAAGCTGTTGGAGTTGGCCAATTTTGCTTGTAAGGTCCTTTCAAGTTGAACTTACCATCCCTTCTTCAACTTGCAAGACTATTGAAGGGACATCACAACTAGGTAGGAGATATAACTTAGAGGTCTAAAAGAGAGCTGCTTTCACCTTTGTGGATTGATTGGATAGAGTCTTTCATGTAAAGTTCAAAAGACCTTGAGCTTGAGATATGATGATTAGTTTGGTTAGTTGGATCCCATCAACTCATTGGGGTTGTAGAGGATTCGTCCTCAAATCAGGATAACTTTCATGCCAGTCTCCTTCCTTGGCAATGTAAGGGCTCAAGTTTGAAATGAGGTTTCAAAGACTCTGTACTTATTGGGTAACTTAAGCTTATAAGCATTGTTATTGATTTTCTAGAACACTTTGAAGGGTTCTTTGCCTTAGGAGCTAGCTCATTCATCCTTTGATTCAGAAAAATTTCATTCCTTAAATGTATCTACAGAAGGTCTCAAGCTCGAATTGCATTGTTTGTCTTCCTTTACCTTATTGTCGTAACTTGGAAATAGCCTTGTTAGTATGTTTGGATACCTTATGATGGAGCTTTTAGAGTTCTTCGGTCTTGTCAACACCATCTTGACTTGTTTGAGCTCGACACGAATAGATGATCTAAAGTTACATTGGGATTGTACTTATACATGACCTCATATGGGGACTTATAGTACTGTCTGTTGATTGGTTGTAAATGAACTCCATTATGGGTAGCTATAAGTCCCAATTAGTTAGATTCTTGCTTACCATTGCTTGGAGCAAAAATCCCAATGTTTAATTGACGACCTCTATATGCCCATTTGTCTAGGGATGATATGACATGCTGAACATGAGCTAAGTCCTAAGTTAGAGCCAAAGGGTCTTCTAAAAGAAGCTTAGGAACTTTAGGTCATAGTCTAACATGATTGTTCGTAGAACTTCATACAACTTCACAACCTCTTGTAGGAAAAGATTAGCAATATGTAAGGCATCATCAGTTCTTAGGCAAGGAATCAATTATGCCATTTTGCGGAATTGATCAACTACAATTAGAATAAAATCCATTCCCCTAGTGGTTCTTGGTAAGGTAAGGACAAAGTTTATGCTCAATCGGTCTAGGGTTTGGTTGGAATTAATAGTGACATGTACTTTCCTTGCTTAGCTTAGCTTTTAGCTTTCTTACATATTATACATCTCTCTACCCTCTTGTGCACATTTATCATCATTTTCGACTAGTTAAAATTCCCTTTCAATAGTTTATATGTTTGCTTCTTGCTAAAGTGATCGGATAAACCTCTACCATTAACTTCCTATATAAGTAGCTCTCCTATGAAACAACTCAAAATACATAGTTGAGCTCTTTAGAAGAGATAGTTGTCCTCCATGAAATATCAATCTACTACTATTCCTTTGCTACGATTGGCTACAATGGAATCAAAATGTAGATTTTGAGCATACTGTTTGGTGATAATAGCAAATCCTAATAACTTGGTTTGGAGGTTGGTAATGATGGTGCGCTTATGTAATAATACATCAGAAACAACATTAATCTTGCCTTTCTTATACTCAATAGCATGTGAAATTCCCTTCATAAATTCAACCCATTTGGCTTGCCTTTTGGATAACTTTAGTTGATTCCTTAAGTACCTTAATGACTCATGGTTAGTATAGATGGAAAATCCTTTATGCAACAAGTAGAGTTGCCATACCATAAGAGCTTGAATAAGGGGGTAAAACTCCTTTTCATATACTAAGTAGTTAAAGGGTGGTTCCTTAGAGCTTCTTGCTATGATAAACAATAAGTTGACTTTCCAACATTAGTATAGTATTGATGCATACTCTTGGTACGTCACTTTCCAGTTTAAACACTTTCTTAAAATGGGGCAGGGCTAACATAGAGGACATAGTCAATCTTCTCTTTACCTCATCAAAACTCCTTTCAGCTTATTCTCCCCATTTGAACTTTACATTCTTCTTTGTTATCTCAAAATGGTGCTACAATAGTATTGAAGTTTCAAATGAACCATATGTAAAATGAGGTTATGCTATGGAAGCTTCTTACCTTAGCAGCGCTTGTTGGGGTCAACCATTCAAGGATAGCTCGAACCTTCTCTTTATCTACCTTCTCACATTCTTCACAAACTACACATCCTCTTGAAAAAAAAATGTTCCTAGTAAAAAATACATTTCATTAGGTTTCCAAACAAATGCTCGGCTTAAAGTATGTTGAAAGTAGAGCTCAAGTGTTTGTAATGGTTGCACTTATTAGCACTATACACCAGAATATCATTGAAGTAAACAACCAACACATTTTCTAATAAGCTCTTGTAATACGTGATTCATCAAGCATATCAGTGTGCTAGGCGCATTCGACAAACTAAAGGTCATGATCATTCATTCATAAAGACCGTATTTTGTTTTAAAAGCAGTTTTCTACTCGTTTCCTAGTCTCATTTACATTTGATGGTACCTACTCTTCAAGTCAATCTTAGAAAATATGACCATACCATGGAGTTTGTCCAACATATTGTTCAGCCTTGAAATCATCGATAGTTCAACTATTAATACACGTGTGACATGATCCATCTTTTTTCTATATGAGTAAAGAGGGCACGAAACATGGGCCGAGGCTCTCCTTCACCTATTTACGCTCTATCAATTCATTCACTGGTCTCTAGAGCTTAGATGCTTGCTCAGGGTTCATTCGATAAGTTGGTTTGTTTAATAAAGCAACAATTGATTGTAGGTTAATGTAGTGCTCAATTCCTCATAAAGGTGGTTGTCCCTTAAGTAGCTTGTCTAATAATAAGTCCTTGAACTCATCAATTAATGTTTGAACCTTAATGGATAGTTGGACTCAATCCTTTAGCTCAAACAATTGTCTAATTAATAAAAACACGGGTGTCTCCATTCTTGGAGTTTACTCTAACTCACCTTTGGTCATAACTAAAGCCTTCTTTTGTGTCCAAAAGGATAGGGGTGGCAAGCAATGACCACTTACAATTCTTTTCTTTTCGTTAGTTTTTCTTTTTTCTTTTCTTTTTTGAACTTTTAGTATTTTAGTTTTATTTCTTATATTAGTCAATTAAATATATCCAATTAATTGCTACGCCAACTTTTAAGAAGGATAAGTGCTGACCTTGAAAAAGCTAACAGTTCATACAATTTTCAAAGTTTTCGTTGATAATCGTTGTAATTTACCCATTCTATCTTATTCTAAGAAGACAAAATATCAATTCAATAGGTTCATATTCTTCTTAATAGAAATTCTCATATGAAAAACTATATCACCATGATTAAGGAAAATGGTCAGGGAAATTTATATTCCTTTTGAAAATACAAAGAATTAAAATAAGAATGCTAAAAAAGGTGAATGGTTGAGATAGAAAAGTAGGAAAAGGATAAGTCATTAAGTTAAGCATGGTAAATATAGACATGACAAAGTGAAGGTGCTCCAAAATTTTCGAAGAAACGATGGCAAAAATTAGCATTGTAACAGAGTTCTTGATATTATATATTCTTCTTTCCTTAGGAAAGAAAGAACAACAATCTGTCTCAATCAAACCACCTTCAATGGCACCAAAAGCTCCCTCCTCCACAACCATCTTTATTGCCTTTTGGGCAACCGTTTTATTTGCTTCCATATCGACCCATGCTGCACCCAAAAGTATGTATTTTTGTATATGTAAAAGTTTAAACTTATCGTTGTAAATGAATACGTGTGGCTTCGTGATTCATCATAATGTGTTTATAGATTCTTACATCTTGCTGTTGTATACTTTAATGAAACTTATTTGATTTTATAAATTTTGGAAATAGATTCTGAGGAAAGTGAGGACAAAGTGAAATTTGGTTATATTGGACCGATTGGACCGGAGAATTGGTCACGTTTGAGTCCAAGCTATTCGTTGTGCTCCCAAGGAAAACAACAATCTCCTGTTAACATTTTGAAAAAAGAGGTTGTCGACAGCAAGAATCTCAAACCTTTAGCAAGGAACTATTATCCTTCAAATGCAACTCTTGTTAACCATGGCTACACCATTGAGGTACGTAACTTAGCTCCTCCTAAAATCCATCAATTTTATGGTTTATTCAATTACTATAACATTCTTATGCGTGGTCTATGTCCTTCGTCTCACATGAAGCGCGTTACACACACTGCAAGCACGTGATACGTTACACGAACCTCGTATGCTTCCGGATGTAAATGTATTGGGCTTCCATTGTTTCTTAGGGAACGGTAGGATCATTTGTTCCAATCACACATGAAAACTAATGGATGCTGCCTTTCCTAGGAAATGGGGGGAAGAAAAAAAAACAAATTAAAAATGTTCAATATTCTAATTATAGTGAATTCTCTTTATTTCCTTTAAAAGGAGAATAGGCTAGATTAGCTGGGAAAAGGATATTTTATGGAATAATATGACTTATTATGTTCATTTTGCTGCAGCTCCTTGAAGAAAAACACAAATTTCATCACTCTTGTTTAAAAATAAACGGTATAATCAACAATAACTAAGGATGCGTTTGTTCTACAGAATATTTGCCGTTTTCCTTTTACCCTTTCTTCCTTTTACTCGATATATGTTATAATCAAAGCCTTACAGTGATCAGATATTATTTTACTAATCTTGAGAAGTCCTGGTTTCATTGACTTTAAGCGGTAAATAAGGTGACAGTTGGCGGTTCTTGATGGCTGGTTAACCATTATAAAAAATGTCAATGAAAATAGAGAAAGTGTTTTCCAAATTTAAAATAGGGAATTGATTTTCTTATTTTCAGTCAGTATTTTCTTAAGTTGCTAACCATCACTACTAGAGGCCCTTACTATTATTGCCTTCTGCCCTACTCATCCCCAGGAATCACTTGCATTTATCTGTTTAAAATTATTACCATAATGTTTGACAATTACAAATGTTTGATTAGAATAAACGTAACAACAAAAATCACTTATTCCATCAAATTAACATACATTTAGTGCTTACTCAACAACAGTATAATTACCCATTAAGCAAATCAATCACAGAGTTGAGCTATGTATCTCTAGGAAGCCCAAAAAAAAAAAAAGAAAGAAATAAAAAAAGAGAGAAACTTCTTCACTAGGCTTAAAATTTCTTTTTGTTGAACAATTTCCGTTGTTGTCCTCCATGACCTACATTCTGATGTTTTTATCTAGTTTTTTTACAAACGCTATTAGCGTACCATCAACTTTATCTATATAAATATTTTAGTCTAAAGAAGTTGTCCTTGGTGTAATAAATTATTAAATAATGGCACCTAAGTATTAAAAATTATATGAACTTTTCCTTTTGGTCATAAAAAATTATATGAACTTTACTCATATGCATTTTTATACGAACGATTTGAAGCTTACGTATGAAGCCGGAGTGCTCGAAGTAGATGGCAAGAACTACAGCTTGAAACAAATGCACTGGCATACTCCTTCTGAGCACCAAATTGATGGGATCCAGTAATTTCTCACCCTTATTCCGATGTTTATTTATTTCCCTATTTTATTTGAACTCCTTTGTTGGTAACTTAATATGACCACTCACATGTGCAAATAAATAGTTTTCTTTCAAAAATAACTCATGAAACGCATTTTATATGTTTCTATGCCTCAAATCCACAGGCATTGGTTTAACTTATTAAAGGGATATATGTTAACACATCGATATTATATAAATACAGGTATGCTGCTGAACTTCATTTAGTACACATGACGAGTGATGGGAGTATCGCTGTTGTCGGAATCCTCTACAAATTTGGAAAACCTGACAGTTTTCTTACAACGGTATGTCAAAACTAGACGAAAGGATGCGCAGTTGTGATCCAAGTCCAAATATATTAGTGCTTAAGAATGAAATATAAGATACTCCAATAATGATTTGAATATATAATAGATTGGGTTATGAAGAAACGAAAAAACAAATGGGAATATTCTCTTGAAACGAGTAGTGAAGTGGGAGTTGGTTAAAGCAAATATATTAAAAGATTGGGTAAAGATAAAGAAGTGTAGAGAAAAATAAATTGGCATAATTAGTTGGTTGATTTTGCAGTAAGATATCCTTATATTTAAATCTAAAAATTAGATAAAAGATACGGTTTCAACTGAAAGAGCAAATGAACATTGTGAATAAAGTTTTCTGATCGACACCCAAAAATATGTTTTGAACACATATTTTATTACATTACTATTAACTTTTGAAAGCAATATCTGAAATTTTTTATGTTCGTAAAACGGTGAGTATAGCTACAAGGTGGTTTGGCTGAGCTTGCAAAGGACAATTGTGGAGCCAATGAAGAGTCGCAAGTTGCATTAGGAAAGATAAGCTTGAGGCCGATTAAGAGAAACGTCCACAAGTATTACAGATATATGGGATCTCTCACTACCCCTCCATGCGGTGAAAATGTTATCTGGAACGTCCTTCCTAAGGTAAGCAGATGTACTCTGCCGTTATATGATAAGGCCTGAGATTATAAGGATTTATAAAAGTAAAAACTAGGAACTCATGAAACTCTAGCGAATATAAGGGTTTCGATTAAATCGTAACAATTGAATTAGGTTTGAAGTTTACAAAGATATTTATTTAAGGAATAGTTTTTGTTTGACAGTTTCATAAAGAAATGCCTCAATAGAAATAATGCACCATGCAAAATTATGTGATGGTTGAAATTGATAAATAAAAATTCTGTATATAGAAGTTTTTATAAAAATTCATATTATTTTTAGTGAAATCTCGGCTAAGGGCTAGACGAAAATGATAGTAATAAACATCAAGTAGGTTTCTTGCTTTATTTTTCTATTTTTTAAAATTTTTTTTTTAATTTTTTGACCACTATGAGAAGAGAGGATTCAGATTCTAATTTACCTGATGCGAGGCTAGTGATAATGCAATTACACAATAATAGCCTTCAAATATTGCTAGTTGGGGTCAAAATTTGAAGAACAAAAGTTATTTGACACTGCCTACAAGAGAACCCTATTGCAATATTGCTAGCAGAGGTCAAATCAAACTATGAATTCATCTCAGCTGAACCAATAAACCGTGGAGTTGTTCTTCCATCGACTATGACTCATATTTGGATGTATTGCTTTTGAAGGTTTCAAATGTGTTCTTAATTAGGTTTAGCCAGATATGTTTATATCTTATTTCACGTCTAATTTATATCTACTATCAAGAGTACATAAAATTGAATAAAAAGTAAATGCAATTTATTTATATCAATGTCATGTTTATCCGTATCATGTAATAACTCTGTTATTCATATACTCAGTCGTATCAATTCATATTTGTTTCCATAAGTTTATCTCTAATTATGTCGCGTTGGAAATTGTCAATCATATTTCTAATACCCATCCTATTTGAAATCTTTGCAGGTGAGAACGATATCACCAGCGCAAGTAGAAGCTCTCAAGGCTCCATTGAAGAAAGACTGCAAAAATAATAGCAGGCCTATACAATCCCTTAATGGGCGAAGTATTGAGATGTGCTTTTCTTAACCTAATGTCAAATGATTTTATTGTTATAACTAATTAAAACAAATATGTTAATAAATCAATTATGATAAATCGAATAGAAATTTGTGATTAATTTATCTTCAATTACTCTAGTAGACAAGATATAGCTAGGGGTGTAAATAAGTCAAAATACTCATGAGCTACTAAAGTTCGTCTCGGCATTTGCTCAAGTTTAACTCGAAAACAATTGCGTCGAGTTCGAGTGTGAACTTGAACTTGAGTTGGAGTTATTCAAGTAGTTAATCGAGTCGAACTCGAGCCTTATAGCATTCGATTGACTAGTTTGTAAGCCTAATCGAGCTTGATTCGAATGTTAATATTAGTTGAGTCTCAATATTAATATTAGTAGAAAATACAAATAATTTTCTTAAACTTTGATTTAGATGTAGATTGACCCCATAAATTTTCAAAGTGTAGTTTTTGATTCTCTAAACTTTGATAAATTGGCAAATAACTCTCGTAAGTTGAGAATAACTTCCTTAAACTTTGATTTTGATGAGTAAATATCCTTTAATTTTATCAAAATATGTTTTAAGACCCCTTAAACTTTAAACATAGTATGACCTTTTTTAATTAAAAAAGGAAATATTCTTTATCTTGTTAATTTATTAAAGTTTAGGGGGTTAAAAATTATACTTTGAACGTTTAGAGCGTTAATCTACACCTAAGTAAAAAATTATGAGGGTTATTTATAATTTCCTCTTAATAAAATTATAATCAAAATAAAAAAAATATTTTTAAATGAATTGAGCTCAAACGAGTCTAATCGAGTTGAGTTTGGAATACTATTTTGAGTCAAACTCAAAATGCTCTCAAGCTCAAAATTCTAAACTCGACCTAGGTCTAATTGATTTCAAGCTTTATGATTTCAAGTCGAACTTGAGCTCAGCTCGGCATTATGTCATCTCAACTCCACTCATTTATAACACTAAATATAGCAACATACAATGGAAAAAGGAAAAATCTAAAAGTAGAGGTTGCACTAATTAATTATATATCTTGCTACTTTATGTTATTGACATGATCTTGTATTCGAGAACTCTAAGAAAAGCTCAAATGGCAGCATTCTCATTGCTTGATTAATTGCATAAATGTGTTGTGTCACACTTGTAAACCTAAGTAGTAATAGCTCACTACATGTTATATTAAAGCAACATGCTAAAGCCTTCTAAACTGCTTACTTTATCTTTATTCGATTTTACTTCTAAAAAGCATTCATTAGTTTTGGAAAACATTTCTTGATCAATTCAATTGATTAACATTACCTCAGCTTTAGTTTATGAACATGCGGTTGTGAATCAATTACCGGTTGACTAGCCATTTAAGGTCAGTTGACTTCTATTGCTTGGTCTTTTGGCTTATCTCTCTTTTAAGTCGATAGACCATATAAGTAAATGAATCTTTATTTCAACCAAACCTTTTCCGTTAAATTCCAATTGCTAATTTCCAACATACCTCTTTCGAGAAATCCTTATTTCATCACTTATAGAACAATGAGCTTAGGATCTATGATTTATATGTTCTATAAGATCAACTTGGTTCTTCATCCAAAATATACGGCTACTCATAAGCACATATTAATGAAACTTATACAAACTTCTTGATGTCATGATTCCAAATCCAAATTAAATATTTTCCTCTATCTTCTCTCCTCCATAATTCCATAAACTATAATACGTATTAAAATCTTCGTAAGTAAAATCCTCTCACACTTGATTATGATGATTACCTTAATCGATGAATATGATCAAAGGGAACCTTTTTTATGAGCCTTCTCCTTACACTAAAAAAGATTTAATAGTAATAATGTTATATGGATCAATGAATAGTATGTAAATACTGATAAAATTTTGATATGTATTAGTGAAGGAATGTAACTTTTAAAATAGTATTAATTATATTTTCACGTGTTAACATTTTATAAGTACTTGAACACCACTCATTGATTCATATAGCGTTTTAGTACTGTTGAAGCCTTTCTCCTCTCACACTACTTCCTACTAATGGTTGGATGGTTGGATCTTGATTTCCCATAAAAATCAATATAATAGAATTTGCTGTTTGCCATAGTTTAACCACTAATGTAGATCTAACTCTTACCTTGAAGTGATACAAAATCTTAATAAGCAAGAAGCTATGCGCCACCATCAAAAGTTCCAACCATCTTCAATCGCTTCAAATTCATGTAATAACAATCGATTATTATTATTGTTATTTTTGGAACATAAATAATTGATTAAGTTTTAATTGCACCTTGAAATTGAAACTCACAAGGGTGATTGTCGTACCTACTCACAAGATCCTCCTTACTCTTCAATAATCTGCAGTTGTCCTTCTTATTTCTTGCTTGCAATCTCGTATTAAATAAGGGACTTTAATGCATTATCTAATATCCCAAAATTTGAGCTATACGATTTAGGACTAATGGAAAATGCAATTGTTTTAGTTCAAACCATGTGATAAACCTATGAAAGTTAGACAAAGTGACTCCTAAGTTTGTTTCATGAAATGAACCTTATAAAAACTTTATTTTATTTTGGCATAGCTTGTTATTTAATGAGAACTTGAAATTTGAGTTTTGAGATGTACAAGACACTAAAAATAGATTATTTACTAAGGTAATCAATCAATTTCAATAAAAAAATGTATTGAAGAATATTGAAACTCACTTGGAACACTAAAAATAGATTATTTATTGAGGTAACTAATTATACGTTGTAAGATGAAAAATAATTGTAATTAATCATTTAAGAGAAGTGAAAGTATTGACTACTATAAGGTCACTTGTACGTGGCTAGGAGTTGAGGGAACTAAAATGACACTAATGCCTATTTACTTGACATAATAGAGAAGGAATAGAATAACTATTCTCTCTATCCTTCAATTACTTTGTTTACTTAAAAAAAAATGCAAATAATTTAATTTCAGGGATTTTTAATTCTAACTCCATTAGGAATAGTTATTATTTAAGAAAAGATGAAATTTTTTATTTCCTCAATAGATGAAATAAAAAATTTAGATAGTGTGACCATTGTACCCTTATTAATATTACTATTAGATGATTTTTGATTATTTTCTAGAATGACCAAATAGGGTAAGTTGGTAATTTCAATTATATTCCTAACTTAACACTACAATTATTACTTGTTTACTTGGGAAGAATGGCTATTCCATTCCCTTTTATTCCTTATTATCATGTTTACTTTATATTTTATCATCGAATTGTGATTTAGTAGAATCCTTATAACTTAAAATTAAGTAGTAGGGATTCCTTCTTCAAAGTAAAGAATTGGGATTCAATAATAAAAAGACATTTTATACCCTTATCTTCTTCACCACTTCGCCCCCACCCCCCTTTCCCCTACCACCACCACCGCCACCATCATTTCACCTACGCACCACTACCACCAAATTAGAATCTAGCAACCACCACCACCAAACTAGACTTTAGCGACCACCACCACCACTTATATTGCTTAGCTTTCCCCATGAAGTAAGTCAACTGATGCTTCAAAGGGCAGTAATACCCTTGTCTTTATCCTTTGAGGCTCTCAAAAAGTAGACATTGAGAAGGAGGTGTTGTTGCATCATCATAGGACGAAAGAGCCTTCTGGATATAACTAAGAGAGATCGACCCTATTGGGGCTTTGTAGATATGGTCACCACTAAGGTCAATGATATCAATGATGCTCTTAAAGGAGACGACTTTGAAACTTCAAGGAAAGGTTACTAACACGGTACTATGCTTCCAATTTACAAAGCATAAGGAGATGGGTTTCTATTTTTTTGAAGCCAATGAATTTTTTTAACTCTTGTTGGTTGCTATTTATTAACAAGAGGATTGAAAAAGGCAAAGGAAAAAGAGAGATTAAAAGAGATGGTGTGTGTTGAAGAAGTTATTATGGGTAATTTTGTCATTTAAGTTTTACTACATATCTATTCCTTACATGCTTTTTTATCAAAGTAAATAAAGTAATAGCTATTATAATCTTATTCCATTCATAAGGAATTGAGGTTACATTATCTCCTTATTCCATCCAATAAAGTGAATGAACTGTTAATGAATGAAGTAAATATTGAATAATAATTCCCTACAATAAAAAATTACATGAAGTAAACACTGTTTTAAAAATTTCTATCCCATTTTTTGTTATGCCTTAAACTATGGAGTTGTAACAGTTTCATTGTATAAACCAACTTAACCTAAAAGCTAGACACTTTAACCACTAAAGTAAGTATAGTTCACATAAGATGGTCATAACTTTACTGCTTTGAAGTATCCAATTCAGTACTTATTTGATACAACTTGTGGTAAAATCTTTCCAAAGATTTGTTAAAATTGATTGGTAGTTAAAACCTTTACGAAGAATCAAGTTTTGTAACTACAGGGGTAACGAAAATCTTGAATTTGACAATAGAGCTTAAAAATTATGTCATTAAGGAAAGTTTGAGTGACTAGTAAAGAATTTTATAAAAGTCAACAGGTTTATAGAGTGAAGATTGCATATTAGTAGTTGAAAACTAAAGGGCTACCTAAGAAGGCTTTATTAGTTTTCCTAAATGTTAGTAAAGTCAACAAATAAAATACAAATTCAGCAAATTTGTCTTGAATCTCGCTCTTTAACCTCATTCTCTATTCTTGTGGGATTTGGATGATGTGTTGGTATTCTAACTAGAACTTGCAAAACAAAAATAGGAAGATGAGTGATAACTTGCTTAGTAAATAGGATGGAGTCAATAGTACGTATCTAACATAGAGCAACTAGGGTTTTTAAGTAGATAGGTTAGATGTTGTGCATGTACAACTAAGTGCCACTGCACAACGTTATTTGATCTGTTATAAGATTAGAGAAATTATACCCGCTCTAATCTAAGTTGATGAGTTTGATGTCTCATACACGAATTAGAACTAAACCAGGATTTGTGCAATGGAGAACACCCTTCGCCTGAGACTACCTTTGAACTACGATCTCTAACCTTATCTTAACCTCCACTCCTGTCGCTTAATTCGACTAAGGGTAGGAAAATGATCATTTCAGCTATCCTCATTGAAGGGTCCATAAAATGATCATTTCAGCTATCTTCATCAAACAATTTTAGATAGTCTAAATCAAACAGTAACACAAAGCAATTAATACATAAAGTTTAGCACTTCATAGTAGCAAATCATTATTCAAGCACATATGTTGCATACACATAGGCAACTGACTTACAATCACAAACAAGACACATACTAAGGCCTCCAAGTATTCTTATATAATACTTTAAAGTATGGTGAAACATTGCTTTTACTTACTTGGACATATGATGCTCGACGGTTTCGATGGTTGGCTCGTCTGCTTCAATTTACCCTTTAAATATTCAATATAATTACTTTAATTTTACTAAATATAAAGTAAATAAGTTCATTTTAATAATTGTGGTTGTAACTTAGCATAAGAGAGTTATGTAATCTTTATATTAAGTTTTAGCTTGCTGTTGAAATCTCTAAATAAGGTTCTGAAAGTTAGCATATACTAAGTTATAGCCTAGGAACCTCTGACGAAGTCTTTAATACGAATGTCCTTCAATTGATAACCTTCTCACCAAGCCTCTTATGTTATTCTAGTTAAACTTCTTACTCCAACCAACCCTTTAAACATGTTTCTAAAGTGATTTCATCTAGGCCTTTAAAACTAGCTAACCCTCTAATCAAGTTTTTGAAATCATTACAACTACACTTTTTTCATCAAATAACTTCCCAAATGAGGCTTTGACATGATTATAGTTAAAATCTTTTCACTAACCAACCTTTTGATCAAGTATCTAAACCCAAGATTCAATCTTTCTTTTACCAAAGCAACCCTTTGAAGAATCCTCTGAATAGATTCAACTTTCTAGTTCACTCAAAGTGTCTCTCACCAGCATCATGTTCCTAGGTACAACATGTTAACACATGATCATGTAGCTAGTTTAGCATCCTAATTAGCTTTTTATCACCAATAACTCCAATTTCCTATATCCTCATCTTGATACATGAAGACCACAGCAAGCGACTTGTGCATATATTAAATTCCGTCAATCTACCCAACTCCATATCACTTTACTTAGTAAAATATAATACAATTGAAATCCAGGACAGGTAGAAATGGTTTTCCTCAAGGTTAATTATTTATAATTTTTGAAAAATAACATTTTTCTTCTAATTTAGAGAACAAAAAATTCTCAAAAATCATAAAAAATTCAATTCTCAGATGCAATATGAAGAGGTTCTAGAAAATGTTTGGTTACGAAATTACATGTATATGATGATTTAAAATAGCATCGAAAATTGCTCGATTTTGCTTGATTTTACTCAATTTTTTAAGAAGGTCATACATCCACTAAAAAATTTTACAAACTAATATTTTTCTCAAGTAGTACATATAAAAATGTTTCAAAATAATTTTTTTTCATAATATTTGGAATTGATTTGATATTTTAACTAATTTAGGGAAAATTAGGTTAGATTTGCAACTTATTGGAAAGTGGTTGTCCAGCTACTACCTTCCACCACCATTATATCGGCACTGCTAAGTGCCACTTCCACTACCACTTTATGGTGGTGGCTCACATCCAGCAACACCTTGGACTTGTGTTTTCAAAAGCAACTCGGTTTGCACTATTTATTGTGTATAATTTTTGTAATATTCTTTTTTATTGTTCCTTCACTTCAAAATACTTTTTAGAACTCATCCTTATGAACATGTGGAGAGAGCTTGGTGAAAATTCTTAGGTTTGAAATGCAAAAACGAGGATTTTCTCTCTTTACTTAGCTTAAATGCCAATTAATCTTAGTTTGTTAAGTGTCCTTAAACTTGATTCTTTAGTCAACGATTGCCCAAGAGATGTTCCACACCTCAAACTTTTTTATCCTACTTGTTTAGTGATTTTTTAATTAATTTTATATTTTTTTCTTATTAATTTTTAGCTAATTATGCATATTTTCAATTATTTTAAGCCTTTTCGAGTATATAATTATATATAATAATTATATCCAAAGTAATTGTATTATTTTTTTATATATTATTTTATGTCATTTTATAATTTTATAATGCAAATAATTTATTTCTAAATTTTGGTTAATTTTCGTTACCTAAATCATGCATTTACGGTAGGTAAAATATAATATTAGTTAATCTAGTAAAACGTACTATTTTTAGCTATAATGTTATTATTTTATTATTTTTCTATAATCTAGACCCACGGGATATCCTTCTTTAACTCTTAAGACTTACTCATGAAAAATCGTCCTAATTGACCTAATTTCGTATACGCCTTAAATTATTCATTTGAAATCCAATATGTGAAACATAGGCACATATTTCCACTCTCCTTCAGAAAGGTTTTTTCCTTAAAACTTCAATTATCCAGCTAACCTATTATTATATCTAAACACTTCAATATTCATTTAGTTATCTTTAACTAAGGTTAAACAATTTAATTATTAACTTGATCAACGATGAATGTTCCTTCTACATCATTGCCTAAGTTCCTTAAGCTAATTTCGCTTGAGGGCTGTTTCTCTAACATAACTTTTTCATATTCTACATCTTGATTTGTTGTCTCTAAATTCATTTATCAAGTATTTGAATGGATTGCTCTTCTATTGTATAGTCCATTTGTAGGTTTACCAACTTTATTTCTATTAAGTTTCGCTTAAGGTCCTCTTCATTGTCCTTTTACATACTTTATGGTTCAATTTCTCAATTTTCGGAATCTATTCAATCCAATATTTGTATAGGTGGTTCCTTTTGTATATGGTCCTATTGAAGGTCCATTGGTTTAACCTCAATAGTTCATTGGAACTCTTCATGAATTCTCATTGGATAGATGTGTAAAACACTCTATGATATCCTATTAAACTCATGGGTAAGGTAATTCAACATGATACATTAAACTTTTCTACCTCATGGTAGGATGGATTAATACATCTCAAGTGAAATTATCTTTAAAGCTTCTTACTAGATATCTTTAGATATTTACTTTATATTGTTGATCCTTATTATCTTTTTGATGTCCTCCGACCATTGTATATGTTATAAAGGTACCATAGATCCATAAATCACCTTCACATTATTAAGCCCGTAGAGTTTCACTCCCTTTCTTGCTTAATTCTCACTTTTTGTACCTTTTAAACTAGTCTCTAATATAATATATTCTCTTGATTCCTAATTTAAGCACTTTTGAAACTAAGTTCTAAGTCTTTCAAATCTAGGGTTCTTGAGTACTACAATTTTGATCTATCTTCTGATCTTCAATCTAGTTAGAATTTCACTACCCACAATTTCCATATCTTTCTCATTAACTTATGAACCTGATTAATCGAAAACACAGAAATTTAAGGAAGAATGCAAAGGTAATTGTTAATGATATTATTAATGATTTGTTAATGTTCGGAAAGGCATGTCCTCTATCTAAGAAACAAATCAAGGATGATGAGTTAATCTTTAAGAATATAACCTATAGTAGAAAAAAAGCAATTCGTAAAATTACTACATGGAATGCTCCTCCCCACAATGTGGTGAAACTCAATGTTGATGGCAGCCTCGCTAATGGTAAAGGGGGGGGAGGTGGTATCTTAAGAGACTCCAAAGGTAAATTCTTATGGGGATTCGGATTCAAAACCGAATCTAAGTCTATTGATATTATTGAACTACTTGCTCTTAAAAAAGGACTAGAGTTATGCAGGAAGTACAATGTAAAGAACATATGCATAGAGACAGACTCCATGGTTGTGTCCAAATGGCTTTCTTCAGAAGTAACAAGGTGGGATGTCTGGAATGATATTTCATGGGCAAGGAAGATGATCAAGGAAGTCAAGGCACAGGTAACACACATCCTAAGGGAAAAGAATAAGGCAGCGGATTGGATAGCCAAGGATGCTCGGGGGAGGCAAGAGGATTTCACATTACTCCATTTTGAAGGCTTGTCTCCTGATCTGAAAATAATTCTCAATAAAGAATTAGAAGGTATGTAGCATTGTAGTAATTTTAGTGCACAGCTAGTTCTCTCTAGTAACCATTCTCATTGTAAGGGGAGTAGTACTTCCTTGTTTATTTTCTGCAAATATATCAATGTAAGGGATGTAGTACATCCTTATTTATATTTTCATGCAGGTCAAATATGTAACAAAGAGGTCAGGTATAAGCCCCCCTCTTCATTGTAAATCTTTAATTATTAATAAAATTGGGGCTGGCGACCCCCCCACACCCCTCGGTAATCGGGTTTTGCCAATTAAAAAAAAAAAAAAACTTATGAACCTGATTATGCATTATGTTGATAGGTTGCCTCTTATCATATATTCTTAATTAAGCTTATTGACCTTTTAACTCTACAACTTTAGACATATTTTTTCTCAAAATTTCTATTGCCTTCATAGATAAAGGTTTAGGAGCTCATACAGTGAACACATAAAATCTTAAAGTTGAGTTTAGCAAATCTCTATCCTTTCATAAACTTGTACTCGAATGAGATAAGAGATGACCTGATAGATGAATTTGACTTGAAACTGATACAAATTTGGAATTATCAAGATATTGACTAGTTTTTGGTTTAACGATTGATACGGCATGTTTGAATCAACTCAAAGACAAAGGATTCATAGAAAAGCAAGTATGAATTTTAATAGGTTTAATAAGAGAGATATAAGAATCACAAATTTACCATCCTCTTCTTGCATAGTCATATGTACTCAAGATATATTTGAGGAATACAACTGTTTAATCATCATATTTCAATCTAATAATATCTCTTTATTTCCTCTCTTATTTTCGTGATCAACTTAAAATGTACAACTTCATTAATTATCCCATAACCTACTACTCTTGCTATACAAAAATATTAATCTTTTATTTTCATGAATTACTCCAATTCATTTCAAACATCTTCATACGCTTTCTTGTGATAACATTCTTTATCATCAACAAATTTTCATCTCTCTGAACATGGCTTCATTTATCTTTTTCATGATCTTAATCCTCTATGTTTACTAAGATCTTCTACTTATTGTTTCTAGAATTCACTATTTATTTAAGTTTACTAAGTGTTCAAGCATTTTCTCATCTTTTCTTCCCTTAAAATTTACATTCACCAAAATTGCTCTTTCCCCCTGACTCATTCTCTCTTTTTAACCAGACTGGATCTAAACTTCCTATTATGTTCTAAGTTTAGTCTATTCTTACTTTTGGTCATTAAAATTATCTAATGTTTTAGCTTTGCAATCCATTACACTTCTTGTTTTTATCTTTTGGCATGTTACTGTGTACAACATCATATAATAAGGAATTTTCAGCTTCCTTAATTATACACATACTAAGGTAAATTCAACCTGTAACTCTAAGTAAGAATGGTTTTATATTTCCTATTATTAATCCCTATTTACCATAATTGATCTAACTATCATTCTTCAAATTATCTTAGAAGTACTCTTTTTAGACTTCTTCTCAAATGTTGATCCAATTATTGACATATCTAAATCTCGGTGTCCTTAAGTCCTATTAGAATTTGGTTTCTATCTTTGACTTAAATGTTTTGTGCCTCTCTTTCTGGTGCTTAAAGACTTTAAATTTTTGTCTCAACTCAATTTAGACTATTCTATCTTTGGTTGGGGTAGATTTTTTCCTATCTTATTCCATAAAATATCAACTTATCTTAACAAACTCAAAAGGTTTAGTACTTCTCAATATCAAAACTCTTAATGTAATTCCCATTATACTCTAAACCAAGACATTCTCATCATCTAATAAATGTTGTATCAATTATCTTCTATTGCTTTGTATTTATACTAATTATCATCCATCCAACTTATATTGGGTCTATCATCTTAAGAAAGTGGGAGAAATTAACTCTTAGCAAATCAAAAGGTATAAGAGTACTTAGAAATAAACCTACATTCTCCAATTGTTTTCTTAGGTATCTAATCACTTTGTTAACCAAATATTTCACTTTTACAAGTGATTGTTTACCCTTCACTCAATCATATATAACTTGCGAATGAGTTTATAATTCAGTCTCAATTAACTCATTTGAATGAGAATCTCTTATTTTGCTAATACCATAAAAGTTCCACAATATTCATTTTGATAAACTTTTTCGATATTGTATAGTACCTATGATAAGCATATTCTCTATAAAAGTAATATTAGCAAGATGTTACCTATGTAGATCTTACGTCTTTTGTTGACATTAGAGCTTAGCATGGAATTCAAATCTTTGAACTACCCTTTGAAAGAATTATTCCTTGCCAATCTAATGTGACATAGTTCCTAATAATAAATCTTTTACTAACTTTCTAGTATCCACAAATAGTTAATGTCAAATGCACCATGTATGCACATAATAATAAAGAAATATTTCCCACGACATTCAAATCTTTGCTCATTAAGAATTGATGACAAATCAATACCTACAATTATTATATCACTGTATTCGCACCTGTAATATAATAGCATCAGCATTCCTATAACATCATAATATCTCTTAATTAAAAGATAGAATCAAAAGTTCCCTTGTTTAATATCATGTTTGAAATACTGCTCTCCTGTGATCCTTCTACTTAAGTTAATTTCTACATATACAAATTCTAATACATTTAACATTATTTAGAGTCATATACTTCTTACCTTACATATAATTCAATTTCAACCTTCTAGTGCTTACCTGCTTAAGCAAATTCTCTATACATTCATCTCAAGATACATCTAACTTCATTTAAAATCATATACTCCCATTCTCAACTTATAATTCCATAAATAGATGTCAGAATCCAAAGTTACTTTAAGAAAGTATACTTTAAAGCTTAGCCTGACATCAAAGGAGGATTACATTATCATTAAGCTTTTTACCTAACAAGACTCTACACATAAGCTTTCCTATATATTAAGAGATCACATATTCTCCTCTTAAATACATCAATTCTAACTATAACTTCAATTAGTTATGTACAAAATCACTTTTACACTAATAAAAGAATTTCAATACATTGGAATCTAAACTTTATCTAGAAATTTGCATAAGAACTTAGCTTTCTATCCAAAAGAAATCACATTGAAATTAACCCTTCACACAAACAAGAAGTGTATATAACTTCCAATTATATTAAAGGATCACACATTTGTCTTCCAAATTCCCTATTTCCGATTGCTACTACAGTTAGTTATATAGATAAGATCGTGCTTACATTAATTAGAAGAGCTAAAGAACATTAGACGACATTAGGCACACCAAAACAACAAGAGTTCATTATGAAAATTATAATCAACAAATGTTAAGGGTAATCAAGTTCCTAATCTATAATTTTATCGATATTGAATGAAATTACTGAAAGTTATTTCAAAATCCAACTAATTGTTTTCAAAACTTATTACATTTATCTAATAAAAGTTAATTTCCATACTTGTTCAAATGTATCTCACTATCTCTAAGTTGAAGTCAAAACTTATTACTACCTATTTTAGGATCTAGAACATTATAACTTCGTACACTTTGCTATCGTCCTCAATATTTTGATCATTAAGTCTAATTTCATAATTTACCTCTTTAGTTCCCAGATGACCTACTACTCAAGTCTTAGAAATGATTTCTACCTGATGTTCTACTTTCCCTTCTATTTTACACTTCTTAGTTTGTATATCTACCTATTTCCATCCTTAGTTCTCAGCTTAAGTCGTTGCAACATCTAAAGCATAGTCAGACAAAACCTTCATTCAAATTTTAGTCAATTGTCTCTAAATTTTATTGTACTACAAGAAGTGGGGGGAAGGGGTGTTTGGTTCTTGTGATTCAACTTAGGATTTGGGTTCATTAAAGCAAGTCTTCTATGCTAATGATCTCTAGATGAAGGTTTACAAGACTAAACAATGATGCAATGAGCAAATTTTTGAAAATATAGAATACTTTTATTGTTACCTAGTTATAACTTCTATAGTAGTTTCTTTTTTACTCTTTAGTCATTGATAATTGCATCGTTAAAACCATTACAATATAAATATAGCCTCCTTATTGAACAAGTATCTTTTCTCCAAGTAACGATAGTAATATAAATCTCTAACTCATTTTCCAGTATCTTCCAATCACCCAACATCTACAAGGTAATGTTTTCAATATACATATTTAGCTTATAATTTCACTAGAAACATGAATCAATAGTCAATCGGTCCAGCTTAGAATAATTCCTATAATTAAGCCTTACGGCTTATAAACTATTCACTATTGTTATTGTCACCAACCATAAATAAGTCAACATTTTAGAATATGAAAATAAACACGACATAAGTTAAATTAACATTATTTATTACTTATGATCGCTTTATATCTTATAGAATTCTATATATATAGAGCCTTACAAGTTTAAGTATTTTATATCTCACTTACTTTCCCCAGCTCTCAGTGTTCTTAAGGTTTTCTATTTCCTTTTATTTTAGACACCTTAAAGTTAGTTCTTAAGAGTCGTACTTTAAGTGGATTCTTGAGAACCATGCTTTAATACTACCTAGAACTATCATGCCCCAAACCAAGGAGTTGTAACATTCCCGTTATGTAAACCAACCTTAATTAGAAGCTGGTTACCTTAATTGCTAATTTAAGTATATTTTACATAAGGAATTTACATCTCCATCACTTTGAAGCATCTAATTCAGTACATGTTTGATATAACCTTTGGTGAAATTTTTCAAAAGATCTATTAAAACTGACTAATAGTTAAAACCTCTAAGAAGGACGAAGTTTTATAACTAGAGGAGTAATAAAAATCTTGAATTTAATAAGAGAGTTAAAAAATATGTCATTAAGGAAAGTTTAAGCGACTAGTAAAGAATTTTATAAATGTCCGTAGGTTTATAGAGTGAAGATTACATATCAATAGTTGAGAACAAGATGGCCACTAAAGAAGACCCTATTAGTTTCCTTAAAAGTTCGTAAAGTGGATAAATAAAATAGAAATCTAACCAATTTAACTTGAATCTCATTCCTTGAGCCCGTTCTCTATTTTTCTAGGATTTGGGTGATGTGCTGGTAATCTACTTGAAACCTGCAAAATAATTATAGGGAAATAAGTGACAACTTGCTTAGTAAATAGAATAGAGTCAATAGTACATATCTAGCATAGAGGAACCAAGGTTTTAAAGCATTTAGGTTAGATGTCATGCATGTACAAATAAGTGCCATTGCATAGCGTTATTTGATTTGTTGTGAGATTAGAGAAATTGTACTCGCCCTAGTTCAGGTTGAGGAGTTTGACATCTTACATACGAATCGAAATCAAACCGGGGCTTATGTAATGGAGAATACCCTCTTCTCAAGACTATCTTTAAACTACGTTCCTCAACTTTGTTGTGACCTTCTCTCCTATTAATTAGTTCAACTAAAGGTGGGGAAATGACTATTTTAGTTATCTTCATCAAAGGGTTTATGTTTGGCCCAAGAATCTTACTTGTTCTCCTAGTGGGTTGTGATATATGTCCAGTTAGAAGTTAGGCTGAGTTTAAGTTAGTTTGCTTTTAGGTTAATCAAGCAATTTTAGACAATCTAAATCAAACAGTAACATAAAGCAATCAATCCATAAAGTTTAGCGCTCCATAATAGCAAATTATTATTTAAGCACATACACTACATACATATAGGCAACTAACTTGCAATCATAAGCGAGACACATACTAAGGCCTTTAAAGATTCTTAAATAATATTTTAAAGTATGGTAAAGCATCGACCCCACTTACTTGGACATATGATGCATGATGGTCTTGATGGTTGGCTCATTTGCTTCAATTTAATCTTTAAATATTCAATATAATTACTTTAATTTTACTAAATATAAAGGAAATAAGTTTATTTTAATAATTTAAGTGTAATAGTGACTTAGCTTAAGAGAGTTGTGTAATCTTTGTATTAAGTTTTAGCTTGTTATTGAAGTCTTTGAATAAGGTTTTAAAAGCTAGCGTATACTAAGTTGTGGTCCAAGAACCTTTTGACAAAGTCTTTGATATGAGTGTCCCTCAATTGATAACCTTCTGACTAAGCCTTTTATGTTCTTTTAGTTAAACTTCTTACTCCAAACAACCCTTTAAATATGTATTTGAATCGATTTCATCTAAGCCTTTAAAACCAATCAACCTTCTAATTAAGTCTTTGAAATCATTATAACTATGCTTTTTTCATAAAATAACTTCCCAAATGAGGCTTTGAAATGGTTATAGTTAAGATCCTTTCACTAACCAACCTTCTGATCAAGTATTTGAACTTGGGATTAGGTCCTTCTTTTACCAAAGCAACCCTTTGAAGAATCATTTGAACAGATTCAACCCTTTGAAGAATCCTCTGAACAGATTTAACCCTTTGAAGAATCCTCTAAATAGATTCAACTTTCAAGTTCAATCAAAGCGGCTCATACTAGCATCATATTCCTGGGTACGACATGTTAATACGTGATTGTGCAGTTGGTTTAGCATCCTAATTAGCCCTTTATTGCTAATACTTCCAATGTCCTGTATCCTCATCTTTATGCATGAAGACCATAGCTAGTGACTTGTGCATGTCTCAAATCCTGTCAATCCACCCAACTCCAGATCACTTTACTTAGTAAAATATAATACAATTGAACTTTAGGATGGGTAGAAATGGTTTTCCTTAAGGTTAATTATATATAATTTTTGAAAAATAACATTTTTCTTCTAATTTAGAGGTTAAAAAATTCTCAAATATCATAGAAAATATTTTTGTCCAAAAATTCTTCATTCAATTCTCACATACAATATGAGGAAGTTTTAGAAAAAGTTTAGTTACGAAACTACATTAATAGGGTGATTTAAAATAGCATAAAAAATTATTCTATTTTATTTAATTTCTTAAGGAGGTCATATTTCCATTTAAAAATTTTACAAATTGATATTTTTTTCAAGTAATACATGTAAAAATGTTCCAATATAATTTTTTCCTTAATTTTTGGAATTGATTTGATATTCTTTCTAATTTAAAGAAAATCAAGTTAGATTTGCAACTCATCGGAAAGTGGCCATCTAGCCACCACCTTCCACCACCATTGTATTGCCACTATTAAGCGCCACTTCCATTGCCATTCTATGGTGGTAGCTCATATCCAATAACAACTTGGACTTATGTTCTCGAAAGTAGTTGGGTTTGTACTATTTTTCTTATATAATTTTCACAATTTTGTTCTTTGTTGTTCCTTCACTTCTAAAATTTTTTTAGAATGCTTAACATCCTTATGAATATGTGGAGAGAGCTTGGTGAAAATTCCTAGGCTTGAAATGTAAAAACAAGGATTTTCTCTCTCTACTTGGCTTAAATACCTCTTGATTCTTGAACTTGATTCTTTAGTTGACAGTTGTCTGTGGGATGTTCCATGGCTCAAACTTTCTAATCATGCTTGTTTAGTGATTTTTTATGTTTAATTATTTTTCTTATTAATTTTTAACTAATTATACATATTTTTGAGTATTTTAAACATTTTTTGGTATATAATTATATACAACAATTATATCTAAAGTACACGTATTATTTTTTGTGCATTATTTTATATCATTTTATGATTTTATAATGCAAATAATTTGTTTTTAAATTTTGGTTAATTTTTGTTACTTAAATCATACGTTTACGCAGAAGAAATACAATATAAGTTAATTTTGTAAAATGTACTATTTTTAGCTATGATGTTATTATTTTATTATATTTCTATAATTCGGACCCACGGAATATCCTTGCCTAACTCATGAGACTTATACGTGAAATATTGTTTTAATTGGCCTAATCTTATATACACACTAAATTATTTACCTAGAATCCAATATGTGAAATTACGATGCTCACATTTTTTTTTTTAAATAGTCATACCTAAGATATAAGTTTTCCATTTTCCATCTATTTTATTCCATAAAAGTAAGCGAACCTTGAGATATTTTAACTAGGGAATTGCCTAATTGTGATATGACATCAAGTAAAATTATTAAATCCCATCTATTGTAGACATAGCTGAGATTCCTACAATAGGAAATTGAGATATCACAATGAGGTATGTTATATGCTTAACACGTAGCAAATCAAATCTAAAGGCAAATGAAATTAGACTACGGAGTGCGAACCGGGGAATTAACCTATGGAATGATATCTAAGCAAAGTTGCTGTTGCATTGGGAATGGACCTACTTAAGTCTTTCCAACATCTCATGGGGATACATCGCCATGGTTACATTCCGCCGTCATAGTTAGGATGCCCTAAGCTAAAAAGTTGACCAAAATCATCAAGGTAAGCCTTATTTGATCCACATTTTAATGAAGCAATTATTATAGAATTATTTAAGTTAGTAAGCCAATTGTTCCATAAATATTAGTATTTTGGTATAGTAGCTTAATTTGCGGTTATGCATTAATTCAATATAATTTTGACTTCATATTCTAAATTAATGTTTTAACGAACGTTATAGACTGACCAAACTTGAATCATATGAAAATTAATATTTTGGGATACCTAAATAATTCTTTTAATTGTGATATATAAAGTTTATTTAAAACATATAAGAAATGAAGAAGTTATAACTATTAGAAGTTAATAGTGTAGATTGATAATGCTATAAAGGAAGCTTAATACAACTCTAATTAAAGTGAAATAAATTATGATGAGATCTGTGTATGATTATAACAAGTAAAATTTTGTGTAACACTACGTGCTAAAAGCTGTGAATAGCTAAGCCAACAAATATTGATGGGATGGGCTTATTTCAACGATTTGGCCTAACAGTTTCAAGCTTATATTGACAAGATATTTATAATCACGACTTTATAAACTAGTACTACAACCTCTCATAATTTATATGAGATACTTAACCATGGAGTCTCATAATCTCCCCCTTTAAACACGTAACGTCTTTATGGTAACCTTTAAACACGTGTCATCCTCGGGACAAGACCTTACAATTAGGCCTAGATCTTCCTTCATTTTCAATGTATGATTTGAGTCACCCATTACCTATAGGTCATTGTGAAGGTATGCAAGGAGTTACACCCTAATGACACTCCTTACTTTCCTCGAACCTCTTTTTTAACCATTTGTAACGCTTCGAGCAAAAAGCTATGAATAGCTAAGTCAACAAACACTAATAAGTTCATTTCAACCACTTGATCCAAGGGTTTTAAGCTTGTGTTGATAAGATATTCATATTCATGACTTTGTAAACTAATACCACAACCTCTTATAATTCATGTAGGATACTTAATCATAAAGTCTCACATTTTGTATGTAGATTTGTGGAATTGCATTGGCTTAGGTGAGTATCTAAGGCCCTTTATCTCGTTGATATTGAAATTCATTGGTGTTCTTATTCTTAAGATTGCTTACTGTTGCAAATTGTTATGTTGTCTAGTGATTTATGGGGAATGTGTAGTGATCAGTTATATAACTATTTGCTAGTTCATATGGGATTATGAAGTTGTAAGTTCATAGTTAAATAAGATTATTTGTATTTGTTGCTAGCAGCAGCAGGATTTAACTTAAATGAATTTCTGAACAAGGATTTTGTAATATGAATTGACTATATGAAGTGCTTGGTGTTCAATGACTCTCTTGCGACTCATATGGCTTGAGTCTTCATTACTCTCACATAGTAAAGTTTTACTATTCTCACGGATAGTTCACAGATCATAACAACTTAAGGTACCAATTCATACTCTCATAGATAGGACATAAGCTATAGATAGGACATAAGCTAAAGCATATCATGTGCATTAGCATAACATCCATTTGTTGCATAATTATTAAGTTTATCAATTTATATTTTTGTATAGTTGTCTAACTATCCGTTGTAGGTTTTAGTTAGCTTATTTAGCCCAAATATGAAATGATGAGTTAGTTGTGTAACCTTAAGTATCAAAGATGTACTGCTATAGGATCTAAAAGCTGGATTGGGAAATTAGTGTGACAGAAGCAGATTTTTGTGACAGGTTTTGAAGCAGCATTAATGGAGAATTGCCTTGTTTATGTTATGTTAAATAAAGTACAATGTGAAGTTCTATTTGTAGCATGTAAACTCAATGGTAATGTAACTTTAGTTGGGCAGATCATATGAAGATATGAACTATGTGCTATGACATTTTGACTAGAAATAATGTTTTGAATGTTTTTGTTGTGACATTTGATATTAATTATAGGAAATTAAAAATGACATCGATATTTTGTGGAGTTACAAAATATACCTTTACAAGTCAACCTTAATTTCAACTAGGGAATGACATAATAAATCATCTTCTAGGTAGCAGAGTTATGATATAGACTAATTAGATGACTAGAGAGGCATCGTGCAATACATTATGACTTTTCTTTATAAAAAATAAAGAAATAATCAAGGTTTACAAGAGAAGAAACCTCACCCCCTTACTTTTAGTTTGATATCACAAGGCATGTATGTGAAAATAGATTTTTTTTCTTTTATTTTGAGTTTAGGTTCACCTTAATTATTGTAAGTATGTTTGCATCCCATCATTTTGTTAATAAACTACTGCAATTAAGTACTTCAATTAGTCCAGCCATTAATGAAAAAAATCTGTTGGGCATTACATAGCACATGTTATATATACATAGCATATAAATACCAATAGAATATAAATACTAATAGAATGTTAACACAAATATTAATGAAAGGGCAATTTTCAATTCAATTACTATATGTGATTTAACACGTGATGTATATTAACTACCGAACCATTTCTTGCTATTAATTACAGAAAAATAAGGGATTAATTACTAAACTACCCATCTTTCAAATCTATTTTTCTAGTATTTTCTATCACCTAACGAGGATAATATCTCTAAGAAAGGTACAAAAATAATCATTCATCTTTTGCTACCTTTTGAACGTGAGTCCTCCATCTTTGCTAGAGATCTTCACTTTTTAACTCCTTTATTTAAGTCATCCACCTACTATTTTTATTCTATTCGAATCATTTACCTTTTAACTTTTCTATATGAATTCTACACATTTTCAATCTAACTAAAAGTATTTAAGGCAATATCTATTATAGTTTAGTTTTAATAAATTACATAGACCACCCTTAAAAGAATTTAAAAATTGTACCAATTCCCAATTCTTTTAAAAATCAACACTTATCCCTTAAAAATGTGACATGGTAGCCTAAGTGTAAATCTCATCATACGTACACATTGATGGGATAATTGATTACCAAAATTTCAAAATAAATATAAGAATGTACTAAAATGCAAGAAAATTGATAAAATAAAGTTATATGTAGCCACTACCAATTATCCTTTTACCCTTAGGTGGTTGAGAACTGTCATATAAAGTTGGTTGTCACGACCAATTATTGCATGTAGGTTATGCCACCTAATCGCAGTGGTGGGTTGCTACTAATGTAGCCATCTACTCAAAGGTAGGGTAGCCAACATAGATTTTTCTTTTTAGTTTTCATGCACTTTCTTTCTTTTTTATTTTTATTTTTGTATTTTTTTGGGTTTTGTTTCTTAGATAGTTAATTAAATACATTTAATCGATTGCCCATCCGCTTTTTAGAGGGGTAAGCATTAACTTTATGTGGGGGGTATGGATACGGATGCAAGGGTTACATGCATACTATGTATAAAGTCATGCTACACGTGATTAAAAAAATAACTTAAGTGACTTGTAAGGAATAATCAAGAGAGAAGTATAAGAAGGAGGAATAGCTAATTTTGGTAAAGCTCTAACACGTATGATAATAGGTAAATGAGCATGATGGCATCAAATTCCATAATTGATGAAGAATAGGGTGAATTCTTAAGATGTTTAAGTGTTCGATCTTTAAGACATGATATTCTAGTAGAGTATCATCATTAATAAGGGTTTTTTTTTTTTTTAATCTAAATGAAGATGTGAATGGGGTATTATATGAAATGGCAGTTGATCACATCCATTGGATCATGATGATGATCAATAGTTAGGATTAAAGCTTTTTATTAATAGATCTTAAGTAAACTCTTTTCATCGGCTTAGGTTTAGATAAAAGTTTTATTTATTATTTTAGTGTAAGCTAAAACAAGAAAGGTTAGATTGGGCAGACCAATCCAATAGGTATTACTTCAAGATTATCATGCCAAAACTTCCTTAATCATTCCAAATATTTAGACTTAACTCTTTGGGCCTTATCATTTTATTTTAAAGAGTCAAACCCAATAAATTAACGAACTTAAAGCCCAAACTTAAATTTAACCCTCTACATTTTGCCTCAAAACCAAAGTTCATTAGATAAAGTTGAAAGGGTTTGGGTATCGAATGAGCCTTTTAGATGACTTAGGCATATGTTTGCTATTGACTAGTCATAGTAGCGGATCACGAAATCTTGGCAATCTTCTATATCTAATGAATAGAGAGTTTGCTTTGAGTCATTGCCAAATTCATTCAAGAGTTGTTTAAGCACGTGAGTTCATAGTACCTCTTAATCTATGCCATGCCTTGGCTGGATTGAGTTACACATTGCCCTTAAAACAATACTCTGAAATAAGTATTGTTTAAGTTGTCTCTTTGTAAGCTGATTCGTCTTTTCGATTCGATTTACATGGGTTATTGATTCCATTGAGTTGAATTTGTCTACTAAGTTCACATTAGCGATCTCATTAGGATGACTTCATGTATTAATATTGCCTTGATTTTCTTCTCATGTAGGAGCATTGTTTTTGTAAGGCCTTTAAATATAATGTAAACACTTTGTGTTAACCAAGTTTTATTTGTTGTGCTAAACGAATTTTTAGATCTCTATTTAGAGAAGTGTCTATTTCTTCTTTCCCCTCATAATTTGGAGAAGTACCTATTTCACTATCCCTTCCTCATAGCAAATTGGACATAGCACCAAACCAATCACATGTGAGAATTGGTTGCTACAAATTACCACATCGGGCTTTTGCTTCTTGAGGCTTCCTTTTCTTTCTTCTTTTTTTTTTTCTTCTTTTTTTTGGGGCCCAAAGAACAACTATAACTTAATTCACATCAGCTGACTCGTCTTCATATTCTTATACATGTGCAACATTTAGAAACTTAGAAATTTGACTGTGAGAGAAATTTGAAACTAAAGAAATGGGGGCCTTGTTCACTTTGATAGCAAGTAAGTGAGCCATTGGAGACGCCGTAAATGTAATATCAAAATAGCCAGCCTACGAATTTAAGATGACATTCCTTCACTTCCATGGAAATTTGACAGCTGTCCAGCTACTTTTTCTTTCTCTTTGATCTTACAATACAAGAAGTATCATAGCTTTTCTTCCTTGTTCTTGATTTTCCTTTACTGCATCAGGCCACATTTTCGTAGTAGCTATCCGATCTTCCTTCTACATTCACCATTTTTCCTTTCTCTACGCCAGACCACCATGTTGTGCATGTGTGGAGCTCGATTATTTTTCGGTCACTTGGTATGAGGTTCTCGCCAAAGTAGCCATCGAGCTGCTGTTCCCTTGGTCTCAGTTAGTCGTGGGGTACTTGGCTTATTGCCATTTGGGTTTGCTAGGAGACAAGCTCTGTTTCAGCTACTTGGAGCAAGGTTGAAGTGAGCTAGCTATCATTGGTAGAATCCAGTCGCCATGGCAAGGAAGAAGTAAGAGTAGCTTCTTCTCCGAATGAATATAGTATGTTGCAGCTCACATTTCTTTAATATACTGTCTTTCCTTTTTTTTTTTTTTTTTTGGTTTTATTATCGATTATTTTCTTCACAGATTCGCAACTGGTGGCACAAATAGCAATTATAATCCATCAGAACCATTGAAGAAAAAGAACTTTGGAGTACTAGATTTCGAAGTTTATTTCACTGCAGCTCAGGCCAAGTTGTGTGTTGGACGTTTAACTCGACTCTTAAAGCTGTTATAGTATGCTCGGTAGACGTTAGAACAGGGGCTGTAACTCGATTTTTGTTCGGCTGTAACTCGACTATCATCCGTCATGGCTGCACAGACTTGGTCCTCTTCGTGATGGCTGGCTTTGTTCTCAACAGTAGGTCAAGATTATTGCTGTTCGTGTCCATCTGTCTTGGATCAAGCTCTACTCGAATTTTAAAGTCAGCTTCTTTTCTCTTTTTAAAAAGCACACTTTTGAGTCGATCTCTACTGTTTCTGGAGTCATAGTTGCACCAACAGTCACATCATAGCAAGTAGCTGTTTTCTCTATGATCTTCATACCAACATCTAGATTATCAGTTTCTCGAGAGGTGACATCTCTATGACATTCTTAGATGTTTTCAGGGAGGAGGGGTTCCATAATATTTTCACTTTTATCAAGTGATATTTCCTCACATTCTATTGTAGGACTGTTGTCTGCTCTTGTAACCTTGTGGCCGCAACATTTTTAGTTGATGATGAGTTAGGGATTATCTCCTCGACGATAGATGAGGTTGCATTTGCGGTTTCATGCCGATCCTTTGCATCCTCGATTTTTTATTCTTGCATCTCTTCCTTCTCACCCACATGTGCATATACATTTCTCTCCTTGTCTCCATTTCCTGATAATATGCACTCCATCTGATGAAATATCTTGTATGCCTCCATACCCTTTCCCTGATCAAATGAGGATATCAAACTTCATAAGAATAAAATGAACAGCTAGAGTATGATACTATGGCTCCTGTTGCAATTAGAATTAGCTACGATGTCATGGTAATGCACTCTTCTTTATATATATATATTATTCGTCTCCTAGTCCGACTACTGATTGCCAACGCATGTATACTAGTTGTGCTTTCTATCATTTCCCATGCCAGCTGGCTTTGTTTTCCTTGATAGTGTGCATGGACTTGAAATGCTATTGTGTTATTGTCCCTCGTAATGATTATAGCATATGGATAGTTGTCAAACCAACATGAGCTAGATCCCTTCCAATACTATGAATATATTAATCCCTTATCACAAGGGTCTTTATTTCCATGTAAGGGCTGCCACACTTTATTCAAGTATGTCCCATCATTAAAGAAAGATAAATTTGCATCCCTTATATTTATCCTCCCATAATTTCAATATTGCAACCCTTGCTTGATCACGCAAGATTCTCTGAATTTTTGTCAATGCCTAATTCATGAGATAGCTTGCTGCTGTGACGGTGATGGTTAATAAAATATATGCAAACATTGGACTTAGCTTCACTTCATTCATATTAAGATTCTCTTGTCCTTATAATTTTAGCATTTGAACTAGTCTTCATGTGCATATTCCATATTCATATTAGCCTCCTGGTGTATCACCATACCATTAATTCTTGTATCCTCCTCCATTTTTTTCTTCTTAAAATTGTAAAACTGACATCTCTTCATTGTCCATGTTTTATAGCTAACAAGATTAATAGTTGGAGAGCTTACAATTATGTTTTGAGTGGCCACCATCTCAAACTTGCCGTAGTCAACAAATCGGCTCAATTTAAAGAAGATCTCTTTACCATCGGAATTGCAGCTACTTGCAATTGAGGGGTCAAAAGTCTACATTCGTTACTTAAGGACTGGATCTTAAACTAGCAACAATCAGCAAATCGGCATTGTTTAAAGAGGGTAGACTTTTTATCATCTAAATCATGACTATTTGCTAACCAAGGGTCAAAAGTCTGCGATCATAACTTGAGAACCAAACCTTATCCTTACACCAGTTAGCAAATTAACACAGTTTAAAGAGAGTAGACTCTTTGCCACTCAGATTGTAACCGTTCGTGAACTGAGGGCAAATAGGGACCGATCTTCATCATTAGGTAATAGTGAAAAGATATATCATGCATGGTCTCCTTTTATGACCTCCATGAAACCAATTGCAATTTGTAACATGAACTAGACATAAGTCTCGTGTTGTAAGGACATGCATACACTAGCACATGAGAATCAAGCGTAAGTTAAACACACATGATTTGAAATGAGTCTTAGATGTGAGCATATGGGAGTTAAACACTTGAGTTGAACATAACTCTCTTTAACATAAGTGCATGTGAGGTAACATATGAAATGAACTTGACTCCCCCTTAATATGAACACTTATGGGTTGAACATGTAAATTGAACACATAAAATGTGAACTTGAGCATGAGCCTTGAGCATAAGGGCATGAGAGTCAAGAGTGAGTTCATGAGTTAAGCACATATAAACTAGACATAAGCCTTACGTATGAACACATGAGAGTTGAACACTTAAATTCAATATAATCCCTTTTACACAAGCACTTGTGAACTTCTAACATGAGTACACACAAGTTTTGTATATGAATTGAACGTGACACTTTTGGCATGTAAGCTGAATATGAGTCTCAACATATGAGTCGAACATGAGCCTTGTCACCTGAGTCTTAAGCATATGTGAACATAAGAGTTGCATATGGGCATTGAATATGAGAGTGAACACAAGTCTTGAACAATAGAGTTGAAAGTGAGTAATCACGAGCCTTAAACATGAGCTTTAATTATGGCATAAGTCTTGAACTTGATGTGAGCCTTGAGTATGACATAATCCCTAAAGGTAACATTAGCCTTTAATGTGAAATAAGTCTCGAACATGTCATGAGTCTTGAACATGACTCATCATGAGGCTTGAGCACGATGTGAGGCCTGAGTGTGATGTGAAGCTTAAGTACAACATAAAGCCTGAGCGTAATGTGAGGCCTGGACACAATGTGAGGTCTAAACATAACCTAAGGTCTAAAAATGATGTGAGGTCGGAATATGAAGCAAGGTCTAATCATGACATGAACCCTGAACATGACATGAGGTATGAACATGACGTGAGGTTTGAGCATGACGCAACCCCTAAAGATGATGTGAGGTTCAAACACGATGTTAGGTCAACACATGATGTGGCCCTTGAACATGACGTGAGGTTTAAGCATGATATAGGTCTTGGCATTGTAGGCTAGTCATGGTGTTTGATACGTGAGTTGAACACTTATAGTTGAATCATGAGCCTTTTCAATATAAATGTGAATAAAAATGAGCCCATTACGTAAGTTGAGCATGATGTGTTGAACATTAGTCTTCTAATATGAACACATGTACTAGAACACATCAGTTAAACATTATCATAAACATGTGAGATGGGCATGGTATCACTAATCTCATGTGTATATTACCTATTGTTATCATGCATTGCAAAAGCCCTTATGCATATGTGTTATCTTTAACTTTCATAAGTAGACATCGCCACCACCTTTGAGAGTTATTGACATGTGCAAAGAAACTGGTAAGAGTCGTTCTCGTAATAATAATGTTGATAAGAACAATGAAGTGTTGGCATATTCTAAGGATCACATTTCAACAGTCCCCTTACCTTGAGACAAATTGCCAAACCTTATTATTGAAGATAACTTCTTTTGGCGAGACATAAAGAGGTGGGATTATCACCTACATTCACCTAAGGATGGCAAGTTATGTTTCATAAAACAAAAACCTTTAGTACACAAGAGGGTGGAGATAGAAGTGGATTCTATATTGCGTTTTAGAAACGAGAAGAAAGAAATCCTACTTTCAAAGAGTAGCTTTGATGGTCCAAAGCACATAGTAAATGGCTAGTCATCTTAGGTGATGTACATTTTCAAGAATTTAACATATAAATCAATTTTGGAAGAGGCAAGGGTGCACCATCCCATATAGGTATCTTCCCATTTAACCTTGTATTGCTTCTAAGAAATATAGACTTGGTGATTTATCATATCCCATTGGAATAGTCAATCACATACCTTTATGATGACATAGGTTGAGATCACTCTCACATTGGAGGATGTTGCCATCCTTTTGAGCCTTCTTAATCTCGGATTAACTGACATTACCATAGCTTCAATCATGGAAGATGATTAGGCACTGATTGAATTGTTAGAAAAGTATAAGAAAGAGGCTTTATATACTCGTAAACAGGGTACGCTTAGTGCATGGATTAAGCATTTCTTTAGGCCATATAAGGGTGATAAGATGGGACCCTGATATCAATGCAAGTAAGTTTCTATATTTTGATACAGCATTGTCATCATTCGCCCTTTCATGTCGATGTTTACTTTATAACCTTAACCCGATCCATCTTGTTTTACCTTTCAGGCATGAGTTGGAAGCCTTCATTACTTGTTGGTTGTCATTATTCGTGTTCCTAAAGGGGTCTAAAAAATGGGGTTAGTTGTAGACTTCTCTAGTTGGCTATTCACATTGCTCAAGGGGAACGTTTCACTTTAGGGCCTTTCTATCTAAGTTCATTATATAGGCGCTTAGACCTTTTTCATGAGGTTTCTATATGCTCACAAGGGAGATATGTTGTGGTGTCGAATGTAAATATGGTGTTTCTCCATATATTCTTTTGTGAGCATTATAGGAGATATTTTGGTCTCCTCTTTATACATTCTAATGCCATTAAGCCCTGAGCTTAGGGATAACTTAATAGAAAGCTCCTAAGTATGTTGAAGAATGTCATGGATACTTGTTACGAGTTTAGTTTTTGTCCATACACAAAGGAATTGCTTGGATATTAATGGTACTCAGAAATCTACCCTTGAGGTTCGAGGGGCTTAGTAAACTTGATAGAGCTTCATGATGAGCTTTCTGATGTTGAGATAGATTTTATCTTATGGAGTACACTTGGGGGTCTTCTATCACATCATGATTGGGCTGATGCTTCTAGTTGCTTCCTTGAGTTTAGTGTCACGAAGTATTCACTTGACTAAGTTGCTTAACAGTTGGGGCTTGATCAAGGTATGCCTCATGATTTGATCATTAATCAGAGTTTTGTTGAGTGTTGTGAAGCTTTCAAACCTGAGAGTTGAAAGAGCATTCATACAAGAATCAGGCAATTATTCTTTCCTTCCCTGAGTCATTCTAGGGTTGCTTATAGTCACTAGCTCATGTATTGGAAAAATTGTTTAGATGGATTTAAGAAGTATGTCTCAAAAACGGCTAATGAAGATTTGCCCAAGATAGTCATTCGAAGATATGAATTTTATTCTAAGTCAAGGAAGATCTAAAACTGTTTAATAGTGCAAATTCGTCTAATGATGCATAGGGTAGATTGCAAAATAAACGTTTACATTCTCCCCCATTAGTTGTCAAATAACTTAAGCATAGCCATATTTATGAGCTAATATTATTAATAAGTTGTTCTTCCTCTCTCTCTCTTTTTTTTTTTTTTTTTTATATTGATGTTTCATTTAAGTTTACTCTTCTTAGTTTTCCCATTCTTGTGTATCACCAGAGTAAAGGGGAAAGGATAAGATTGGCACTTCTACTAAATAGACAATAGTGAAAAATCACCTTGATGTAGTAAGTGGTGGTGATGAGAATCAGGTTACAAGACCTTTGACTCGCAGTTAAGCCAAAGGATTTGAAGGGCTATCAAGGTGGATTTTTTCACTCTAGCCAACTCTTACCGAAGCCAAGTATATCTTTGTTGAGCCACTTTGCATGCCAAGCCAAATGACTGCCCATCTCTCTAAAGTGTGCTGACTAGTGGATTGCTGAGACAACAGCCAAACCATTCGCGATTACCTACTTACCTCTGCCTGGATTGATCCTTAGCCACCTCTGCTTGAACAAGCAACCTAATCATACTCTTTTGTTTGCATCCTCTAACAGCCTCGTCCATGTATCTTTGCTACGTATATAGAACCATGTGTGGAATCTACCATACCGATCATTTCTTTTCTTCAATTTTCATTTTTACCCTTTTGTATTTTTGTACAATATTTCTTTAGGAAATACCCCTATTTGTCTTTTTCTTTTTAGGCAAGTTAGCCTAACTTTTAGGTATAAATACCCCTTGTATTTGTAGCTATAAGGAGGGAGATTATCATCAATACAACTAAATATTCTTCCTTTTGTAAACAACATTTGTTTACTCTCATTTTACTCTTATCCTAACCTTTAAGCAAAGTTAGGTAGCATATAACCTCATTGAATTAATTTGTATGTTATATCAAGTTATACCATGAGTCTTTGGAAGTTCTATTGGTGCGTCATATCTCTTGGAGTTATTCATGGGTTTTTGCTTACTTTTCATTCACTTTTCGTTCTTTTGCGTGTTCCCCCATCATCTCTTCAAGCTTTCAACAAGCTTGGACCTATCCTTGCTATCGGTTGTATTTGTTCTTGGTCACGGTATGCATCAATTATTGGTGCATCGAAAATCAAATTTATATGCTGATGATACGTCTTGACCCTTAGTTGATGTCGATACAATTCTTGCTCCCCAACCTTGATTTCTTGTAGAACCATCAAATTGAAGTGTCAATTCACCATCTACCTCAACCATCAAAGAATTTTCGTGAAACTCAATTGGTATTGTATCTACAGTTAAGCCTTCTTGGGTATTCAAGAATTGTGCTAACAAATCGACTAGGGCTTGTAACTTGATGGTCTTGGGGGATTGCATCGAAATGTCATATTCTCTAAGAAGGAGTAGCCACTTAGCAACTTATCTTGATAAAACTAGTCGTGATAATAAATACTTGATCAGATTCAAACAAGTTACTAGATGGATCCTATGCGTAAGGAAGTAGTTTTATAATTTCTACATGGAAAATACTAACGCAAGATAATGCTTCTTGCAAGCCAAGTAATTGACTTTACTCCCTTGAAGGGTTTGGCTTAAATGGTATACAAGTTACTCTTGACAATCTACTTCTTGCGTAAGTACAGCTTTGAAGGACTTGTCGGTAGAAGTAAGATACAAGATTAATGGCAATCCTTTGATAGGCATGGACATGGTTTAAGGGGAGGTTAGGATCGTTTTGATCTTTTGAATTGCCTCCTCATGGACTTGCTCCCATTCATATGAAATTCCTTTTTTTTTTTTAAAGTTGGTGTAATGGGTATGAAATCTCAGCAAACCTTTCTCATAAAAATGTTTAGTTCTTTTAAAGTGGTAGGGGATGGCATTAATCTTATAGCATTCACTTTTGCAAGATCAACATCAATTCCTTTTCAATGGACAACAAACCTTAGGAATTTCCCTGAAGATACTCTAAAAATACATTTGAGAGGGTTTATGCAAAGCTTGTATAACCAATACCGTTCAAAAACCCTCTATAGATGAATCATGTGATTAGGTGTCCTTTTAGACTTGATGACTATGTCATTAACATAATCCTTCATGAAGTCATGCATCATTTTATGGAATATAGCTATCATTACCCTTTGATAAGTAGCTTTAGCATTCTTAAGTCTAAATGGCATGATGGTATAATGAAAGTTTCCTATTGGTGTTCGAAAGGCGGTATACTCAGCATCCCCTATTGCCATCTTATTTTGATTATAACTACCGAATCCATCTATAAATGAGAATAGGTCATGCCTTGTGGTTGCATCTATCAAAGTATCAACATTTGGTAAATGAAAGTCATCTTTAGGACAAGCTTTATTTAAATCTCGAAAGTCAACACATACTCTTATCTATCCATTCTTTTTTCTTGCAAGAACAATGTTAGCGAGCCGAGTAGGATGTTAAATCAGTTTATGAATCTAGCTTGCAAGAATTTCTCAACCTTTTACTTAATTTACACTCCTGGACTTCTTCCTATCTAGGCAAAGGAATACTAGATGGCTTGGCTATGACTGTTTCCCCATCCTCGGCAAACTCATCAAAGAAACCTAATTTAGTGTAATATGACTTGTGTTATTCAAAAGGATTCTTTATAGTTGGAGTAAACATGTCCTTCCCATTCTAATTCCCTTTAATACACCAATGCAACGTTGAAGGAACCGTGTTGTGATTGTGCAACAACTTTTTACCCATAAGTAAATGATATTGTGTGGGAGCATCGATCACATGAAAAGTAGTAGTACTATGAGTAGGCTCAACTTTAAGATCAACATTAACATACCCCATAGGGTTTGTAGGAGCATGACTAAAGCTGTTTATTGATATAGGTTGCTTGATCAAACGTCAAACATCGATGCCAACAACTTTGAAAGTACTCATTGGCATTATATTCAAGGAAGAACTATTATCGATGAATGTCCTTTTGACTAGGTATTCATTAAGAACACCCTCCACATATAGTGGATGGTTATGATTAGGGTTATTTACACACATATCTACTTCAATGAATAAGATAGCATTTTCATGTGTCTTAGCCATTCTTTTCATAGGTCGTACTGTGCTACACTTTGCATACTGACCCTCAAAGATTTGTAAGAGTGCAGTTGCTACTACAAGCTTAGCCTTTTCATTAAATCCCAATAAATAAAAAAGTTTCTAAAATTTGCAGTCTTTAATGATGCCATAACAACAGAGAGATACTCATCTTCATGAACTTCAATTAATTTTCCTTTACACCTAAAGGCCTACGCATCGATTACTTCAGTCGTGATAGGATCATGGTTGTTATGAGCTGGAAGTGGAATATTTCTAACATCACTATTGTTTATAATCAACTTGCCATTTGCAACTCACTCATTAAATATTTTCTTCAAAGTGAAGCAATCTTTTGTTGGTGACCAGTACTCCAGTGAAACCTATATACTTAGAATCATTATTTTCTTCATTTGTAGGGAGCCGTTTGACCTTCAGAAGCTTGAGATTTCCATTGTGTAGCTACTAGTCAAGCATTTGATGCACCTTAGTCATTGGGAATGGATATATCAATGTTGGCCTAAAGTTGGTAGACTTATCAGTTATGGATTTCTTCACTCCCCATTGTGGTTCGCCCTAAATTGTATTCAGAGATGAAGTGTGCTTGTTTAATCTTTCAATTTCATTTCTTTCTCACACCATCAAGTTGTTGGTCCTTCATGCATACTCAATTGGTACAACAAAGGAAACCAACGAAAGATTCTCAAGATAGACTGCATACTTAGAAAACATTCCTTGTATACAAATCTTAACCAACTCCTTCTTATCACAAACATCTTGTATATCTAAAGAAGCTTCTCTAAAGTGCTCAATATAGTCCATGAGATCTTCCTTAGGCTTCCGACGAATCCTTCCTATGTTAGTGAGCGTAACCTTTTCTTTAGTGGAGAAAATTTTTTCTAAGAATATCTTACACATACCACCTCACAAATCTACTGATCTAGGAGGTCGATTAACATACTAAATGTATGCTTTTTCAGTGAGTGACTTAGAAAACTCTTTCAATTTCAAATCTTCATCCAAACCATACACCTTTAAGGTTTTAATGAACTTTAGCAAGTGTTCTTTGGTGCTCTCCTTTTTACCATTGAACAACATGAACTTCAAACTTACATAGCCCTTAAGGTTCGGCTTTATTACAATGCACAAGTGATATGGGAATCTCAAATCCAGTGCCCCCCAAGTTGTAGACTTTGCCAATATCTCCATTAAGTATAGGTCTAGATCTTCTTGGTTACAAATGAATCTCTCTATATGGATGCCTCTACTCTCATTGGTACTATAAGGGTAAGGTGCATGGGTACGAAATTCATAAGTAAAGAGCTTGTAGGCAGAGGGTTCACTAGTATTGGTTGTGTAAAGTCAACAATTATACTGTGTAGTATAGCACGAGAGGATGACAAGCCCCTAATCTAAACTCCCTAGTTCCTTATATCAAGCAATGAATCTTGTGTAGGTATAGGTTCCATTGTAGGAAGTTGCTCTTCAACTCTAGGAGTGACTTGCTCATCGACAATAGGAGGATTGAATGGGGTGTATTGTTGCACTTCATTAGAGGTATTGGAAGTAGTAGCTCTCGGTTGCACAACAATGAAAGCGGCTAGAGGGGGAATGCATTGGGCAAACATTGCCTTAAGTTCATTTAACTTCTAATTAGTCTATTGAAGCTTATGCACCAATTGCGCATTGTAAGGGACACCTTTTCCTATGCCATTTCCTTGATTAGTACCTCTAACTGGAGGTAGGTTTTGGTCATTGGTCATAATCGTACCATCTTGTTCCTGATTATCGCTGCCTATAGGATCAACAGGTCTTCTTCTTAGTGGTACCATGTTGATAATGTCAAGTCTTTTATCTCTAATGGAATCGCTAAAAATGTAGGGGGTGTGGATACGGATGCAAAAGTCACGTACATGCCACGTGTTAAGCCACGCTACACGTGATTAAGAAAATGACTTAAGTGATTTATATGAGATAATCAGGAGATAAGTATAGGGAGGAAGAGTAGACAATTTTGATGAGGCTTTAACACGTATGGTGACAGGTAGAAGAGCATGGTGGTATCATACTCTATAATCGATGATGAAAAAGGTAAATTTTTTTAGGTGTTTAAGTATTTGATCTTTAAGATAGAATTTCAGTAGAGTATCATCGTTAATGAGGGTTTTTCTCTTATCCAAATGAAGATGTGAATGAAATATTTATAGAAAATGGTAATTGATCTCATTTATTGGATCATGATGATGATTAATGGTCAAAATTGAAGCCTTTTATCAATGGATCTCAAATGAATTCTTTTCTTGGGTTTAAGTCTAAATAAAGGTTTTATTTATTATTTTAGTATGAGTCAAAGCAAGAAAGGTTGAATTGGGTGGACTTATCTAACGGGTTCAAGTCTATCATGCTAAAATTCCCTTGATCATTCTGGATATTTGGACTCGACTCTTTGGGCCCAGTTACTTTAACTTAAAGATTCAAATTTAATTAATTAGGTTTAAAACGCAAACTTGAATTTAGCTTTCTACACTTTATAAAAAAGCTAAGTGTTTGTTGAATTTTTCAAGTTTTGAAGGATGACCCATATAACTCACTTATTTCATTTCATACTAGCAAGGATCGATATTGATTCAACAAGCCTATTTCTCAGATCAAGAATTAATGAAAATAGTAAAGGAAATTTTCAAATATTTTTGAAAATATGGAGAATCAAAAACGGAAAAGTTAAAAGATGGGTTCAAGTAGAAAAAAAGGAAAAGATAAGTACTCAAGTGGAAGTAAAAAGAGTAGAAGGACATGAATTTAAAAACAATATAAAGATCACAAGCTACTTCAATATGTTTTTTTAAAACATATTTATTAGACAATTTTACATGTCTATGTTATTAGAGTATTGTAGGTGGTATTTAAAAAAAAATCAATAAATAAATAAATAAAAGAGAAAGAGGGAAACTCATGTAAAGGTGATAAGAGCAAGATACTCAAAGCTGATGGTGACAGGATTAGAAAACAAGCATTTATGAGAAGGATGAGAATATACTCGTTGTATAACTAGATATAGACATAATAAAGTGAAGGTGCTCCAAAATTTTCTGGGAAACGACTACCAAATTTAGCATCGTAACAACGAGTTCTTGCCATAGATAAGCTTGCCTAAAGCAACAAACTAACCACTTTTCTGTTTACAAATTTCCATATAAAAGTTACATATTCCTCTTCCATTTCAAAAAAAAAAACACCAATTTGTGTAAATCAAAACCACCTTCAATGGCACCAAAAGCTCCCTCCTCCATCATCATGGTTGTTGCCTTTTTGACAATCTTTATATTTGACTCTGGGTCAACTCATGCAGCGCTCCAAAGTATGTTCCTATACATTTCAAAGTTTAAACTTACCGATATAAATGCATGTGTGCAGATTTTTAATTCATTATAATGCGTATTTGTAGATAATAATTAGATGTCGTATTTGTGTAATTAAATGAAAACTCATTCAATTTTTTTTATAAATTTTGGAAAATAGATTCTGGAAAAAGCGAGGTAGGAATGAAATTTGGTTATATTGGACCAACTGGACCGGATAATTGGTCACGTTTGAGTCCAAACAATTCATTGTGTTCCCAAGGAAAACTACAATCTCCTGTTAACATTTTGAAGAAGAAGACCGTCCTTAGCAAGACTCTCAGACCTTTAGAAAGTAATTATCATCCTGCAATGGCCACTCTTGTCAACCATGGCTATACCATTGAGGTAAGTAACTTAGCTCCCCATACAATCGATCGATTTTAAGGTTTTATATTCATTGTCTTGTAGCTCTTTGAAGGTTTAAAATAGACGGGAGAATGGACAATAACTAAGGGTGTTTTTATTCTGCAAAAAACATCAAGTCTTCCCTAATATTTGTTATAATCAAAACCTTACAATGGTAAAATATTATCTTGGTAATGTCAAGAGGTTCCCATTTAATGATTTTTATGGGTAAGTATAGTCGACTATGAGATTGCTATGGTTCTTAGTGGTGGTTAAATGATATAAAAGATGTGAATGAAAATAAAAAGAAAAAAAAATTATATATATATATATCTATATTTTTAGTTGTTAACCATCATTACCTGTATCTCACCACTATTATTGTCCTCTACCTCAACATATCCTTAATAGCCACTAGAGTTTATATTTTCTTGAGATTATTACCTCTTAAGAAAATCCATGATAGGGGAGGAGCTATATAACCCTAGGAAGACAAAAGAGGAACTTCTTCATTAGGTGCAAAATTATTTCCTTTTATTGAACGGTTTCCCTTGCTGTCCTCTATTAACCTATAAACTGATATTTGCTTCGCCGGTCACGTCATCATCTTACAAACAAACGAGCAAACGGTTTGGTATCGTTGATTTTATCCCTCTCGGACACTTGTTAATGATGAAAAAGGAAATTTTTTATACTTTCAATATTGATTACATTTTACGTAAAGCGAGTGCGTAGAAAAAAGTAAATTCTATAATTGGTTTCTTAATAAGTATTGCTAGATACCATTAATTGTATGGACATGAATATTTCAGTCGAAAATGTTCCCTTGTCGTGATTAATTATTAAATAATGGCACTTAAGTATTTAAAATTATATGAACTTATACTCATTTATAATTATTTATTTATTTATTTTTGATGAATTAAAGCTTGTGTACGAGGCTGGAGTGCTCGTAGTAGATGGCAAGAACTACAGCCTAAAACAAATGCACTGGCATACTCCCTCAGAGCACCAAATTGACGGGATCCGGTAATTTCACGCCCTTATTCCTACGTTTAATTATTAATATATTTAATCTCCTTAGCTCAGTTTAACTTTACATGACCAATCACATGTCCAAAATAAGAAGTTTTCTTTTAAAATTAAACCATGCCAACACATGTTATATGTTTCTATGCCTAGAATCCACACGCATGTAAAGTTGTTTAATTTATGAAAGGGTTGATAAATATTGACAAGAACAATACAAATACAGGTATCCTGCTGAACTTCATTTAGTACACAAGGCAAGTGATGGGAGCCTTTCTGTTGTGGGAATCCTCTATAACTTTGGAGAAGCTGATAGTTTTCTTTCCACGGTATGTCAAAGGAAGTATAAATTAGTTGAAAGTGAAGAAATGGAGAGATAAAATTGGCGCGATCGGAAGTTTACTAATTTTGCAAGAGGACATCCTCATATTTAAATTGTTAAAATTAGATAAGGAAATAAGGTTCACAGTGAAAAGGCAAATGAGGGATTATTGTGAAAGAAGTTTTGACACCAAAAGATATGTTTTGAACACTTTGTGATATTAGATTACCATCGACATGGAAAGCAATCATGCAGAACTCAATGCGTAAGTTTATAAAAGACGTGTAACTTCATTTTCGCAAAATGGTGATTGTAGCTACAAGGTAGATTAGTTGAGCTCGAAAAGGACAAGCATGGAGCCAATGAAGAGCCGCAGGTTGCACTCGGAACGATGAGCAAGATGCCAATTGAGGGAAACGTCCACAATTATTATAGATACATTGGATCTCTCACCACCCCTCCATGTAGTGAAAATGTCATTTGGAACGTCCTTTCCGAGGTAACTGAATTTATTATGCTATTATGTCATAAGGTTTAAGATTATAAGGATTTTAAGAAAATTAAAAAGTAAGAATATATGAAACCCTATAGCATAAAGGGTTTCGATTGAATTGTATCAACTAAATTAGGCTCGAAGTTTACAAAGATAAATAACCGAAAGTGTTTATTTTATAACTATGTAAGCAAATGCCTCAGTAGAAATGCTGCATCGCGTAGATTGCGTGATGGTTGGGATAGGCAAATAAAAATTTTGTAACTACAAGTTTTTCTAATAATCCATACTAGGTTTTAATGGGTTAGGCATTTGATTTCTAAAACTTGATTAAGGGACAGTAGAAAATGGCAGACTATTGACATCAAGCGTCTTGTATTTCTGTGTCCAGAAAAGTACAAAAAGGTGTGTGTTCTCCCCCACTACCTGTAAGCGGACCCTATTGCATTACAAAAATTCAAGTGCTATAATGTATAATGAGATCTGCCATGTCATTTTTTTAATGAACAATTAATTAATTGATTATAATGATGGCTTAACCATAAAGTGGTCCACAGTGAGTATATACGGAGGAAGTTTTAGGATTTGCAGCTCCAATGTAGTAATAAAAAAACTACTCTACTACTAATGAATAATCCAAATATATGCGTATATATACTAAGTATCATATAATCCATTGTTAACATGGGTCTTGAACGGTTTTCTATGAGTTTTACTAATATAGCTTCATGGTCTCATTTGATCTATTAAAGGTGTTTTAACTGTGTTCTTAATTAGGCAGTGAGGTTATGTTTATATTTTATTTTTTGTCTATTTCATATTAATCATCAAGAGTAGATGAAATCGAATAAAGATCCAATAAAATTTGTTTATATCAATGTCATACTTATTTGCATCATGTTCATTGTATAGTATGTCATATCAAATCATTTTAATTCTATAAGGTCATCTCTAATTATGTCATGGTGGACATTATCATCCCTCATCCTAATACCCATCCCATTTGAAATATTTGTAGGTGAGATCAATATCACCAGCGCAACTAAAAGCACTCAAGGGTCCATTGAAGAAAGGTTATAAAAACAATAGTAGGCCTGTACAACCCCTTAATGGGCGATGTATTGAGATATACTCTTAGCCAAATGCCAACTAATTTTGTTAATATAACTGATTAAATCCAACTTATTAATAAATGAATGACAATAAAATGGGTTGGATTTCGAAATCAATTTCTCTTTAGTTACTCTAATAGACTAGATTTTGCAACATATAATTGAAAAAAAAAAGGGGGGAAATCTAAAAAGAGAGAATGCAATTATTAACCATGTATGTTGCTACTTTATGATATTGATATTATCTCATAGCCAAGAACTCCAAGAAAAGCTTGAGTGACAATGTAATGCCCCAGGACTCTTAATGGCATTACGGCCTACCACATTCCCCACTAACCAAGGAAATGTGAAAGCTCTAAGTCGACCAAAACCAAATTTAAGATCTTATCATCTTCTCAACATCAATATTAAACAAAATAACGAGATAATAATTCCTCATATGGAAGTACATTGCACATGTCAACACAAGTCATACCAAAATGTTTTAAGGAGTCTAACAAGCTCTTAAAGTCACAAGTATTAAATATTGCAAAACAAGGAGTCTAAAAGCTTCATACTAATTAAGGAGTCTATCTTCCCAAGCCCAATAAGTCCTCAAATGTAACAAAGTCTCTAAATAACATAAGTTTAATCCCCAAGCACATGACATGAACTAGTCTATAATCATCGTAAAAATAAAGATATTCGACTCATTCCTCTTCTTAGATATCATCCACATAAGGCTCTTCATAAATAACATAATCATCAGTACTTATGCTTGAAAAAGATAAAAAGTGAGATGAATCCCAATACATGATGCACAAGCACATGCATATGCCACACGAATTCAGTTCACATACACAATGCAATAAGAAACAACAACAAGTTATTTATCTTGAATTTAGTCCGGAAAGTAACAAAGGGGTACTCATGACCTCGTCATGCTTAATATACAATTCCACTAGGAAAACCTCATATATGATCAGCAATTGTCTCATAGAGATTTTCCACTACAAGCTTTTAGGATAAGCAGGTCAAGCTCAATCAATAAGTAATTATATTAAGCTAGGCATAGGTCAATTTGATTAATTTACTATGTCTTAACAAGTGTAAGTAACAACTAAGCACTATGTGCCTGATTGGCAGAATAAGATCAATATTAGACCCGCATAAAAATAAGGGAGACAATCTAAACAATATAACTTGGACAAAGAGCATAAAACTTTCTTTAAACCACTTGATCAATCAACCAAAGTTAACTTTTCCCCCTACACTTCAGGATCCTAAACTTACTAAGCTTCTAACTGGTAAAATAGGTGGAAAGATTAAACCTTTGAGTAAGGTTGGGTATGTAAAGCATTTGAGTGCAAGTTCAGGATTGAAAAGAACCGAGAATTACAAACTTATAGACTATGTAGGGCGTAGCGTTTGGATGCTGTCACGCCCCGAAGCAGCAGAGTCGTAACAGCCCCGCCGTGTAAACCACTCTAAGATAGAAGTTGGCCTCACAATCGCTATCCTAGACCTGATCTACACAAGGCGTCCATAACTAACCCGCTTTGAAGTAGACAATTTGTAATTTAAATAAATCGTTTACCTATAAAAGTGAGGAATTATATATATATGTTATCATTCAATAATTGCAGTTAAAGTTTACAACATTTCTCTATAGTATATTCCCTAGTTATTACATCACTCAGAAATGAAAAATAATTCTAAAATAAAAACTTAGACCTTAAAATATGTGTTTATTCTTCAATGTTTTTCCTCACTCTCTAGGATCCAGCAGTTGCTAGCTTCGGAGTAATTGGTTGCCACTTCTTAGCCAGCACCTACACGATGTCTATAGGGATGTGAGCAACCACAGCTCAGTAAGTTAGGACGGAGAACTTAAAACTATACCATACATACAACAAGGTTTTCAATCATTTATTAGTTGCAATGCATGTGCAAGCAAATGCCATCGCACGACATTGTCCGGCCCGTCGTGAGATTAGAGAAATTGCGCCCGCTCTAATCCGAGTTGAGGAGTTACCGTTAATGCAACAGCTCACGACCAAACCCAGGCTTGTGTAATGGAGACCTTGCTCCTCCCGCGACTACCTTCGAACCACTGTCTTCATCCCCGCCGCGACCTCCTCTCCTGTCACTTAGTTCGACTGAAGATGAAGAAGGGACCATTTTGCAATCCTGCGCTATCCCTTCCGAAGGGGTCGGTATTTGGCCGGAGAGTCCTAAATCCCCTAACGGGTTGCCATGCATGTTCGATTATGATTACTGGTCGTATATTTGATTAAGTCCAATTTAGGGTGATCAATCATTACATACAATTCATACAATATGCGCCAAGGCAACAAACATAATCATAGCATCACCCATAATCAAGCACATGTACGCATTCAACTATTTAACAAGCACAATCAAGCATAATCTTAAGCCTCCAAAATACAGCAGCGTATTAATCCCAACTTACCTTGACTCCTCGCTCGCTCACTCGAGGTCCGATTTGCTCAGGCCATCGCCGATTATCCCTATAACACGAACGTGGTTTCAGCTTTTCGTATAACTGTTATAGGTTCATTTTATCCTATAATGCTTATTGTTAGGTTTTGTTTACGGTTTAATATGCCTAATTATCTAGGTATTAAGTCTTTTATAATTATTCTAGGTTTAGGTTTAGGTTTAGGTTCGGTTTTCGCATCGATTTCTGAACCAGGTTTTTAGTTCGATTTTTAAGTAATGTTTTAGATTCCAACCCTAAAAATCCGTTTCAACCTATAATGTGAAATTAATCACATTACTTCCCGATCTCCTATATATCATTATTATCCCTGGTCAGTATTTTATTCCATCCGGTACACTTAAATCCCTATTTGTGTACCGAATTTACTCCTAATGTGAGAAATTTTTACATTTTTCATATAATTACATAAATTCAAGTTTCTTATCAGATTTATTATATATCCCTATTATTTATATAATATCAATTTTTATCCTAATATTTTCTATTTATTATATTTTCAAAAATTACACATTATGTATTCTTACATATTATGTATATATTACACTTTTAATATTTCTATTACTCTATTTATCATCTCTAAATATCATTTATCATTTCAAAATGTATAAATTCATCCTAAATCAGATTTTACTCCAATTTACCCTAATTTACAAAATTATCCTAAAATGTACTATTTTTCCATATTACTTATTTACTACATAATTAACCTAATAATTACATCTAACACTCTAATTGCTACAAGTATCATACTCCATCAGATTTCCACATCCTAAAACATATAATTATTTACTAAATCATAAATTAATCATTTAATTACATAATTAACCCTAAATTACCCAATTTTACCATCATTTTAGGGCTAAAAATTAACTTAAAATTTTCGAAAATTAATTTTAAAAAAATGGCTTCATAGCACTGTTCTAAATCATATGAGAATCCTACAGAAAAATTTTGAGCCCCAAACTACATCCCTAAGCCTATTTAATTTCCGGTTTACTCATGCTCGGTTTTAAACAATTTGTTAGGGACCCTATATTTCCAGGCATAATTAAACTAAATCAACATTTTTCCCTAAATCTACATACAATAAAACCTCAGAATAACAAGTTTCATAATTTTCTGGGTAAAATAACTAATTTTACAAAATTATACAAGAATCGGGCTGGAATTTGGACTCACCGGTTTAGGTGGCTCTGGCCACCGCGGGCCGCCGTGGCCTTGTCGGCCGGCCTGGGCGCTGCCACCACTGTGTGGTGGTGGTGGCCGTCCACTTCCAGCTCCTCGTCTGGTGTGGGTTCCTTTTAAAACCCTTAACTACACAGTTTTTCTTATTTTTTTTATTTTCTGGATTTTCTCTCGAATTTTCAACTCTCTCTAATTTTTTCTGATTTGTATCTGTCCAAATGTGCTCTGTAATTTTTCCTGCTATTTATAGGGCTTTGTGAAATTTATTGTGCATTAAATGGGATAAGACAATTGCCTTATCCCTTGATTTTTGGCTTTAATGTTGGCTTATTCTAATTGGCCGAATTTTTTCTTATTTTTCCCAACTGCCACGACCCAATTCTGGATGATTCATGATTTTTCCTGATTTTTCTTGATTTTTCTTTAATTAATTATGAATTTTATTTAAGCATTTAGTATTATTTTAGCATATTTCGCGTATTTTAAGTAATTACGCGTATTTTTATCTACACGTAAATACATGTAGGGTACACATGAACATTCCTAATTATTATTTTGGTCATTCTAAAATTTTTAGTATACATATAATCTATCTCTAGTAATTTATTAGTTATTATATGACACTTTTCGCCTTTTCGGTAATTAGTAATTATTATGCTTAAAATTTGAAAATTTTATAGTCTCTTATTTTATTGCTTATTTTCTTAAATTTAAGTTTACGGGGTCATTTTTACTAATATTCTTCTCAATAGTTTATAATTTGAGTTTGATCGGATCTTTTAACCGATCGCCCTAAACCTTGGGTTCTAAATTCAATCCTACGGTCAATTTGCTTAGCTTTGGGGCTTACAGATGCCAGCTGGTAGCATCCAAATGTTGAGCCGGCGTACAATACAAAAGCCTAGCGTTCAAATGGTAGCCAAGATGGTGTTTGTATACCAAGCCACTATTTTGCAAATTTGCAGAAAAGCTTGACTTAAAAATAGAAATAATTTCAACCGACTCCTTTCCTAACTTTCATACATCTCTAAGCAAGAATTAAGGCATGTTATCTCAATAATTCCCAACAACAAAACTACGATTGTCAAAATCCCCACTACAATTCTACAATTTTATGAGCTATTTCATAGTTAAAACCCATAGAAAATTGTTTTCAAGTAAGTCCAGTAGAATCCTAACTTAAACCTTTAGAATCTATAGAATTCTTAATTTATAAGGGTGTATACAATTCTATGTATTCTACTGTTTTAGATATAATATTTTAGCTTAATTATAGTACATATGGGATTGTATAATACTAATAATTCTTCTATTTGTCCATCATTTTATATGTTATTGATATTATTGGTTTTGTAAATAAACTTTTCAATTTCTAATTTCATAAAGAAAGAAGGGGAGAAATTTGCTATGGCAACAAAAGATAAATAATTTAGTGTTTGTTATGTATAACTTGCAATTGAGAGATCTCTCATCAGATGATAAATGCATAATTAAGGAAAGAGACATATTTAATTTATAAAATGAGGATTGATTGGATATCCTTTCTAGTGAAACAAGTAAAAAAAGAAAAGAAAAAGAAGAAAGTAATATTATAGAGAAAGTTGGTGCATATATAAATTTAGAGAGTTATAGAAGTCGAGATGATTTAGAAATTCATGGCATTAAATATGTTGAAGATGAAGCAAGAATGAGTACTTCAAAGGACTTAAAGTTAGAAGATATGAGTAACATTTGTATCACATCCTATAAAGATGTTGGTAACAATGATGATAATGAGAATGGTAATAATGATGATAGTAATGATAATGATAGAGATGGTGATAGTTTTGGTTACACTAAGCTAACATTATTTGTTTTAGTTTTGTACTTTTATTGATGATTTATATTGTAAGGCTTTTATATTGGCAATACTATTTATGCTATAGTTTTAAGGATTTGCATAATGATTTATCACTTATACATGGTTATTGTATAAAACTCATATTGTGATTAGAACTTTGATGAACTTCTGTATTTTTATCATACATTTCAAGTTTTTTATTGACCATTATAAGTTTGTTTACCATTCCAAAAGCTAGTTTATATAGATTGTAAAATCTTACGATTTTATGATTCGATTCTTCTTTAAGATTCTGCTAAGCTTGTGAAGATTCTAGGTGAGGTCTCAATTTTGACAACCATGACTAAAACTCACCTACAACCTCAAATCTTCACTCTAAACTTCAACAACCCTTTGTAAAACCCAAAACATCAAGAGAAAACTTGTAAAAACTTACTAGTAATAACTTAAACGCTTGGTAAAGTCTGGTGATGTAGCTAAACACTACTAATATCTATAATGAATAATCCATTATAGCTTCAATCCTCAATAACAACAAAGTATATTTCTCTAAAACAAGATAATTATATTTGAAACTTAGTATATCGTAAGCATCAAGAATTCACATTAAATACTTGAAGAAGCTACTCTTGATGAATAATAGACAATTTCCACTTGAAAACTTTTGAGTCCATGCTAAGATTAACCATAAATGGAAGGTTTTATCATAGATGAAAGACAAGCTATGACTTCTTTCTTAGAGGATTTTGATTAGAACATGCTAGACTTCTTCCTGTTTGAGAGAGACATTAGTGAGTACAAGATTCAAAAGAGATTGAAGGAGGAGTTTTATAAGAAGATGGTAACCAATCGCAATGCAGTTTTACCTATAGCACAATCTATTACTCAACTGTTGGACCAAGAGGAAGAAATGGTGTAGAAACTAGATGACATGAGATCCAAGATGATGAAGCTAATGGCTGAATTTGATGCCTTAATGAGTGAAGCCAAGAGGTTGAAGGAAGAATATGAAGATTTAGAAGGCAAGTTAGCTATTGTAGAGGAGAACAAGAAGGTTGTAAAAGAAAGGATGGGGCATTCCTCCGCTACATGGGGAACCTTAAAAAGACTGTTTAAGCATGGAGCCAATGAAAAGTTAGAAGTTATACTCAAAACGATGACCATGATGCCAATTGAGGAAAACGTTTACAATTATTATAGATACATTGATCTCTCACCACCCTTCTATGCAATGAAAATGTTATCTAGATCATCCTTCCTAAGGAAACTAAATTCATCATGCCATTATATTACAAGGTCTAAAAGTGCAAGGATTTTAAGAAAGTTTATAGTAAGAATATATGAAACCTTAGAGTATAAAGGGTTTTGACATAGACAAATAAAAACTTTTGTAACTGGAAGTTTTTATAACAATATATATTAGGTTTTGGTGGAGTAGGCATTTGAATTCTAAAACTTGATTAAAGGATAGTAGAAAATGGAAGACAACAAACATCAAGCAAGTTTCTTGTATTTGTGCATCCAAAAATTTAACTACAAAAAGGTACGTATTCTCCCACACTAACTATAAGCGAACCCTATTGTAGTACAAAAATTCAAGTGCTATAGTGTATTCCAAGATCTACCATGTCATATTTTTTTAATGAACAATTAATTAATTGATTATAATGATGGCTCAATCATAATATGGCCCATAATGTGTTTTTATATAGGAAGTTTTAGGATTTGTAGCAAAAATGTAGTAATAAAAAGACTATTCCACCATGAGTATAAGAATAATCCAAATATATGCATATACAATAATAGTTAATGTCATACTAAGTATCGTACTATCCATTACATGGGTCTTGAATGCTTTTCTATGAGTTTTACAAATATAGCTTCATAGTCTCACTTGATCTATTAAAGGCATTTTAATTGTGTTCTTAATTAAGTAACGAGTTGTGTTTATATTTTATTTTTTGTCTATTTCATATTAGTTATCAAGAGTGTATGAAATTAAATAAAGATCAAATAAAATTTGTTTATATCAATGTCATACTTATTTGTGTCATGTTCATTATATAGTATGTCATATCAAATTCATTTTAATTTTGTAAGCTTATCTCTAATTGTGTCATGTTGGACATTATCATCCCTTTTTCTAATACCCATCCCATTCAAAATATTTATAGGTAAGATTAGTATCACTAGCACAACCAAAAGCTCTTAAGGGTCCATTAAAGAAAGACTACAAAAACAATAGTAGGTGTAGCTCTATACAACCCTTTAATGGGCGATGTATTGAGATCTACTCTTAATAAATGAATTACTATAAATTGGATCGGATTTCACAATCAATTTCTCTTCAAATACTCTAATAGATTAGATTTAGTAACATATAATAAAAAAAAAGGAAAATCTAAAAATAGAGAATGCAATTATTAATATGTGTTGCTACTTTATGATGTTAACATTATCTCATATCCAAGAACTCTAAGAAAAGCTTGAGTAACAATATAATGCCCTAAGACCTTAAATGGCGTGATAACCTGTCACATTCCTTACTAACTAAGGACATGCTAAGGCTCTAAGTTCAACAAAACTAAATTCTAGATTTCATCATCTTCTCAAAATTAATATTAAACAAAATAACAAGATAATAATTCCCCATATGGAAGCACATCCCACATGTCAACATAAGTCATGCCAAAATGTTCTAAAGGAGTCTAATAAGCTCCTAAAGCCACAAGTATGAACTATTATGAAACAAGGAGTCTAAAAGCTCCATAGTCACCTATAGTTAGCATAGACAAATTAAGGAGTCTATTTCCCTAAGCCCAACAAATCCTTAAGTGTAACAAAGTCTCTAAGTAACACAAGTCTAATCCCCAAGCACATGACATCAACAAATCTCTAATCATCATAGAAATAGAGATATCTAACTAATTCGTCTTCTTAGATATCATCCACATAAGGCTCTTTATAAATAACATAATGATTAGTACCTATGCTTGAAAAAAGGTAAAAAAGTGAGATGAATCCTAATACATAATGCACAAGCATATGTGAATGCTACATGAATTCAATTCACATTCACAATGTAATAAGAAACACAACAGGTTATTTATCTTGAATTTAGTTTAGAAACCAATAAAGGGGTACTCATGACCCTTCTATGCTAAGATCTTACACATAGAATTATACATATACATATATATAATGTTTAGAGTCTAAAGTCCAAAGTCCAGAGTCTAGAGTCCTTCAATTCTACTAATCTAGCTGTGTTATCCCATATGCATGTCTAGTAAAGAAACCTTGCATATGATTAGCAGTTGCCTCCTAGAAATCTGCCATTGTAGGCCCTCAAGACGAACAAATCAAGCATAATCAACAAGCAATTCAATTAGGCTAAGTCTTAGTAAGCATAAGTAACAACTAAGTATCATGTACATGAGTAGTGGAATAAGATCAATATTAGACTCGAAGTAAAGATAAGGGAGATAATTTAGACAATATAACTTGCCTAAAGTGTGTAAAACTCTCCTTAAACTGCTTAATCAATTAACCAATAAGACTTTAAGTTTTCCCAAATTCTATACTTACTAAGCTCCTAAAGGGTAGAATAGGTGGAAAGATTGGGTCTTTAAATAAGGTTAGGTGGATAAAGCACTTGAGTACAAGTTGGGTTGAAAAGAATCAAGAATTACAATGTTATAAGCTATACAAGGCATAATGTCTGAATATTAAGCCAGTAACCAATACAAAGGCCTAATGTTTGAATGGTAGCCAAGATGGCGTCTAGACACCAAGCTACTATTTTGCAAATTCACAGAATAGCTCAACTTGAAACAAAAACAATTTCAATCGATTCCTTTCCCAACTTTCATACATTTCCAAGCAAGAATTAAGGCATGTTATCCTAATGATTTTCAATACTAAAACTCAACTACAAACTCAAATCTTCACTCCCAAACTTCAACAACCCTTTGTAAAACCCAAAAACTAAGAGAAAACTTATAAAAACTTACTTGTAATAACTCAAACACTTGGTGAAGCTGGTAGAGTAACTAAACACCACCTATATATATATAATGAATAATCCATTATAGGTTCAATCCTCAGTAACACCAAGTAGAAGTTAACTAGAAATGGAAGGTTTTAGGGTGATGGATGGTTTAACACAAATTTACTTAAGTTAAACCTTCAATCTTACCTTAATCTCCACTATATTCCCTCTTGGGCTAAGCTTGAGGTTACTCTTCTTATGCTTCTACAAATACAAAAGATGTAGGGTTTAGATTATTCTTAGTAAAGGATTAAGGTTATAGAGAAAGCAGGTGCCTAAGGGGTGAGGTTATAGTAATCTATTGAAAAGATAAGAACACCCTTACTTTTGGAAATAATTTTTTGTAATGTTACAAAAAACTTAAGACGTATTTTTAAAATACGTTGAGGCTATCTAAATTACTTACTTTTTTTGTCCTATTTATTTTACCTCCAAAATCATTAGTTTTGGAATACAGTTACTAATTTATCCCATTGATTACCATTGTTCAGCTTTAAATAATGGAAACATTTATTAACTTTAAGTTGACAAAAATGTTTTTACTATAAAGTAATCTCAAAAAATACCATATGAAAATTCATCTCAATTTTTATGACCTTAGGCCCAAAATCTAAAAAATATACCAAAGCTTAAGTTTGAAACTTCAAATACAATCCATAAAAGTTAAAAGAGTCTTTAAAATAATAAGGTCCTAAAGCATATGCCTTTGGCTAGAGTTTGTAAACAGATCACTGTGTGCATCGTATATATTGTGTTGTCCCTATATTGTTATGTTTAAGCTAATATGTAATGTAATGTAATGTTAAAAGGCAAGTGAATCCTTAATATAGATTAAGGCATGAATCAATTCAATGGTTTGTAGAGCTATTTACTTACAAAAAGCCAATTTTTCTAGAATTTTAGACTAATGCAATCTATCAAGTATTTTGAAACTGCAAAACTTTGTTTATATGAGCATATATATGACAAGTTTGTCCATGAAAAACTAATTGGTACATATTTTTGCTATGCCATGAACTAACAAATAGCAAAATAGGTTTATTACATATAATAATAATAATCAAACTTCTACTTGTCAAATTTTGTACATAGAGTTTAAAATTGCTAAATGTTATACTTGATCAAACTTCTACTTGTCAAGTTTACTATCTACATCATCTTAAGGAAGATGATGTGTCAAATGCTTATTAGATAAACCGTATAAGTGGAAAAAATGAGAGGCAGGGTGACAAATTTGATAAGTAAAAGTTTGATTAATTATAAAATTTAACAACTTCAAACTTTTAGTGAAAGAATGAAAAAATGCTCAAAACTTAGGTAGTGATTTTCATACAATTCCTCTCAATAATATATTTTAGGTGGAAAAAATACATTTAAATGGCAACCTAAAAAAAAGTTTTTATAAAAAAAAAAACATGAAACAAATATGTTGCATGACTAATTGGTATATAAAAACAGGACTTATATGATAATAAAATAAACAATTTTGAAATATTTAGAACCATTTTTATGGATTCGTATGCAAGTGGAAATTTATCTTAAAATGCTTTTGAAAATACTTTACGTATAGTTAGAGATTATAGATATAACTTTTCAAATATTATATGTTAATTTTCTAAATATTGAAAAAAAAAAAGAAAAATATACTTACTTTAGATATAATTTGTACATTCCATGTTGTGGCCAAACTCAAAATTTAGTAAGGCTAACTATTCAAATTAGTGATGGGGTCTATATAAACAAACCTAATTCATTATGAGATAGAGAATTTTGAATTGGTGCGTTTAAGGTAAGATTTATTCAAATAGTTTTCCATATTTTAAACCCTTCTTAGCATATTAAGGTATCAAGTAGTCAAATAATACTTAATTGGACTTTATTCTTCTTTCTTTAGTCCATTAAGGTTAATAAATGTAATGTGTTGCCCCTTAAGGCATATGATTAACTTTTTTATCAACACTTGGTGTCTAAAAGATAATTCGTTATACCATCCCTACAAGTCGAGGATAAAGTCACACCTGTTATCTAACTATCAACTCAAAATCCACAAGTATACCTATCTTTAGGAACTTCTCTTCATTAACATGAGATAACACAACAAAATTTTACAAACATAATTCTTCATATGAAGTTTCATACTTCAGCTTTCCCACTTATTACATAATCTAATAAGGAGAGTACACGTTACACTTTTAACACTACATTGAACTCCTTATAGTGTAACACAACGATCTCCTATAGAGTAGAATTCAAGAACTTGACACAAAGTCTTACAACTAACGCACTCATTTTCCTATTATTGCTTCAAAATCTAATATGCTTAATCTTCTCTATCCCACAACCTAAGGATGCAAAAATAAACATCCCTTTATCTCATGTTTGAGCTAAATGAGTACAAACTAAAACAATGAAGTATATATGATCACATAATTAATAATCCAACATATACAATTATCAAACTGATAAGCAAGCGTATTTTCAAGTGTTCATGCAACACACGGACACCATGGTAATGTATATGACATATAGTGACACTAGATCCTAGTTTAACCTAGCTCTCATTAAGTTAGTTAGCATGTCAAGCATCTAGATATGAAGTCCAGAAGTCTAGTTGGCTACAAGGAGCAGCTAGGAGTAAGACCCATAAATTAAAAACCTAAAATAGCTAGCTTAATCAAACCTTATAGAATTGAAGATTGAGCAATGTGATTCATTAAATAATCCTTGTAAACTAAGTTATTCGTTTGTGCAACCTCACTTTCCAAGTAAAACTTAACTAGTATAAGGCAAGTGCACCTATTGAGAGTAATATAGTCTTTTAAATGTGAATATCATTCCCTTGAGGACTATGATACTAATATTGACTTTCTCTTTATTACCTAGCCCGTAAAATTCAAATTCAAAAACTTAAAGAAATTAAAATAAATTACTACTAATAACTAATCTAATAATTAATCAAGACTCAACTAAGGAAATTAACAAGAAATTGATTAAATTGAAAATCAACTTAAGATTTGACGATGTATCTAAACCTTGCTTTTAACTAAGAGAAACTTTTGATAAAGTTAATAACTTTTTCAAGTCTATTAATCCTAATCGTTAGATCATCTATTAGAATCTCTTTTCAATAGTATAATCAAAGATTGCATTAAAAAACAATGGATTCTCTTAAAGATAATAACAAAAATCCGAGAAGACTTTGCAATTTATCTCTAAACTTACAATAATCTTCATTAATTATGCCTAAATCTAATCATACAAGTAATCTCTCAATTTTCTTGCACAATATCAAATTTTAGACTAACACACTACGAAATATCAATCTAAAGTAATAAAAAACATATAATTGAATTAGAGAAAATAAAGATCTTTATTAGATTTAATAAAACTCGATGTCACATAGTAATTGTAGGTTCCATAAGACCTAGATACAAGAAATTTACATGCTAATTATGACAAAAAAACAATGTTGAATAGGATCTAGCAAAAACATATAAAGAAAAGCCATGAAAACAATTAAAAAGTCTTGAATCTTAAATGCTAGAGTGCATTACTTTCTTAAGTGTTCTATCCTTTAAGTCTCTCTAAAAGTCATATGAAAAATCTAATAAAAATCCCCTAAGGATCCCTTTTATAATGAATGCAATTTTTAAACTTCGTTGCATAGGACATAACCTAGTGACACAATCGTATCACTTAGTCATGTCCTAAAGATACACCATATCTTCACCAAATCTTTGTAAATTTTGCCAAATCTACTACTAACACGACTTGGGACATGGTCATGTCTCCTAAGTCATGTCACTTATTGTGAACTGTTCTTCTCTGCTTAGAATTTTTCACTGCAACCGATACAGTCATGTTGTATGCTCATGTCATTTTCAAATTTCATAACTTCTTCATTTTTACTCCAATTCGAATAAAACTTGTTTCAATTTTCTCGTTTTCTTCCAAAGATTATTCTAAAACCTAGAAATCAAGATTTTACTTAATTAATTATCATTTTCTTAAAATAAACCAAAATTTGAAGGAAAAATCATTATATTAAACATAGTCAATTAAGAGCTTATCAAACTTTTCTATACTTAAGAATATGCTTGTCCTCAAGCAAATAAATCAAAGAAAAATCAGGACAAGAAAGCCTCAATTTAAATTATCACTGCTTAAGAGACTAACAAAAAATTACGCTTAACTCAAAAAAATAATTTAAAAGATTAACTTGCACATTTTTACTAAAAAATTCTTACCAACATTCCATCTTTAAACTCAACTTTTTACAATGCTCAAAAGATACAAATACTAGAGTTCACAAGCTAATCTATGTAAATTAAAGTTTACCTGAATTATTTAATCAATGATTCTTGAACTCAAAATCAAATTTAACATCTCGCCAACAAAGAAAAGGTCATAAAAATTTTAACCCACTTAGCTAAAATGTATATACCCTCTCTTCACTCTCACTAAGTACCATAATTCAAAGTAAACATATATGTTATATCCATTCATCCTTTGATCAATCCCTTCGTATGTATTTTGGTTAAAGGCCTTCAATTCAATTTATTCACAATTATTTGATTTGTGATTGAAGTCCATTGGCAGTAAAATTTAAACCTCACTCTTCTAATAGACCAAGGCAAATCCATACTATCTTATCCTCATATCGGCAACAAGAAAGAACCTTACTCTTCTAAGGGACTAAGGGCGATCCTTGCCAACATGATCACTTTATTTCATTTCATTTCCCTTTTTTCCATTTTCTCTTTTCCTTAGCCTCTAACTAATTTGATTTTTTAGGAAATTTTGAAAAGATAATTTTCATTTTCTTATTTACTAAGGATTATAGAGCTCTAAAGATTTCCAAGAGAAAAGCATATATCAAGGTAAGTTTGAAAATAGTCTCGACTAATGAAGTTGCCCTAATCCTATGTCCTAAAATCCTAAGCTAAATAACCCGTAACTTTATTCCATATAGATTTCACCTATCAACTTTGGTAAGGTATAAATTCAATCGTCTAAGGTTAAGCATCAAATATTCAATACAATCCATTTAAATTCATCAAATTCTAATATAATTGCAACTACCAAAACAATTGGGTTAAATACATAAAAATTGGTCTCCTAAATAGCAATAATTTCTATATATCCTTCCCCACACTTAAAACTATATATTGTACTCAATGTACGAACTAAGTATTGCAAATAAGAAATATATTAACATAAACACTCATGGGGTATGAAACATCAAAGTAGGACAGGAAACTAATACTTTCTTGAAATTCGATTTACACAAATATCAACCAAAAAGTCTGAAGTCATCCTATTCAAGCGTAACTCTAACATAAGCTTCAACATTCCAAGACCAGTACCTCGCAACATGACTTATTAAACACAAGACAAAGAAAAGAAAACTAATAAAAGAAAATCACAAAAACAGAAAAAAAAAATGGTCGAAAAACTAAGTCAAGTTTAAGATAAGCCAAGTATAAACTAATTAGAGAAAATAACAAATAGTCACAACAATTTATCAATCCTCCTCATTGGAGGTATCATCCATGAGTTCATCCTGGTCCTCTTCTTCATACTCCTCTTCCTTATCAACTTCTTCACTAGAGCTTTCCTTTTCATCTTCTTCTTCCTCTTCAACTTCTTTACTAGAGCTTTCCTCTTCATCTCCTTCTTCCTCTTCTCCTTCTTCTTCACCTTCTTCATTTTCTTTATTCTCTTCTTCCCTCTATACCTCCTCACTTGAAGTAGAGGTAAAGGGGGTGACAAAAACACATCCAGCATCTTCAATTCATTCTGTGTAACAACATTAGAGAAGAAATGGATCATTCTTTTCTACTTATCAATCACTTTATCAAGCTTATTAGTCACTTGTTTCTTAATCTCATCTTGGTTGATCATCATAGTTTGTAATAAGTCTTCAATGTGGTCCAATTAAGATGTGGAACCTTAACTTGAATTAGAGCCTCTTACCTTCCCATTATTAACCAAGTTCATCCTCATGTGGCTAAATGTGTCTCCCTTTAGGGGCTTTGTTTCCCTAACTAATGTCATCTCGAGCATATGTTGAGACATAAGCCCCATTCCCTAAACAAGAACAGTTATATAAGGCCTACAACATATTCTACCATGCTCCCTAGTCTTAGTGGCTTGTTTCACCAAATACTTAGCTACCAACATGGTCATGTTTAAGGGGCATTGTTATATTATGCCGTAGAGAGATGTCAACTCAAAAGCACCCACCACAATTGTACACTTCCCTTATCCCGCAATTGTACAAGATATCAACCAATGTACCACTCTCTATTTAGGACATCTCATTGTAGAGGCCTTATTAGACTTGGTAATATACAGACGTGATCATACAATTTGTTGCTAGAATTTAGATGCCCAAACTTCATATGGTAAATGATATGGGACATCAAGGAACTCACGCGTTTGGACATACTTTTCATTATATAGCCTCATATATACTCTTAGCTTTGAAACCATGATAGAGGAAGCTTGGTTATTAACTTTGAATCGAATCCTCCTCCTAGCACCATAACATTCTTCAGAAGGTTCCTCAATTTGTAAGGTGAACAAGAACTCAAGATTGAGCTCTTCCCAAATGGGTGCTTGAAGAGTCAGAAGTTTTTCCTATGGTTCCATTAAAACCATTACCTTCACTTGCTCTACTAAGTTCAGCTATTCAATTACTCCCCAATCCAAATATAAAGTTTTCCTAAACATATACATCTAAAACTATTGAAGCCTCTTCCTTGTTGTATCATCACTAAATAGTAACACTGGTTAGATTGAGGGTTCAATAGCCACCAATTGTTGTGGTGATGCAGGCAGTTATGAGGAGGAAGTAGAAGCAATCAATTTATCCTTTCTCTCAACTGGAAGTTTAGCACTTAGTGCCATGTGCTTTTTCAAAAGGAAACAAGATTTAAGTCAAATTTTTGACACACAAGTGTGTACCCACATTTAGAATAAAGAAATAATGCACAAATAACTAAGTGTGGAAGAAAAAGCACTATAGCTCAATGAGGAATTTTACAGACACTTGGTGTGCATGCATGATATAGTTGTGTTCTTGAAAAGATCTCCATATAATCCTAACAATTAATGACACCAAAGAGATTCTAAGCATGCTTAACACCTAATTCTTCAAGTACATGAATCAATAGCACTTTCATATTGATAAAACTCTAAAACCCTAAGTGTCAAATGAAGAACAAAGCATGTGAATCAAGAAAATCCAACACTTCAACTCATGCAATCAAGATACCCATGCTAGGTTTAATGTACTATAAGTGACACAAGCATGTCATAACTCATGTCTTTCAAACCTAACAACTGGTGCCTAACTTAAATGACATGATCATGTCAACTATGATCTATAGTTAAAAAACTCAAGAACATGCATTAAAGTACTTCGATTTCATAAAGAAACTACATCTATGTAAAATCCCTAAATTGTCATCAAGATCCATTATGAAGTTGAGCAATTTCTTAGCCAAAATTCGCAACAAGTACGAAAATAGTAGGAATTAAGACACTTATCTTGTTCTTGAAGTGATACTAAAGTATGATTGAAGAGTGATGAGCCTTGTTAATGGAGGAATGTAGATGGATTAGAGTGTACGTAGGCGGTTATGATTGTGTTCATGAGAGAGGAGAACAGAAGAAAGGAAATGTGTGTCTTGTTCGTATGCAAATGAAACAAAGAAAAGAGAGAGATTAAGTTCGCTAGCCTTTTATAAGATGTATGATATGGCTAGGAGACACAACCATGTCTCCCAATTTGTTTATCTTTTTGTAGATGAAGGGTATTAGAGTGCTGTAAACTATATGATTGGGAAACACAGCTGTGTTTCCTAAGTCGTGTAACTTTTTGTAGGTTGCCGATGTTGGAGTCTACAAACAACACGACTAAGAGATACAACCATATCTCTCAAGTCATGTAACTTTCTATGAGTTGTGCAACTACGACCCCTACAACTAACATGACTAGGAGATACGACCGTGTCTTCCAAGTTGTGTAACTTTTTATACATGACTTTGGTATTTTCTTTTTTTTTATAAAGAAAATAACTTTAACCCTAAATGCATGAACTAAAAATAAAAGAAAATGAATGAATAGAACTAAAAGCACTAACATAGAAGATGAATCAAATTAATCTTATGCATAAACAAAATTGTCAAAATAGCGAAAATGCTAAAATAAATTATAGACTTAGGTTACCTCCCATGAGTGTTATGTTTAACGACAATAGCTCGATGGAACGTATGACTGACTTACCTTTATCTGGGTGAAGATGAATCTCCTTCCTACCTCACTTTTGGATTTGCCACACAAGTATAGATTTACCCTTTTTCCATTAGTCGAGCAAATTCTCTTTTTTGGATATGTGACTTATACTGATTTTCTTCTTATCACGCCACTCATCAAACTCATGACTCTCAAACTTCTTCTTTTTGTTCGCTTTTCACTTAGATGGAGTGGCCGTTAGTAGCTGTCACGCCCCGAAGCGGCAGAGTCGTAACAGCCCCCGCCGTGTAAACCATCCTAAGATAGAAGTTGGCCTTACAACCGCTATCTTAGACCTGATCTACACAAGGCGTCCACGATTAACCCATTTTGAAGGAAACAGTTTATAATTTAAATAAATCATTTCTTCAAGAAAGTGAGGAAAGATATATATATGATAATACAGTTATTACAATTAAGGTTTACAAGATTTCTCCGTAATAATTCTAAAGTAAAAGCTTAAACCTTAAAAATATATTTATTCTTCACATGTTTTTCCTCACTCCCCAGGATCCAGCAGTTGCTAGCTTCAGAGTAATTGAAATCCGCTTCTTAGCCAGCACCTGTACGACGTCTATAGGGATGTGAGCAACCACAGCTCAGTAAGTTAGGACGGAGGACTTAAAACTATACTAGAAACACAACAAGGTTTTCAATCACTTATTAGATGCAATGCATGTACAAGCAAATGCCATCGCACGACGTTGTCCGACCCGTCGTGAGATTAGAGAAATTGCGCCCGCTCTAATCCGGGTTAAGGAGTTACCGTTAATGCAACAGCTCACGACCAAACCCAGGCTTGTGTAATGGAGACCTTGCTCCTCCCGCGACTACCTTCGAACCACTATCTTCACCCCCGCCGCGACCTCCTCTCCTGTCACTTAGTTCGACTGAGGATGAAGAAGGGACCATTTTGCAATCCTGTGCTATCCCTTCCGAAGGGGTCGGTATTTGGCCGGAGAGTCCTAAATCCCCTAACGGGTTGCCATGCATGTTCGATTAAGATTACTGGTCGTATATTTGATTAAGTCCAATTTAGGGTGATCAATCATTACATACAATTCATATAATATGCGCCAAAGCAACAAATATAATCATAGCATCACCCATAATCAAGCACATGTACGCATTCAACTATCTAACAAGCACAACCAAGCATAATCTTAAGCTTCCAAAATACAGCGTCGTATTAATCCCAACTTACCTCGACTCCTCGCTCGCTCACTCGAGGTCCGATCTGCTCAGGCCATCGCCGGTTATCCCTATAACACGAACGTGGTTTCAGCTTTTCATATAATTGTTATAGGTTCGTTTTATCCTATAATGCTTATTGTCAGGTTTTGTTTACGGTTTAATATGCCTAATTATCTAGGTATTAAGTCTTTTATAATTATTCTAGGTTTAGGTTTAGGTTTGGGTTCGGTCTCGGTTTCCGCATCAATTTCCAAATTAGGTTTTGGTTCGATTTTTAAATCCTAAACATGCTCGAATCCTAATGTGAAATTAATTACATTAAGCTCGAGTTTCCAAATATCCTATTGGGTCTTAATTTAGTATTCTAAGCTATTTGGTACACGCTAGTCCTAATTAGGGTATCGGATTTATCCCCGATGTGAGAAAATCTTACTTTTTTATATAATTACCTAAAATTCAATCTTAATTCAGATTTAATATTATTCTGATTTTTACTCTAATATTATCTAAATAACCCTAATTTTTCCATATTTATTAATTTACAATTTCACATGTTACTAATTTCTTATATTACTTACCTAATTTCCTTAATTAACTATACTTAGTACCTAAATGCTAGGATTAGGGTTCCACTGCAGAGATTAACTTCCTTAAACATCTAATTAAGATCCAAATCAGTAATTAACATCCTAATCACCTAATCAACTCTAAATTACCCAATTTTTCCATCATTTTAGGGCTAAAAATTAACTTAAAAATTTTGAAAATTAATTTTAAAAAAATGGCTTCATAGCACTGTTCTATGTCACATGAGCATCCTACAGAAAAATTTTGAGCCCCAAACTACATCCCTAAGCCTATTTAATTTCCGGTTTAATCATGCTCGGTTTTGAACAATTTGTTAAGGACCCTATATTTCCAGATATAATTAAACTAAATCAATATTTTTCCCTAAATCTACATACAATAAAACCTCAGAATAACAAGTTTCATAATTTTCTGGGCAAAATAACTAATTTTACAAAATTATACAAGAATCGGGTTGGAATTTGGACTCACCGATTCAGGTGGCTCCGGCCACCGCGGGCCGCCGTGGCCTTGTCGGCCGGCCTGGGCCCTACCACCACCGTGTGGTGGTGGTGGCCGTCCACTCCCAGCTCCTCGTTTGGTGTAGGTTCCCTTTAAAACCCCTAACTGCACAGTTTTTCTTATTTTTTTTTATTTTCTGAATTTTCTCTCGAATTTTCAACTCTCTCTAATTTTCTCTGATTTGTATCTGTCCAAATGTGCTCTATAAATTTTTTTTCCTATTTATAGACAATTGTAGAATTTAATGTGCATTAATTTGATGGGATTTTGCCCCAATTCCATGATTTTAGGCTTTTTGTTTGTCAAATTCCTATTGGTTATTTTTTTCTTTTTCTGTCACGACCTAATCTTGCATCAGCTTATTTTTTTCTGATTTTTTTATAATTATTTTGTATTTTTCTTTAATTATTTACTTAGTTTTCGACCAATTTTAGTAATTACGCGTATTTTTATCTACACGTAAATACATGTAGGGTACACGTGAACATTCCTAAATATTATTTTGGTCATTCTAAAATTTTTAGTATACATATAATCTATCTCTACTAATTTATTAGTTATTATATTACACTTTTTGCCTTTTCGGTAATTAGCAATTATTATGCTTAAAATTTGAAAATTTTATAGTCTCCTATTTTATTACTTATTTTCTTGAATTCACGTTTACGGGGTCATTTTTACTGGTATCTTGTTAAATAGTTTATAATTTGGGTGTGATCGGATCCTTTAGCCGATCGCCCTAAACCTTGGGTTCTAAATTCAATCCTACGGTCAATTGGCTTAGCTTTGGGGCTTACAGTAGCTTGGAGCTTCTTATTATAGAGACATGCTCCAAGTGATCTTTTGATTGTTTTCGTTCCTATGTCGATGGCTTCTCTTTGAAAAGCTCTTACTTTTCGTCCTTCGTTCTACAGAATGATTCAAACCTCTTCTTTATCACACTAGATTCATTAGCTCCCAATTGAGGTACAACTTAAAACTAATTAAGAGTTTTTGCCATCTCTCCATCTCCCTTTTCTAAGCAATGGTTTGTAGGTTCTTTAACAAGTGTTTCCTACAAACATTTAGTAACAACAACATTAGTAAAATCAGCATTATAGCTTGTACACTCTGAGTCAAGAGATTTGTGCATTGAATCTAAAATCTGAAAAACAATTTTTCCATCTCTGACCTTTAAGATGACCTTACACTCATTGACATAAAAAAATTGCCCTCGTTGTAGTTAGGAAAGGTCTACCCAAAATTAGTGGGACCTTAAGATCTACATCTATATCAAGAATAACAAAGTTCCTAGGAAAAACTAACTTATTGACTTGTACCAAAACATCCTCTATGATGCCTCTAAGGTATGTGATGAACCTATCAACTAATTAAATGCATATGTTATTAGTTTAAGTTCTCCTAACCCTAGCTTTTTGAATAATTTATATAGTATCAAATTTATATTAGCTCTTAAGTCTGCGAAAGCATTATCTACTAACAAATTACTAAGCACACAAGGAATAGTGAAACTCTCTAAATCTTTTAATTTCACTAGAAGCTTTTTTCTAGTGAAGCATCAAGCATTCTTCGTTTAGTGTAATAGTTGAAAGCTCTCCTAACTTCCTCTTGTTTGATAAAAGACCCCTAAGAAACTTTGCATACTTTGGCATCTGTAATATAGCGTCAATAAGAGGTAAGTTTATATGTAATTATTTCAAAAGAATGAGAAATTTACCAAATTGCTTATTTTGATTGGTGTAGTCTACTTAAGGTGCTGCGAATAAGGGATAGGTGGCTTGTACTCCTTCACTTTTGGTAGTTCCATACTCTCTTTTGATTTAAGTAGTTCTGTATCTTCCATGCCCTTGACTTCCACTTCTTTTTTAGTTACTTCCCTACCATCCTTTTTCTTAAGCTATAGTTCTCTTCCACTTTTAAAGGTCACTGCATTGACATGTTCCTTTGGATTGATCTCGGTGTTCCCTAAGAGCATCTCTTGTTACCTTTCAGAGATCATTTTTGCAAGTTAACCCATTTGATTCTCTAGATTTCGATTGGAAGCTTGTTGATTCCACAATGAGGATATAATATTGGATAGGGGAGCCTCATTGCCCTTAATATATTTAATGAGAAGTTCTTCCAAATCAAATTTCTTTTCTCAAGGACGGGGGGATAGTAATGGTCTTTGAAATTCAGGTAGACCAAAGTTGGTTTTCCATTAGCCTTGATTCTGATTTCTATTTCCCCATGAAAGATTAGGGTAATCCCTTCACCTCAGATTATAGGTGTTACTCTATAGGTTATACTGGGGGCTTAAGGATTTTCCTAGAAAATCGACTTGCTCTATTTGTTCATTACCTACAAATCCTTCTTAGCAGAAGTTGTTAAAGCTAAACTAAGGTTGTTGTGGACTTACTGAAAGTGAGTCAATCTTTTTACTTAGCATTTCCACCTTAAGGGCTAAAGAATGAACTGCATCAAGCTCAAACATACCCGCAACTCTTTGCTTTCCATTGGGATTTTCCCACTAATAGTTGTTTATGGCCATCCCTTCTATCAAGTTCTAAACTTACTCGGGTGTCAAGTGTACCCTTAGCTACTACATCAAGCATTTGTCTTGTAGAGGGATTGAGACCATTTTAAAAGGTTTAGATTTGCATCCAACAGGGGAGGCCATGATGTGGACACCACTTTAATAGGTCCTTGAAGCTCACCCAGGTGTTAAATAGGGTCTCACCCTCAAATTGGAAAATTTAGATAAGCTAGCTCAAAGCCTAGCAATCTTTGCGGGTGGAAAATGTTTTTTCAAGAATTTTTCTACCAACTCGTTATAGGTTGTGATTAAATTCCTTCCTAAGAAATTCAACCATTGCTTAGCTCGACTGTATAAGGAAAACAAAAATAGACGTAATCAAACGGCATCATCGGTTGCCCCATTGATTTGTAGGCTGTCGAACTGCATGAACTATTACACCATTTATATGATATTTAGCTTGATCTTGAAGTTTTTGGCTACAACAGTCGACTTATTGATGCTAGACTTGGTTTCAATTAGAGAAGGTTGAGAATAATTTGACACGGTTCTATTTTGTTCCCCGTTGCTGGCAATATTGTCATCAAGTATAGTCTCTTAATCGGATTCTTGATCGTCTACTTACTCTTTCACTTCCCCTTCATTTAATTCAACCTCGTCTTTAATTCTGATAGGAGACACTTGATTGATTGCCTCCACTATTTCTTTCATTGTAAGTTGTCTCAAATTCCTTAAAACTGTCCTCTCAATTTTACGGTCAATCTTGATTAAGTGTCGTGAACAACTTTTAGTCATGTACTGCATAAAAAGAAATGCATAATTAGTTCAAGATCACACCAAAGAAATAAGCGAAAACAACAAATAAATACAATCAAGAAAAATAAAGAAATAATGGTTAGATTAATAAAGCAATTAGCATTCTTAATGTCATAAGTCTTTAGCAATGGGGCTAAAAACTTGATATAAGGCAAGCGTCCCTATCGATAGTAGTGTAGTCTTTTAAAAGTAGATGTCGTTCCCACGAGGACTATGATTATTAATACTAACTTTCTCTTTATTATCAAATCGGTAAAATTCGAATTTAAAAACTTAAAGAAATTAAACTAAATTACCGTTGGTAATTATCTAACAATTAATCAAGACTCAATTAAGGAAATTAATAAGAAAGCGATTAAATTGAAAATCAACTCAAGATTTAATGACACACCTAAATCTTACTTCCCCTAAAATTGCACATGTGACTTTTACTAAAAATAATCTGACTCAATCTTTAATTTTTTTGACTAGGAGAGTCCTCTAATAAAATTAATAACTTTCTTTAGTCTATCAACCCTAATTTTTAGATAACCTATTAAAATATCTTTTCAATAGCATAATCAAATGTTGCATTAAAGAACAACAAATTCTCTTAAAGATAACAATAAAGACCTAGAAAAACTTTGCAAGTTATCTCTAAACTTACAATAATCTTCATCGATTATACCTAGATCTAATCATACAAGCAATCTCTCAATTTTCTTGCATAATATTAGATTTTAAATCAACACCTTATGAAATATCAATATAAAATAATCAAGCACACATAATTGAATCAAAGAAAATAAAGATCTTTATTAGATCTAAAACTCAATATCACATAGTTTAGGTTTTGCAAGACCTAGATATAAGAAATTTACACACTAATTATGGTAAAAGAACAATCTTGAATAAGATTTAGTAAAAACATATGAAGAAAAGCCATGAAAACAATTAAAAAGTCTTGAATCTTAAATGTTAAAGTATTTTGCTTTCTTGAGTGTTTTACCTTTTAAGTCTCTTTAAAATTCATATGAAAAGTCTAACAAAAATCTCTTAAGGACCCCTTTTATAATGAATGTAATTTTTAAATTTCACTATATACGACATGACCTAATGACATGGTCATGTCACTTAGTTGTGTTTTAAATATACACCATATGTTCAACAAATCTTTTGAAATCTTGGCATATTTGCTATTGACCCGACTTAGGATACGGTCATGTCCCCCAGGTCATATTGCTCATTGTGAATTGCTCTTCTCTGCTCAAAATTCTTCATTACAATTGACATAGTTATTTCGCTTGCCTATGTCCCTTACAAGCTTCATAACTTCTTTATTTGAACTCCGATTTGAGTGAAACTTGTTTCTATTTTCTTGTTTTCTTTCAAAGATCATTCTAAAACCTAGAAATAAAAAATTTACTCAATTAAGCATCATTTTCTTAAAATAAACCAATACTTTAAAGAAAAATCATTGAAAATCATTATATTTAACATAGTCAAGTAAGAGCTTATTGCTAACCCGTAGATCCTTTTCGTACCATGACATGAATGCACTAAATAGCACCATTAATCAAACCAAGCTTCAATTCCAAGTCAAATGGTATAGACAATATTATCCAGCCTTACTTAATATTGCAAAATAACAAACAAAACACTAATTAATTATCACTATTTGAACATAAACTTAGGGAGTATAGCATTGACTCCATAGTTTATTATATGCTCAAGCATTAACACATCTTCCAAAATCCATCAAGTCATAAGCACATCAAGAACAACCATCACATTTGTAATAGAAAAACATTATCAATTGTCAAATATGTGTTCACAACCAGGCTTAACTAAGTCACAATTTGAATAGCTATCGATCCATCAATAAAACTAGAAAAGAGACATGCCATTGCCTCAAATAACAACTCATTACAGAAGGCATTATACATTATATAAATAACTCAAAGCTAAGAGTTACACTTAAGTGAGACTCACACATTATCATAGCAAACAAACACGGATCACAACATAAACATAAGATAACCAAGTAAAGGGTAATCACCTGAGCCAAATGCTCATTCCATTATTTGAAATAGCTTCTTTACCCATATATATTCATATATATAACTCATCATTATCAATCCTAATTTTTAAGTATGGTAGCAATAACAACTATATATTTAGAATCAATTATATTGCTAATGTTTCTTGATAGTAACTTTTTTTTTTTCTTCTTATGTTGTAACAAACTTTATATTATTAAGATCGTTCTTCTGAAAACTACTTAAAATTGTTAAGATATCAAACTGACCAACAATAATAAAATTACCAAGAATGCCCTTGCCCTTTTCCAGTACCAATTTGATTACGTGTTATCCATAATTAGTGCAAATTATGCTTAAATATCAATGATTTACTATCTATTCTTGATAAATCCAAAACTGGTCAGATTATTACACTTTTCAAAACATCGATTTAGTTCAATAAAAAACCATAATTGTTATTGATTTTATTTATCATTACTAGTTTAAGTTAAAATATAGCTAAGTACTAGGTATTTAGGTAATAAATAAGTTACCAATCTGATTAATTCCATGAAAAATATTATAATTCCATAGAATTATATAGTTTCAAGTATGGTAACCAAGGATATTAACTTAACTCATCTCCCATGCTTTTCAAATTCACCATTTAGCCTCAAAATTACTAAAAATTACCTTAAATCATATATATAATCAAACTTGATTAAAAGTACAAAGTTATATACTTCTAATATTACAATTAATTAAGCTACATAAATAATTATAAGTTAAAATAATCCAATAATTTTAGGAAAAACTCATTATTTAAAAAAAATTCTATAATGGAGCAGTTCGACCAAAATAATTAACTCTTTCGATGTAAATTGAATATAGGAGCTCCTAAACCAAGAATTAGCTTAAAACTACATCATTTGTTATTTCTTAAAAATCAAACGATTTTCATCATAACAAAGTAATTCCTTAAACATCTATACTCTGTGCTTATATAATTTATACCAATATGTGCTTATATAGAGAGAGTATAATGCATATTTAGTAGATATACCTACCCTTTAAATGTCATTTTAGATCATATTATTATATTCATAATACAATTAATTTATCTCTAAAATCTCCTTATATATCAAAATTTGAATTTCACATTTTCGATAAATAATGTACTATATAAAAAAACTATATTTATATCAAATTAAGCGTTTTAGAAACGTTATTTTATGAAAAGAACAATACATGGACACCTCTATTAATTTTTGTAACCTCATTGATAGTTCGACCGATTATCCAAAACCTCAAATTTAGTCACTTAGGGTAGATGGTATTGAAATACTAAACTTAAACTCAAAAGGGGTGAACTGAGTGTAAATGACAAATTTTAATTTCTTTTCAATTTTGATTAATATGAACAAATTGGATGAATAATCAAAGTAATATAATAGCAATCATGTAATGCTGAAAATAAAGGAGTAAGAGATAAAGAGAATCAAGCTCGTATTTGACATGGAGTTTACACTACCTCCTACTCCCTATGATCACACAATTGCCTCTAACTAAGAACTTTGCACCAGTTTTATTAATCTCAAACACAAATGCTCAATAAAGCTATGCAAGTTCTCACGCTTTACGAAGCTCTAAACTCAATCTCAACTTTCTTTTTATCTTACTAGTGCAATGCTTTTTACACTATACTTTTGCAATAAGGAAACAGTTGAGCACTACATTGTAAAATTTAACAAATAATTTGGGAATATGTATACATGAGACAAAAGAGCACAAAGAATATAAGAGAATGAATGAATTTTGCAGAGAATATCAATTCATGTTGTCACTTTGAAAGGCAATGATTGACATCAAGTAAGTGCACCTAGTCAAATTATAGTATAGTTAAAATGGATGCGAGTTTGAGTACCCGTCAAACAATAAACCATGAAGGTGAGAACCTTAAGTTACAAGCAATTTACCCTAATACATCAATTCTCTAACTTAATAATATGGGGATAATTATGATTTAGAAGGAAAGATGAATAAGGAATGATAAGTAAAATAAATTAAACTAGAACAAATAAAAGAACTAAACTAAATGAACAAGACTAATTAAAATAAGCATGCATAATTCAATTAAATTAAAGATTGCATAATCCTTAGTAAATCGTTGTTATTTATTACCTAGTTCTATGCAACTTTTGATCTCAATTACTCCTTTAACCGTAGAGATGCCTAATCTAAATCGATTAAACTCATACCTCTAGCCTCTTCCTAATCTTGAGACCTTATTTACCCAAATTACTTCTAAATAAAGTATCTTAGAACTGCATTAAGAACTTAGATCCTACTATTAGATTAGCCATTCTAGGGTAACCCTAATATGAAAGAATCGAATTGTTAGATGGTTTTATTAACTCTAATTCCCTCTAATTACACTAATCTATCTACTGTAGGACTCGCGTCTCTATAGCAAACTCAGACATCAAACTAGTAACCCAGGAAAATACTAATTGACGAAAATATAAACGGTGTAATTAAATCTTCAAAGTATAATATCATAGAATGAATGAGAAGAAATTGTGGCAATAAGAATTAGGTTCAATAACAATTTGCTAAGATTAATTCAAAGGAACATCATAATAACAAGAAAAGAAGAAGTAATATGAGAGACCCCAATATAATTCTGACTTATAAACTCTTCCTAAGGGGGCTCCCTTTGCAAGCATAATCCTAAGCATCTATTTATAGGAGTAAGACCTAGATCTACAAAGAAACCTAACAAAAATAAAAGATTCTAAAATCATTGCATGTCTACAAACAAGGTACATAACCATAGAATTGGAGTGTGTATTTGCACTTTGTCTAAAGTCTTCAATTCTTATGGAAATTGATTAACAAAAGGAACATAGGCAAGGACTACATCCATGGTCCTTGACTGTAATCTTTCTTAGACTCCATTCTTCACTCGAAATTCTTCCGTTTCAATCCTTAATTAATGCTTTTGTTCAAATTAGCTTCAAAACTTGATAAGTTCATCAATTGCCTTCAAAGTCCTTAAAAATAGAATTTACACAAATTAAGCTCAAAATATCATAGAATTAGCTATATTAATATATAAAATAACACATAATAACTATAGAAAATGTATACTAAATTCATGTTATAAGGTTGTTACAATATTTATAGGCATTCTTAAATTTCTTCTTGTTACAAACATCAAATGTAAGCCAACAGCTACTTTTGATCATAGCATCTAGACTCCATTACGTCTAGTATTTGGATGCTAGTACTTAGCATTTTGAGAAAATTACTTGGCATCTAGACTTTACACCTTCTAGCGTTTGGACCTTGAATATGCGAAAAATGCTTAAAAGCTAAATCAACAAAAGGCATCCGAACACTAGCACCTTCAGTGTCTAGAAGCTCCCATGGCATCCAAATACTAAACCTTATTCCAACTTCTCCTATCAAAAGCAAACAAAACAAAGTGCAACACATATATACACATTACACTTCTTATATTGCTTTCAAGCTCGATTTCAACTTCAACATATATAAGAATCAGTCCAATTTAAGTTTAGTGTACATTAGTTGAGACTTAAAATACTTGAATCTAGATAAGCTTAGTTTTGATTTAATTACTTCATTTGCTAAAGTTTTGTCTCATCAAAATCAAACATAAACTTTAGTTCAACAAGTATGACACTAATCCTAGGTAATCTTGTCCATTATAGTCCATAAGATCTAATAAAGGGGAGCGGCTTTAATCTAACCCCTTCCATTCTATCTCCTAGTCAGTTGACCATTGAGCTAACTAAGATTGTATATTCCATATTTCTAATCCCTCTCTACAACATCTTTTACTTAATTGAGCATATTGGAAAGACATGATGTATATAACAAAATGATACATCAACTATTGATACTAACTCTTGGATATGAACTAAGATCCCTAGGCCTATGCCTAAACAACCTTAAAACAAAGTAGCTAAGGCAATACTCCATGCACTGCCCAATCAACCCCAAGAATGAGTAGACTAAGGGTGATGCAGGCTAAGACTAAGAACAAACAAGGTCGATCGCAAAATGGGTCCAAGCTTGCTGAAAGCTTAAAAGAAGATGATGTGATTGTTTGAAAATAGTAAAGATAAAGCAAGCAAATGTATGAATAGCTTCGAGGATGTGACACACCAATGAACTTTCGAGGACTCACGGTACAACTTGATATAACACACAAGATGATCCGATAAGGTTACTCACTACCTAATCTTACTTAAGGGTTAGGATATGAGTGAAAAAAGTAAATAAGCAAACGAGACCAATGTTCATAGAAGGAAGAATATTTAGTATGTTGATGATGAGATAAATATAACTACATGTACAGTAGGTATTTATAATCGAAAAATTAAGGTAATCTACTTAAAATGGAAAAAACTAAAAGGGTAATGTCTAAAAGAAATAGTGTACAAAGAATAATAAAGGGTACAAATGATAATTCATGTAAATTAATGATTGGTATTGCAGATTCCTTTACTTAGGTCTAGGACATGTAGCAACAGCATATTGGGGATGCTTTTAGTAGAAATAGACAAAATAACATAGTCATGATGAAGGGCTAAGTAGGGGCATCGAACAGAGGTGTCGAGTAAGCCTAGGCTCGTCCGAGAAGGAGTAGATGCAAATATGTCCTGGAGCTCTCATCTTCTTAGCACTAATGTTGCCGCTCTGGAGGCCGGCTCTGTTAGAGCCGAGCAGGCATGTATGAAGGGGCAACCAATTAGCAGTACATTCAACAAGTCGGCACATGACTTCTGAGAGATTTGTGGTTAGTTAGCTTAGCATAAGAAGTTGGTCAACAGTAAGGATCAGCTCGGCCTCAGTATCAACAAGAGTCAGTTGGAATAGGGGGATTCACCTCGTTAGTCCTTTTAGGCCTCGAGCTCAACTGCATGTTAGAGGTCCAGTAGCCTGATTCCTATCATTCCCTCCTAGTTGATTTGGATTTGGGATCAACTATGACTAGTCCTCGTCTAGTGCTCCTTCAAGGTGATAGGGACTGAGGTTGGCAATGTTAAAAGTGTTTGAGACCCCATAATCTTTAAGTAGTTCCAATTTATAGGTATTGTCGTTGATCTTCTAGATGATTTTGAAAGGCTCTTCAGCTTGGGTGGATAACTTGTTCTTCCTTTTACTCAAGAACCTCTCCTTGCTCAAGTGCAACCATACTAGGTCCCTTGCTTGAAACTGCACCAACTTCCTTCCCTTAACCTTTTCTCACATTTTCTCGATAGCTTGGTTGATCTGTCGAGTAACTCTATTGTAAATGTGTTGTAAGGACTCTACTCGAGCTCTCACGTCAAGGTCTTCTTGCTCGAATATGGCTACAAGAGTGTGATCAAGGAGCAACTTGGGATTAAAACCATAGACAACTTCGAATGGGGTCTGCTTAGTAGTGTCTATACTGTATAGTTGTAAGTGAATTCTACCATAGGTAAACAGACGTCCTAATCAGCCAAGTTCTTACCTACTGAAGCTCAAAGTAATAATCCTAATGTACAATTGACTACCTTTATTTGGCCATCTGTTTGGAGATGATAGGAAGTGCTGAATAGTAGTTTAGTCCTTAGCCAACGCTACAGAGTCCTCAAAAAATGGCTCAGGAACTTTGGATCTCTATCTAAGACCACATTTCTCAACATGTCATATAACCAAACAATTTCTTACTAAAAGAGAGAAGCAATAGCCAAAGCATCATTAGTCTTAGAGTAAGGTACAAAGTGTGCCATCTTACTGAATCTATCTACAATGACCATTATGAAATCTTTGCCTTGGTTAGTTCTTGGTAATCTAAGGATAAAGGCCATGCTCAACTTTGTCTAAGGTTTAGTTAGGGTAGGCAAAGGCATTGCTTTCCTTTACTTGGCTCAGCATTTGGTCCTCTTATAAGTAGCACAACCCTCAAACAATTCGGTACACATCTCACCTTATTCTCAACCAAAAGAACCGTCCACTCAACAGCTCATATGTTCTTTTCTCTCTAAAATGTCCAAAGAGTCCTCTACTGTAGGCTTCCCTGACAAGCAACTCCCTTAATAAACAAGACAATACACATAACTTTCCACCTCGAAACAAATAACCATCCTCCATATGGTATTCATCTATAGCCCTTCTATCAGTACAGTGCCTAAGTATGGGTCCAAAATGTGGGTCCTTTAGATACTATTCCATGATGCTCACAAACCTAAACAATCTAGTTCAGAGCTCGGTTAAGAGAACATGTCTTCTGGATAGAGCATCGGCAACGATGTTCCTCTTGCCTTGTTTGTACGTTATCACAAAGTTGAATCATTTTAGAAATTTAACCAACCTTGCTTGTTACTTTAACAACTTGGTCTAATTTCTGAAGTACTTTAAAGACTCGAGATTGTTATATATGACAAACTCTCTCTGCAATAGATAGTGCTGCTACATTTGAAGCGCTTGGATAAGGGCTAAAAGTTCTTTGTCATTTATGGAGTAATTCAATTAAGGTCTTATGAGCTTCTTACTATGATAGGTAATTGGTTGGCCTTCTTGCATTAGGACGATGATAGGAATTAGCCTACAACCATTTCTAGGCCGAAGCTAACCTATTATAAGCCAAGGCCAACATGTTTTAAATCAAGGCCGACTTGTTTTAGATAGAGGCTGACCTATCCTTAGTTGAAGCTAACCTGCCCTATTTGAGGTCGAATTGATATTAAAAGTCCAAGAGGAGGAAAAGAAACGACTCAGCAATAGATTTGTCGTTTGCCGAAAAGCCAAAGACTAAACAACCTAGAGCTTGGCATAACTCTATGAATCTAGCGACGACTAATCCTAGAGCTCGGCAACTGTAAGCTAACCTCATAGGTAGCTCAGCCAAGTAATGTAAGACTTTAGTGATTCCTACCCAAACCAGGACGTCTAACTGCTGACCCCACCCAGTTCGAATCCTATTCTTTCCAGGATAGCTCAAATGACCTATATGCTAACCTCCTTATTAAGTACACAATGTTGTACACTTGTAAATATTTTCCTTAACCTTAGTTGTAGGCCTACTTTAGGGTTTAAGGCCTTATACTTTATTTAAATTTTTGTCGCTAAGGTTTTAGAATGTACTATAAATAGCAACATTTGTAATTAACAAAACAAAGTTAAACCTTCTTTTAAAGCAAAAATATACTTGACATCTTTATGAGCTGCCTAAGCTCATGCTTTGGATTATTAAGTGTTGTTTTACTCTTTAGTCTTTCTTGTTCTTATCAATCTTATTCTTAAGATTGTAGTGAACCCTTTCATATAGGCAAGTTAGTGAGTAGCATCTAGCCTTCATTTGAAACCTCCAACCTTGGTTTAGTTTTCGTAAGTCGTATCGAAACCCATTTTGAGCTCAACCTCTGATTGTGTTTATGCCTTGGTACGTAATATTCATTTACGTTCACATTCAAAACCCCATTTCACTTCTTGATTTCTCATTCCCATCGAGCTCTAAATACCCATTCATAGTTCGTGTTTGCTGCGTACACTTAAAGTCATGTCATCTTGGTATCGGAGTTTTCAGGAGACATGCATGTTAATGTTCTTCAAAGTTTGATTCATGATTTGAACATTTCTATTAATCATCGTTCTGTAGTGTAGTATGTTTTTTGTGTTTTCTAGTGTAATGCTATTATGTTGTTCGTACTAGGTTGAAGAGTCGAGTAACAAAAATTTCAGTAGTAATCTCTAATTGTAAAAGTGTTTATCAGTTATGGCTAACTGTAGAAATTGAGTAATAGTAATTTCCATGATGCTGTTAGTTGTATATTGTTAGCAATAGTGTTTTGGGAATTGTTTCAGTAGTGTTCTTCCGTCGAAAGCGGCTATTGACTTCAAATTGTGGTGGTTTTGAGTTGAGTTGATTGTATTATATGTTTGTTAAAATTCCAATGGAAATTATTGTACAGACGAGAATGTCTAAAGATAGTATGAATATCAGTGGTGATAGTCCCCATGGAAGTTTGAGGTAATGTGTTAATAATTTGGAATATCAGATTCAAAATCTCACCGATCTATCCAAGGGCTTACTGGTTTAGTTAGAGGTCATAGACGTATTAGCTAAGGTGAAAGAAGAGATCAAGCATCAACCAATAGAAGTAACTCCAATGAACCTGTTAACGATGAATGACAACTAAGACGAGCTACCAATCCAAGGAGAAGACAAAATCGACCTGAATCGAGGAGAAGCAATGACAAGAGTATTGACATTAAGTTGAACCAATGAGCTTGAACAAGAAAGCTAGGGTCGAACAGAGATTTAACCGAGCAGAGCTCCAACAAAAGTGGCCAATTCGAAGTGAACCAACTCGTTTAGAATGCAAGGGATGAGCCCTAAACACATAACCGAGGACTTGATAACATCAAGCTTAAACTGTTGACCTTTAATGGTAGTAGCTGACCTGAAGAGTTCCATAACAGGATTCCCCGAGTAAAGAAGTTGTTCGAATGCTATGAGTGTGATGATAGAACTAAGGTCAAGCTAGCTTCGTTATCCCTTATTAAGTATACTAGTCTTTGGTAGGATAAATTGGTTGGCAAGCGAGATGTCAAAGGAGAAGAATCGATCAAAACTTGGAGGCTTATGAAGAGGTTGATGAACCAATGCTTTGTGCCGACCTACTTTAAGCAAGAGATACTCTATTATTTCCAACACTTGAGGTAAGGTTGAAACACTATTGAAGAGTACTTACAAAAATTTAAGACATTGATGATCAGATGTGAGATTGCTGAGCCATAGGACCATACTATTGCTAGGTTCCTGAGTGGCTTAAGAGATGACATTGCCAACGTGATTGAGCTCTAGTTGTTCAATTCATTGGATGAGTTGACTAACCTAGCCTTAAGAGTAAAGCATTAGAGGAGGAGAAGGCACTAGAGGCTAACCAATCGACCTCAACATAGTAACCTTGAGCCTGAGAGCTATGAAGAGAAGAAAAAGATCGAGAAGAGGATGGAAAGAGGAGAGTTTAGCTAACCTGACTAGGTTGAGACTAAGAAAGTAAAGAAGGAGAAAGTGCTTGGTGCTAAGGCTCGAGAAGTTACGTGCTTCAAGTGTTTAAGATACGAACATATTGCCTCCTAATGTCCAAACAAGAGGGTCATGATTTTGTAAGGCAAAGGACCAGATGCTCAAGTAGAGAGCCAAAGTGATAAGAGCTCCGAGAGTGAGGGAACAATAAACATTTATCTTGAGATGGCAAAATTCTTAGCCATGACGAGCCGAAATGAAAGAAGACCAAGGTCAAAGGGAGAACTTATTCTAGATTCGATGTTTGTTGGATGGGAAGACCTGTTCCCTAGTTGTTGATGGAGGTAATTGCACCAACATTACTTCTACCAACCTACATGCATCCTCGGCATTATGGACTAAAGTAGTTCAATGATAAGGGTATGGTCCATGTACATAAGAGAACTCGTATTGCATTGAAGGTAGGGCAGTATGAGGACGAATTAGATTTTGACGTGGTGATTATGAATGCCACCAATCTAATTCTTGGCCAACCTTAGGAGTACGACCGAAGAGTGATCCACAACGGCTTCCTTAACACTTACAACATTTGGAAGGATAGGTAGAGCTACTGCTTGACCCCCATGACTATTGAGGAGATTGAGAACAACCTAGCACCCATGGTGTAAAGAAAAGGGAAGAGGAGTCCATTCGGCATCCAGGCCTGTACTCAATGTCTAAAGTTGAAGACAACTTCTTTTTAGCCTCGTAGTGATGATAGGAATCAACCTATGACTATTTCTAAGCCGAAGACAACCTGTTGCAAGCTGAAGCCAACCTGTTCTAAGCTAAGGTCAGTATGTTCTAAACTGAAGCTGACCTATTCCAAACAAAGGCTAACTTATCCCAAGCTAAGGCCAACTTGCCCCATCCGAGGCTAAATTGATACCAAAAGCCTAAGAGGAAGAAAAGAAACAACTCGGCAATAGTTTTTTTGTCTGTCAAGAAGTTGAGAGACCAGACAGCCTACAGCATAGCACGTTCTATGAATCTAGCAATGACCAATCCTAGAGCTCAATAATTATAGGCCAACCTCATAGGAGGCTTGGCCAAGCAATGCAAGACTTCAATGACTCTTATCCAAACCAAGACATCTGATTGCCAATCCCACCCAATTTAGATCATGCTCTTTCCAGGACAGCTTGTATGACCCATATGCTGACCTTCCTGTTAAGTGCACAATTTTGTATACTTGTAAATATTTTCCTTAACTTTAGTTGTGGGCCTACTTTAAGGTTTAAGGCCTTATACTCTATTTACATTTTTGCTACTAGGGTTTTAGAATGTACTATAAATAGCAACACTTGTAATTAACATAATAGAGTTGAACCTTCTTTTAAAGCAAGAATATACTTGACATCTTTATAAGCTACTTAAGATTGTGCTCTGAATTATTGAGTGTTGTTTTACTCTTTAATCTTTTTGTTCTTATCAATCTTATTCTCAAAATTGTAGTGAACCCTTTTCATTTGGGTGAGTTAGTGAGTAGCATCTAACTCTCATTTGAAACACTATGCCTTAGTTTAGTTTTCATGAGTTGTATCAAAACCCATTTTAAGCATAACCCCTTATTGTGTTTGTGTTTTGGTGTATGATATATATTCACATTTGCATTCAAAACCCTATTTCACTTCTTAATTTCTCATTACCATCGAACTTCGAATACTCATTTGTAGTTCGTGTTTGTTACATACACTTTAAGTCACATCAGAGAGCGCCTAAACCAATGGCTGATACCTTACAGTCTAACTCAAAAATCTTCTCAAAGCCAGGTAAGGCTAATATGGGTACAGAGTACATTGAGCATGACATAAAGATGTTCATAGTGGCTTACAAAGTTGGTACTATACACAAGGATGTTATCAAAGTACACTACAATACACTTCTCGATTAGATTTCTTAGTACATGGTTTATCAATTACATGAAAGTACTCAAGGCATTTAACAAGCCAAAAGGCATTACCATCCACTTGTAGAGTCCACGTTGAGTTTTAAATGCAGTTTTCCACTTATCTCTCAGCCTCATTCAGATTTGATGATAGTCAGACTTCAGATCAATCTTACTAAAGACCTTAACTCCACTCAATTCATCAAACATGTCATCTAACTTAGAGATAGGATACCAGTACTTGATGGTGATCTTTCTCACGGCTTAACTACCAATTGAAATTTGCCAAGTTCCATTCTTTTTTAGCATAAGGAGCACCAACACAGCACAAGGGTTGAGACTCTCCCTTACATATCCTTTCTCCAGTAGCTCATTGACATGTCTTTGAAGTTTAGAAGCCTACTCGGGATTCATCAAATAAGCTAGCTTGTTCGGCAGGGTAGCATTGAATATCAAGTCAATGTAGTGTTTAATGCCTCAAAATAGAGATAAAATGATAAGAATTAGAATACTGGACCTTTGATACGTAGCCGGGCCCAACGCCTTAAAAGACTAACAAGACGGATCCTCCTACTCTAACTGACTCTTGTAAAAGATGAGTTGATCCTTACTACCAGCCAACTCCTTGAACCAAGCTAAGTAACAAATCTCTCAGAAGTCATATGTTGATTGGACGAATGTCCTACTAACAGCGCAACCCCACATATCTACTTAACCTTAATTGAGCCAACCTCTAACTCGGCAACATTCGTACCGAGAAGCCAAGAGCTCCAGTACATATCTATATGCACCTCTTCTCAAATGGGACTGGGTTTACTTGGCACCCCTGTTTGGCCATCCATCTCGACCCTACCATCTTGTTTATTTCTACTAGGAGCATCCTTAAATGAGTTGCTACCACGTGCCCTAGACCTACATGAAGGAATTTGCTACAATGATCATTGATCTCCTTGAAATTTCATTTTTACCCTTTGTATTCCATGTACATTACTTCTTTTAAACATTATCTTTTTGTCTTTTTCCAATTTAAGCAAGTTGCCCTAATTTCTTGAGTATAAATACCCACTGTACATGTAACCACTAAGCATCATTATTCATCATCAATATACTGAATATATCCTTGGTGAACATTGCTTCCTTAGCTTGTTTACTCTTTTTACTTTTATCCTAACCCTTAAGTAAGGTTAGGTAGTAAACAACCTCATTGAAACATCTTGTGCATCATATTGAGTTGTGCCATGAGTTCTCAAAAGTTCCTTAGTACATTATATACTCAGAACTATTTGTAGGTTTGCTTATTTACTTTTCTAGTTGTTACACTACTTTCCATTGCCTTCTTCAAGCTTTCGGTAAGCTTAGACCCACCCCTATAACCAGCCTTGTCTGTCCTTGGCCTCAATCTACATCATCTTGGTATCAAAGTGAAGGTTTCATTTGGGTAAGTTATATTTACGTTTTTATGAAGCAGTATTTACTGTAGTAGTATGTCTAAATGTGTAGAGAATCATTGGAAGTGTTCTAAGCAGTAAAAGAGTGAAGTGATTTGTTTTCGTATATACTTTGTTTTGCCCTATTTCGAATATCCAAAAGTAGAGCAAGTTTCTGTATTAGTACTTTAGTCACAGTGTAGTAACTGTATTACAACTTAGCTGGACATCTGTGTAAAGAGTGTATGTATTACCTAGTGTAAAGGAATAATATCAATTACGCCTCAGATTCGAAGTTTAAGAACAAATTTGTTGAAGAAAATGACAAATCCAAGTGTTAATGCTGGTATGGGGGATGATAATAGTGGTGTTGTCCACCATGGCCGACAATCCTAAGGTACCCCCAAGAGTATGGACGAGAGACTTGATGAGGTGGCCAACCTCCTAGTTGATTTAAATAGAGCTATTCATACATTAGCCTATCAACCTACTAAGGCCTTGCAAAACACCCCATAAGCTGCTCAACTTACTAAAGGGTAGAACTTAGCTCGATAAGCTCGAGGTGGAGGAGTAGGTAAACAAGCATGATGAAGGATTGACTTGGAAGATCTGGGTGATGATAAAGAAGAGGAGTATAATGAACAAGAAGAGCAAGTTAGAGCACCCCGAGCTAATGACCATATAAAGCTTCAGATTCCGAGCTTTAGTGGTTCTGGGAGTGTAGATGATTATTTGGATTAGGTGGAAAAGGTTGAAGGTGTTTTTTATTATTACCAATATGAGAACCAAGAGCAGGTGAAGACTGCTGCTATTGAGTTCTCAAGATATACCACCATGTAGTAGAAGAACTTTCAAATCATAAGAAGACGAGAAGGATACAGAGAGGTTACTACATGGCCTAAGATGAGGAGGATACTCAAAAATAGATTTGTGCTGCATACATATCTGTAAGACACTTTTGCTCAACTTCAAGAGTTGAGACAAGGAGGCCAAACTGTTGATGAATACGTTCAAGAATTCTAAATACTAATGAGTTATTGTGAAGTAGAAGAGTCGTCAATGCGAACAATGTCTAGATTCCTTACTAGATTAAGAAGCGATGTTCGAGATACTGTAGAACTTCAACAGTTCACCACATTAGATGAGGCCATGAGGATATGCCAATGATTAGAGAAGTAGAGAACGAGCCAAGTGTTAACCCAACACCTGATGAGCCAACCTGTTCAATCGAGCCGACTAGTCCAAGGAGGTTATTGAACATAACTAAGTACCGAACTAACTAGAAGGTCAAATACCAAGACTGAATAGAAGGGCCAACTCGATGGTGACGAGTCGATAAGGATCTAGGAGGAAAACAAGCCAGATCAAGTGCTTTAAATGCTAGGGGTTTAGACACATGGCTACTTAAAGTTCAAACCAATAAACTATGATCATCAAAGGAGACGTTTTGAAGGTTGAAGTGGATAGTACTAACGAGGAACTTGAGGAAGAGACTACTCCGGAGAAGGAAACCACTCAAGAGAATGAACTGGTCAAAGAAGATGTATTTGTCGAGGACTTAGATCAATTGATCTTAGTTGTCCGACGTACAATGAATTTGGAACCTTCATACAAGGAGGAGTAGAGAGAAAACTTATTTCACATCACTTGCAAAGTGAATGATCAGGTATGTTCACCTATAGTGAATAGTGAGAGTTACACCAATGTGGCATCTACCAACCTGATCAAGAAACTAAATTTACCGACTATTATACATCCAAAGCCATATAAGTTGCATTGGCTGAATGAGAGAGGAGCATTTCATGTCACTCAGTAAGTATTATTGTTGATCTCTATTAAGAGTAACTCCGATGAGATTCTTTGTGATGTCCAACCAATGTATGCATTACATGTGCTGCTTGGCTAACCCTAACTATTTAACCAAAGAGTTATATACGACAAATTTAGGAACACCTATATGTTCGAGAAGGATGGATAGAATGTTACTTTGAATCATATAACACCGAGTCAAGTTAACAAACTGTAAACCAAACTTGCTCAAGGATTCAAGAAAACCTTAATTCTTAGTAGAGGCAAACTCCAAAAAGCTATAAAGGCCGACATGCCAACTTTTATGTTAGTGAGAAGGTTACTATAGTTGAAGGAGCAGAATGAGCTATCCCTTAAGGTAAGAAAACTGCTAAATAAATATGCCAACCTATTCCTATAACAGTTACTTAAGGGATTACCTCCATCAGAGGTATTGAGCACTACATTGACTTAATACGTGGTATTGCACTGCTGAACAAGTTAGCTTATCAGTTGAATCATGAGCAGACTTCTAAGCTCCAACGACAAGTCAATGAGCTTCTGGAAAAGGGCTATGTAAAAGAGAGCCTTAGCCATTATGCTGTATCGACACCCCTTATGCCAAAGAAGGATGGTACCTAGCAAATGTGTATCAATAGTCGAGCTGTGAATAAAATTACAATTAAGTATTGATACCTTATCCATAAATGAAAGCCCCAACACATATCTGCATGTACCTCTTCTCGAATGGGACTAAGTTTGCTCAATACCCTTGCTTGGCCATCCATCTTAACCCAACCATTTTGTCTATTTCTAGTAGGAGCATCCTTGAATGAGTTGTTGCCATGTACCCCAGACCCACAGAAGGAATTTACTGTAATAATCAATTATCTCCTTAAAATTTCATTTTTACCCTTTATATTCCTTATACATTACTTTTTTTAAACATTATCCTTTTGTCTTTTTTCCAATTTAGGCATGTTACCTTAATTTCTTGAATATAAATATCCACTATACATATAGCAAAAAGACATCATTATTCATCATCATCATCAATATACTAAATATTAGGGTTAGGCAAAAAAACCGCAAACTATGGTCAAATCATGAACTAAACCAAACCAAACCAAAAAATTGGTTTTTTTTTTCTTTTTTTGCAAATTGTTTGGTTTATGGTTCGGTTCGATTATATATAAATGGTTTGTAATTCAATTCGGAGAAGCAAACTGAATCATATTGTTTTGAACCAACCAAACATTTAGTTAAATAAAAAAAAAAATTATGCAATTATTTTGTACCTTTTTATATTTTTTTACATCAATTTTCATAAATTTCATTAAATTTTTCATATCTTGTTATTCTTTATCATAATTTTGTGTCAATTAATAAGATTAAGTTTAGTAAATTTTATTTGAAATATCATATTTATTAGAGATAAAAATATTTAGTGAAAATTTCACACAAATAGTTCGAATCATGGATCAAACTGAACTGAACCGATTTTAATTAGGTTCGAAAATTTTATGAACTAAACCATATGGTTATGTTCGACTTCCAAAAAAAAAACTAAACTGTTATATTAGATTCGGTTCAATAAGAGGAGCAAACTGTACAGAACTGAACTATGCCCACCCCTACTGAATATACCCTATGTGAACATTGCTTCCTTAATTTGTTTACTTTTTTCACTTTTATCCTAGCCCTTAAGCAAGACTAAGTAGCGAATAACTTTATCAGACCATCTTGTGCATCATATCGAGTTGTGCCATGAGTCTTCGGAAGTTCTTTAGTGCTTTATATCATTGAAATTGTTGGTGGGTTTGCTTATTTACTTTTCCAATTGTTGCACTACTTTCCATCACCTTCTTTAAGCTTTTAGCAAGCTTATACCTACCCTTGTGGCTGGCCTTGTTTATCCTTGGCCTCGATCCACATCATAGCCCCTCTAGCAACTGCTTAGGAAACAGGTCAACATATTCATTCAATAGTTCCTTGACTTCAAAGGGTAATTCACTGTGCTTCTTCAACTCTAGTAATCGCTTAACCAATAGGAAGATCAATGCATCAGCTTTAATAGCCTCTCGGAGTTCGGCTCTACTCAGCATCAAAGCTTTCTTTGATCCGTAAGCAAGTTTAGCTTGCAAATTGCTAACTTAACTTGGCGTCATAGGTTTCAACGTAATCTTCCTCCCATCTTTCTCAAGCACATATGTATTATTATATCCATCATAGATAACTCTTCAATTGTAAAGCCAAGGTCAACCCAGCAACACATGTGATGCAATCACAAAGAATTTCATTGGAGTAATTCCTAATGGTGATTGGCAATAATACTTGCCACATGACATGTAGTACTCTTTTCTCATTCAGCTAGTGCAACTTGTACGGCTTTGGATGCATAATAGTCGGCAACTTTAGCTTCTTGATTAGGTCAGCAGATGTCACATTGCTGCAACTCCCAATATCCACTATGAGTGCACATACATGATCATTCACTTAGTAAGTGATGTGGAATAAATTCTCTCTCTGCTCCTCTTTGTATGAGGGTTCTAAAGTCATTATACATTGGACAACTAAGATCAATTGATCTAAATCCTTAACAAACACATCTTCCTCGATCGGTTCATTCCCTTGAGTAGGTTCCTTCTCGGAAATAGTCTCTTCCTTAGGTTTCTCATCAATACTATCCACTTCAAGCTTCAAGACATCTCCTTTGATAACCATAGTTCATCGGTTTAGACATTGAGTAGCCATGTGCCCAAACCCTTGGTATTTGAAGCATTTGATCTCATTCATCTTCCTCCCAAATCCTTACCCCTTCTCATATGTTTAAGTCAATACGTCACCATAGGTCAACCCTTCTATTCAATCTTGATATTTGTTTGTCTGGTCGGCTTGGTACTTAGTTGAGCTCAATAGCTTCATTGAACAAGTTAGCTTGGCTAACCAGGTTGGCTCGTCGAGGTTCAAGTTGGCATTCGGCTCCTTCTTTGTCTCTCCACTCATTTGGTTATCCTCATAGCTTCATCTAATGTGGTGAATTGCTAAAGTTCTACAATGTCTCAAATATCACTTCTTAATCTAGTGAAGAATCTATACACTATTCCGACTAATGGTTCTTTTACTTTACAGCGAATCATGAGTATTTGGAACTCCTAGACATACTCGTCAATAGTCTAGCCTCCATGTCTCAGCTCTTGAAGTTAAGCAAAAGTATCTTGCAAACAAGTATCCGGCACAAACCTATTTCTAAGTATCCTCTTCATCTCAAGCCAAGTATTGACCTCTCTGTATCCTTCTCATCTCCTTATGATCTCAAAGTTCTTCCACTACATGGCAGCATATCCTAAAAACTCAATAGCAGCAGTCCTTAACTTCTCTCAGTCCTTATAGCGGTAATAATCAAAAACTCACTCAACTTTCTCCTACTAATTCATATAATCATCGGCACTTTCAAAACCAATAAAGCTCGAAATATGAAGCTTTATGTAGTCGATAGCTTAAGGTGCTCTAGCTCGCTCTTCTTCTTCATCATTATCTATATCTACTAAGTCAATTCTTCACCGTACCCGTCTTCTTACTCCTCCACCTCAAACTTGTTGAGCTGGGTTTTATACTCTAGTAAGTTAAGCAACTTGTAAGGTGTTTTACATGGCCATAGCAGGTTGATAGGCCATTGCATGAACAGCTCTTGTTAAATCAACTAGGAGGTTAGCCACCTCATCAAGTATCTCATCCATACTTCTAGGGGTACCTTAGGATTGTCAACCATGGTGGACAACAGCACTATTGTCATCTCCAATATCAGCATTAACACTCGAGTCTGTAATTTTCTTCAACAAATTTGGTTTCAAATTTGGAATCTAAGATGTAATTGACACTATTCCTCCAAACTAGGCAGCCCCATACTCTCTACACAGACATCCAGTTAATCCATAAACATTATAACTACACTAATGAATAAACTACTACATAGAAATTTGCTTTACTTTCAGATGTTCAAAACAAGGCAAAACAGAGTACACTTAAGAACAAACTAACACACTCTATTACTTACTCAGACACTCTACTTATTCTTCACAACTTCAATACATTACTCCAGTAAACACTACTTCACAAAAGACACACACAACTTACCCAAACAAAACCTCTGCTCTGATACCACAATGATGCAGGCTAAAACCAATAATAAACAAGGCTAGTCATAGGGTGGGTCTAAACTTGCTAAAAGCTTGAAAGAAGATAATGCGATTATGTGAAAACAGTAAAGATAAAGTAAGCAAACCTACAAATAGCTGTAAGGATGTAACATACCAAGGAACTTCACTCATGGCATAACTCAATATAACGCACGAGATGGTCCATTGAGGTTACTTATCACCTAACCTTGCTTAAGAGTTAAGATAAGAGTGAAAAGAGTAAATAAGCTAACAGGAGCCATGTTCGCAAAAGGAAAAATATTTAGTATGTTGATGATGAGATAAATGCAACTACATATACAGTGGGTATTTATACTCAATAAACTAAAGCAACCTACCTAAAATGGAAATACTAAAAGAGTAATAAAGGGTACAAATGATAATTCAAGTAAATTAATGATTGGTACTGTAGATTCTTTCATGTAGGTCTAGGATATATAGCAACAGCGTATTGGGGATGATTCAGGTAAAAATAGACAAAATAGTACGGTAATGATGGAGTACCAAACAGAGGTATCGAGTAGGCTTGGGCTTGTTCAAGAAGGATTGGCTATGGATATGTGCTGAAGCTCTTGTCTTCTTGACACCAATGTTGCTGATCTAAAGGTCGGCTTGATCAGAGCTAAGCAGGTGTATGTGAGGGGGTAGCCAGTCAGTAAGGCATTTAACAAGTCAACACATGACTTCCAAGAGATTTCTGATTACTCAACTCAACATAAGAAGTTGGTCGGTAGCAAGGATCAACTCGGCCTTGGCAGGAGTTTATTGAAACAAGAGGATTTACCTCATTAGTCCTTATAGGCCTCAAGCTCGGTTGCAAGTTAGAAGTTGAGTAACCTGATTCCTATCAAAGAGGGTCGCGCACACTTACAAAGTTAGTGGTTATAGCCACCTAACACTTGAGTACCTAACTAGGAATCCCAAAACTATGCTAAGCGCAACATCAAGATAGTGATACTCCCAGATTTCATCTAAGTTGGAACACTCCTAAAGCTCCCCTAAGCTTAGTCAAATAGTACTCACATTGCATTTAATGCAATGTGACCTTTTGAAGTCTTACTCCTCTGTAGAGCTTGTATGGCTAAGCATACATCACACCAAACATAAATTGAAAAAAAAAAAAAGTGCAGAACCTAAGAGTCCTCATCCCTCCTACTTATGCTAAAGAATCTCACCGACCCCCAAATCTTAGGCTTACATACCCCGATTTGACGGTAGGCTTAGAAAGTAAAGCTATAAGGAGTCCCTCTTAAACAATGGCAAATGGGGATACAAATATGTACATAACTCTGGTACTACTTTCATATCTCTTTTCCTATGTCAAGCCTGAATTTTTTGTTTCTTATTTTTAATTGGATTTCCCACTTTTTGATTAATATTGAACCATAACTCATTTAGTATTAATCTTTGATTAGAAAAATTGAGCAATTTCAATTCTATAAAAAAAAAAACTTTTGGAGTCATCATTCGACCGAAGTAAAAAAAAAAAAAAGAAACTATAATTAATTTGGTGGATTGACTACGATTTAGCTACCAATCTTTAATTTCAATTTGATAGAAATCAAAGGGTTCCAAATTCGGGAGCTAACTTATTAAACCCTAATGAGTACCACTATTGCTCTTCTGAAATTAGCCTTATTTTTCATAATTATCCTTTTTTGACATTTTTAAGAAAATAAAAATAAAAAAAAAGTTAAGTTTTTACAGATTTTAACGTCATCCTAAAAGCACCTATATACTCACTAATCGGAATCAGACGACCGTAGTTCTTTCAAAAAACTTTAGTGTATTGGTTTATTTTAACTTCTGAAAACCAATCGAGTTTACATGTTTAACCGATTTAATTTACCTCAAAAAAAGCCCTAATTTTCGAGTATTTAAAAAAAAAACTCTCTAAATTGTCCTAAATCTTTTTAAAAGGTTTTTTATTAATCTCATTGCTAAAAAATAATTTTTTTTCCGAAATGAGAAATCTTAAAATACTAATACTAAAAAAAATCCTAAACTAGATATATATATATATATATATATA